>NW_004624774.1:13941083-14015719 GCF_000247695.1 Heterocephalus glaber | reverse complement strand
ATTTAGTCCTTATTTACACTTTCAGTTTCTCACACCAGAGAAACTATTCGGTATTTGTACATGTGTGTCCTATTTATTTCACTTAAGAGTATCACCTCCATGTGCATCCACTTAGCTATAAATGTCTCTTAATTTCTCATTTTTTATGGCTGAGTAAAAAATTCTCATCATTTAGAGAATAGTGTTAAAGTGAGTTCCTCAGAATATTCAAGGCATGGTTGATTCTCATCCTGCATAAATCATCAAAAATAAAGATAGAAAGTTTTCTAATTTGGTGTCTCAACACGAAAGAAAATTTAGTGTATTATCACTTAAGAACTAAATGTCCAAATCATTGATAAAATTGAGATTAAATTCAGAAATATATTAGAAGAACTTATATCCTAACCAAGAAGGGTTTGTCCCAAGAATGGACAGTTCACCAATACCATTCAGTTATGTAGCTCAACATATGAACAGCAAAGAAGGAGAAGGATTCCAGGAGATTTGTTTGCTAGAAATACTAACCATACTATTAAATAGTCTTAGCTAATTAGGATTAGAAGGGTGTATTTGTACTAGAAAATCAAGGTAAACCTCAGATCTCACGAAAAAATGTTAGAAGCCCTGTAATTATAATGATGTTCCCATCGCTGCCATTGTTATCATTGCAATGGACTCAGGGTCAGCACACACTGGTCCACAGCCAAATCTGGCCAGCCACCCACTTTTATAAGTAAATTTGTTGGAGCCCAGGCATGGTGGTACTGTAATCCCAGGACTTGGGAGGCTGAGGCAAGAGGATCACTGCAAATTTGAGGCCAGCCTGGAAGACCAGCCTGAAGTACATAGACTGTGTCTCCAAAAAACAAAAAAGCATACAAAAAGTACGTTTATTAGAACATGCTCTGCTAGTCTACTTCCATGTTGTTACAGCTGTTTCTGTACTGTAGCAACAAAATTGAGAAGTTGAAGCGAAGACTGACTCTAACACCTAAATTTGTCTATCCCCTTTTCAGAAAAAGTTTGCTGACCTCTGTACTAGAAGTTGACTGTTAAAAAAGGACAGTCTTTATCGTATTTTTAGGTTTATATATTGAAAAGAAATAGACATGATGCTCAAAGAATGAAAAGGACCTCTGTATTTTGATACACATATCTAAAACTGTCAGTGACTTACTGGTAAATGAATGTCCAAAAAGGCACATTTAATACCATCCCAGTTATTACCAGGGAGTTATATATGCTCTAAAATATATACAAATGAATACGGAAAATGCACAGCAGCCATTAATATGATTAACTAAATAGTGGTATTCAAAGGGTATCATTAGCTTTTTATTCTGTTGTCTTTCTTTTTTGCATGTGATATCAAAGTTTAGAAGAACAAAAATATGTGCATTAAAATACCTTCCTTACAGTGGTTCCTCTGTTAATGAACTCACTTCTCTCCATGATTCTGGTTGTAAGCCGAATCAAATTTCCTATAAGGTCATCATTGAACCTAGCCGCTAAATTTGGTTTGGTTCTCAACCAATTCGGTTTACAAACAGAATTGTGGAAAGAATTAAGTTTGTGAACTGAGGTACCACTCTATTCATTATTATTCAGCTCTCTTTTTTATTTTTTAAGGCATCCTGAAATGTTTTATGTCTGTGCTGTTTTATTATTGAACTTTTTTAATTTGGGGGACTGAAAATCATCCTTTCAGAGAAGTATAATTATCATCAATATGTATAGTAATGAAAATCTGGAAAAAGATTTCATATAATTTATGCTTATTAACTTTAGTATAAGTGACTCTTTCTCTGCCCCCATTAAAAACCCTGTTCTTTTGCAATTTTACTGGTAACATCAAATACCTTGCTCCTCAGAAGTGTAAGCCTAGCATCAAGAGCATTACTTGGGAACTAAAAAAATGCTCTTGGGCCTGCTCAGAGCTCCTGGCAGGACCTGCATTTTAAGACCTTTTAGGGGATTTGTGTGCTCATAACAATTTAAGAAACACAATTTTACAATGTCTGTAATAACCTTAGTAGTGTATCTGCTGTTCTTCTGTGAGACATAGTGATGTACTAATAGTGCACTGTAAGTTTTGAAAGAGAATTTTTGAAAGAGAATATCAGAGCAGAGGTTCCTAAATACTATGCTCTGAAATATTTTCTATAATATGTCCTACTTCTCCTGGAACAGCTATGGAGTTTCTGATTCAGGTGTTTTAGTTGGGGCTTAAGAAACTGGTTTTGCACAAAACAAACAACAAACTCTCAAATGATTATAATATACAGCACAATTGGGGATCACTGTATAGTAGAGATCCATTCTGTATGCAGAGTCCTCCTCTGGACTTGACACCCTGAAACAGAAAGACCCACTCCACTCTCTGCTACTAAGCAAAGAGTTTATTCTTTTATACCTGTATGAATGAATAAGTGATTTGAATAGAAGCAGATAGAGGTTGGGTTAAAAAGTATGAATGATGTAAAATGGTTTGATGCTGTCATGGACTGGACATTATTTAGTATGTATAAGCTTGCAAATGTGTTAGTCATGTTCCTGGGTTCACTTTCTAGACTAATTGAGCAGTTCTTTCCCAAATGGATCGGTGCCTTAATGTACAATTTCATTCTTTCTGGTTGGAATTTTATACCATTGAAAGATAGTTTTAGCACTAACATCATCATCATTCATCATCATCATCGTCATTACTGTTCAGAACCAGGGACTGAACTCAGGGCCTTTGCACTGAGCTACATCCCAACCTTTAAAAAAAATTTTTTTTTTTTTAATTTTGAGGCAGGGTCTCACTAAGTTGCTAAGTTGGCCAGATGGGACTGGAACTTGGAATCTTCTTGCCTCAGCTTCCCTAAGTGCTGGCGTTCTAGGCAAGCACCAGTGTGCCTGGCCTGCACTAACCCAGTTACTAACCTGACATGACACTGAAAGTAGAGCTGGAATTGCAGCCTTTGACCCTGAGCTCTGTTAAGAGGTGGAATGAGTAGATTTAAAACTTTATAGGCCGGGGATTTAGCTCAGTGGTATGGGCCGTCTGCCTTGCAAGCATAAGGTCCTGAGTTCGATCCCTGGTACCAAAAAAAAAGAAAAAAAAACCCTTTATTGTGCACAGAGTCCTTGGTTTAATCCCCAGCACTGCAAAAAAAAAAAAAGAAGAAAATTATGTTTGAATGGAAAAAATGAGCACAAGGGAGGATATTTTTAACAAAGTAGATTTGTGCAGTATTATTGTGATTGTTTTGTAGCCCAGTAACTTTAAACCCTTGGCAGCATAGCTGTGTTTTTCAGGGTTTGTCATAATCTATATTAAAAGTCAAGACTTTGAGATGTCACTTAAATGGTAGCTAGTTCCAGTGATGGTATTTAATGAACCCTAAGTATTATGGATTTTGTTTTCCCACAGGCTCAAAGTCTAACTCCGCAGGACTACAATCTGCGGTGGTCAGGCCTTTTGGTAACAGTGGGCGAAGTCTTGGAAAAGAGTTTACTAAATGTCAGCCGGACCGACTGGCATGCAGCTTTTACTGGCATGTCACGTCAACAGATGATCTACAGTGCAGCCAAAGCCATCGCGGGCATGTACAAGCAGCGCCTGCCACCCCGGACCATATGAGGGGAGACTCTTCCCTTTCCACTGGCTGTTCAAGAAGAGATCGTACCTTTTATGGTTGAATTAACTTCAATGAATCTAGTGATTTTTATAATTTTCCTGTAGACTACAATTTTTTTTTCCTAGAAAGGCATGGTATCATTCCAATAGAAGAAAAACATAGACCTTTTTGTAATTATATAATTTCACCTACCCTAGTTCTCAAAAGAAAATATACAAATATATTTATAATAAAGCACAACTTAATATACCAAATTTATAAAATGGAAATTCATGTGCAAAGACATTTAATTTAGTCATTTGTACCTGATTTTGTTTTTAAAGAAGACATGTTTATTAAGTTTTTTAAAAAGTGTTCTTTTTTGCTTTATGTATGTGTGCATGATCTCAGGTCTGATGGTGAGCAGTGTGCTCAACAGTTTACCTTAAGACACCTACTTGAAGGGAGATGTTGCTCATTTCTATGCATGTTTTATACAATATGGGCCACAAATGGACAGAATTGATATTTCTTTTTGGTCATCATATACACACATAGTTTGGAAAATTACGTGTGTTTCCTTTTTAAAAATAATTTCTGGCATTTTACAGATTTATACTGTGAACATTGGGATAATCCATTGTATTTTTTCATTGGTATATGACAACTAAAAGACAAATGATACAAGTATATTTTGGATCAGACCTACTTGTGTTGTTTTTGTATAATACTACTCAGCACTTCCAAGTGTAAACTCTTGACAACAGCACTGTTTCTGCTTCTGCTTATGTTCTCCACACTATAAAAAGAGAAATTTTTGAGAGGGAATTAATTTGCTTCTTACTGGATGGTATGTCTCTTACTTTAATTATTAAGGTTACTTCTTACTTGGTTGCCTTAAGCACTACTTTTTAAAATTTGTGCCATTCTGCATTTATTTTTTGTAGACATTTGCAAAACTATTTTATATTCAATCTAGTTATTTTAGTCCATTATGTTTGTATTTAGTGGAAGCATTTTCTTCTCTCAGATAATGTATTTTACCATTTTTGGATTTATGTAAATCAAAAGTGAGTAAATTTTTTTCTTATACAGTGAAATTCTATGCAAGTACATGTAACTTTTTAAAGATAGTTTCATATATAAATGTAATTTAATTTGTATTTACTCTTCTATACAGTTATTTAGATGTAAAAAGTAGCACAATCTCTGGCATTTTTATAAAAGGTGTCAAAGCCCCTATCCTGTACTGTCTTTACCTGTAAGGTTTGTTTTGTATTAATGTTATTTCTAATGATTCATTTCTCACATTTGCTACCTGAGAATGAGAAGAATTATTAGTTTTGAAACTATGTTAATTTCCAAGCACTGTATAATGATTGGTAAAATTCAGACTTCATTGTCATTCAGAGTAGTGAAGGAAATGAGACATAATCAGTTGCTATTGTGAACTTTTGCCCAGGGGTAATAGGGACAGAATACCTTTTCTTTGTCCTTTGTAGGAAAGAGAAGCCTTTCTCTACCATTTGCATCATTCCTGGAGCTATCCATTTCTTAATGGTATTTTTTCGGGAGATTGGCCCTGTGATAGGAGCACAGTCTTTTAATACAGTCTGAAGCCCATAGTTAAAATATTTCTGCTACTTTCTCTCCTATTATATAGGGAGATATCATAGGTACTAAAAATATCTGATTTTTTTTCTTTTTATTTTACCAAGTCTAAAATACCTTCGTTGATGCTTTTGAGGGTTGCTCTAGTAGAATCATAAACACCAGTTGGTGTTTCACTGGGTAATGATTTTCCTGCAGTCCCCAAATAGCGATGGCAGAGTTACTCCGTGGCTCAGTTGAAGCTAGATAAAATTCCTGCACCTCAGAGGTAAACCTCTTTGGAGCAGTGTGAGTGGGTGAGGAGGAGTGGAGAAAGGCAAATAGAGAGAAATACATGATCTGGTCTGGCCTCTGATTCTTTTCTTGGCCCATGTTCTCTTTGAAAGGCATCAGAGTGTATCTGATTCCACATGCTCAGCTTTGACATCTTCTGTTTTGTCTTCCTGGGATTTTCCTGTTAAGCTGGAGCAAGAGTAACTCACTATCTGTGGCACATTATGGCAGCTGAGCCAGGCAGTCTTACTAGAGATATTTAGACATTAGAGTGCGGTCATCAGTGTGAGGCCCTTTCCAGCCCTCCAGCTCCTGTCCTTTTCTCTTCCTCCCCATTTCCTTATAATTCCCACATTAGCATTTTAGGGGAATGGGTGGGTGTTTATTTGCATTTTTTTGTTTCTTAAACTTTAGGAACACCCATCTTTAACACAATTGATAGTAATTGTTGTGGTTATTTTTGTGATTTTTTTCTGAAGAGCTCCAGATTACTGAAATTTATGTTTTATATATTTAACCCAAATCACTTAATTTTGTAAGCTTAGACACTTTTTAATTAGTGTAGGAAAAACAGGAAAAATCAGACTCAGATTATTCCTCAGTTTATTCAGTTCCAGGCTTTTAAAAAATTATTACTGTTGTTTTCTTTTCTCTTTTTTTTTCCTGCAGGGTTGGAGCTCAAACCCAGGGCTTCATGCATACTAGGCAAGTGCTCTACCACTGAGCCACACTCTTAGCCCCCTGTTAAGTTTTTGAGGCAATGCTGAATTTAAGCTGTGCCTCAGAGACTGAAGTTTTAAAAGCTTTAGGTGATACTGATAGCTTCCTCTTTGATTCTCTTGTCATTTTTGCCTCCACATTGTTTATTCCTCAGTCTCTTTCAGAATTAATGAAGAAGAAAATTGAGCTGATATAGGCAAAAAGCAGTATGATAATATAAGTATATAAAAGTACACATGCATTTGTATTCAGAAATATGCAAATTCACAGTTTTTAACTCAGGGTCACCTAAATTGACATGCTGTTGAATTTACTGTGTTCTGTGGCTAGATAAAATTCTAAACATGACTTTGTGATTTGTGAAACCAAATTGATAGTATTCTTTGTTTTAAAAATTGTCAGGTTAAACACAAATTATTAAAAAATACGGAGTTTTACTCCAGGATAAGGTGTTCATTTTGTGATATTATGCAGAATAATGTATGAGTAAAATCAACTTTGTAAGTATGTAAATATGTCATAAATAATGCTTTAATTTATTTCCCAAAGGCATATAGTGATTTTTAAATGCCCATTTATATTTGTATTATATTAGAAAAACTCATTTTTTGTCTAAATTGGTTGCTGGCTGCCAAGAATTCTTGTAGAAAAGCAGCTTCAAATACCTTCATTCTAATGGAACTGTAGTGTTCAGGTACAGCAGGATTGTTAATGTCAAGGTCAGAGAACTCCATGTTTAGGAGAAAGGATACACTGGAGATAAAGGAAATTGAGCTGGAAGTTACAACCTGTGTTCATGAGGGAGCCTGTTTAGTACTGGATTTAATTTACCTTTGACCACTGAAAATGTCTTTTAATTAGCCAAAAGCTGTAGTGTACATTAGGGTTCATTTTGGTGCTGTACATAGGCTTGGATGGATGTACAATGACATGTTTCCATTATTATAATGTTGCAAAGTATTTTCATTCCCCTAAAAATTCTCCATGTTCTACCTGTTCAAACCCAGCTCCCACCCCAGACCTCTCATGCCCACTAATCATTTCACTGTCTCCTAGTTTGTCCTTTTCCAGAATGTCTTATAGTTGGCATCTTACACTGTGGTAGCCATTTCATATTGGTACACACTAAAAAGGTTTTCCTGTCTAGTTTTATGGCTTGGTATTTCTTAGTGCTGAATAACAGTCTGTTGTCTAGACGTACCACAGATCACTTCTCTCTCCACCTGCTGACCACTACCTTGGTTGTGTCCAGGGTTTGGCAGTTAGGAGTAATGCTGCTATAAATGTTTATGTCCAGTTTTTTTGTGGGCCAGGTTTTTAGCTCCTTTGCATGAATACTTGGAGTGCAATTGCTTTTATGGTGAGAGGGTTAATTCTGTTTAAAATGGCAAAATGTTCTTAAAAATAAAAAACTTATTTCTTGCTATATATATACTATTCTGAGCTTATGACCCCAGGACAAGAGAGATTTGTTTTGCTTTAGCCGGGTGGAGGATCCTTGCCAGAAGATAACAATATTAATTGGGGTGAGTTGTTTGCCAAGAAAGGACCACATATTTGATAGATTAAAAATATCACTTCTGAGACTAGGAAAGACCATATGAAATTTATACTCAATTTCAGAATTAAATGGAGAAGAAAAGTTTTGGCAGTAGAAACAAAATTGGCAATAGAATATGAAGGAGGTTTAAGAATAAACTCATTTTAAGAATCAAAAAGAACAAACTTGGGGCCGGGATTTAGCTCAGTGGTTCTGCTGCTTGCCTCTCCCTCGCAAGCACAAGGGCCCAAGTTTGATCCCTGGTACCAAAAACAGAATAGACTAACCTCTATATGTATTGTTGGTTAGGCACTAGATTAGAAACTTCTATATTAGGTTATTGAGATTTTATTTCTCCCATTTTTATAGGTATATGGAGATATATTTTTCTAGGTACTATAGATATATTATTCTAGGTACTATAGATAAACAGATTAAGTCATTTGTTCAATATCACAACTGAAGAATCACAAAATTCAGAGTGTGTGATTTGCTAAATAAACTATTCTACAATATCCTGAATACTTCAGGAAGTTATGGGTACATAATTCTATAAATACTTGTTGAATGAAACTGAATTCAAGCAATGACAGGAGGACTTTGCCTTACTACATTTCTAATTTTATAGTATGTTTAGCAAAAAGGTTTTACTCCATATTTCTGATATGAAAACATTTTCATCATTTTCAAGCTTGTGTTATTTAGATATTCTACATCCAAATTTGACACACTGTAAATTTAAGTTTACCTTTCGGTGTCATTTTTATGATAAAACCCAGAAATAATCTTTAGTGACATCAAGTAGGTATTTGAAGATGGGTGTAATGGTGCATGCCTATAATCCCAGCTACTCAGGAGGCTGAGGCAGGAGAATTGCAGCTTAGCAAGATTATCTCAAAATTAAGAAAAAATGGAGGGGGCTGTGTACATAGCTCAGTGCTAGAATGCTTGTCCAGCATGTGTGAGGCCCTGGATTCAATCCCCAGTACCAGAGCATGGAATAAAAAGGTATTTAAAGAAAATTAATTATTGTAAACTGGTCAAGCAAAGAACTATATGCCTTTTAAAAATATTCTTAGAATAATTTGTTATTGCAATACACATGTAGAAAAGAACACGAATTAATCAGAATGTGGATACATTCATGTAACCACTGCTGTCATAAAAATTAAGTCAGCCCCAAATCACCCCTTAGGCCTCCTGAAACTGTAGGGCTCTACCATCTGTAGAAGATAACCACCATTCTGAATTCTAATACCACAGATAATTTTGCCAATTGGAGGAATTTTACATAAATAGAATCCTACAAGATGGATTCTTTGTCTCTGATTTCTTCAACATTATATTTCTGTGAATCATCTGTGGTATTATATATAGCAGTGTTTGTTGCCTGCTTGTCTAGCGTTCTTTTTTCTGAATGTATCCACATCTATTCATCTTCTGTTGCTGAGCAGTTGTGCTGTTTGTGGTTTGTTTGGCTACAAGCAATAATCTTGCATACTTCCTTTGGTAAATGTATGTAGCATCTCCGTTGGGAATACAGGTAAGACAACTGATTAGGTCATAAAGTGTGCATGTATTCAGTTTCAGTATTTATTGTCAACATGTCTTATTGACTAAGTTTACTCTTCCTGTCATGATAATCACATTTCTATATGCTCTACGTTCTTGACAACCTGTTCATCTTTTTAAATTTTGGTTTTAATTTTATTTTCTTTGACATTAAAGATAATGAAGTTCATTTATTTGGATATCCTCCTACAGGAGGCATTAAATCTGCCCATTTTTTCTACTTAGTTTTCCCTCTGTCTTACTGATTTATAGAAGATACATATATACCTCCTAGGTACTGTAGGTACTTGCACATATCTCTCATCTTTCATTTCCATAGTGGCATCTTTCAAGGAGCAAAAGCTACAAAGAGATGATATCACTCTCTTCTTTTGTGGTTAGTGCAACATATGTAGTGTTTTTAAAAAATCTTTTCTTAACCCAAATTCAGGAAATTCTGTGATGATTTCTAAAATTTCACATTTGAGACTGACAGTCTTTCTATAATTATTTTACATGTATGTGAATTGTATGGAATAATTCCAAGTTATTGCTTTTCCCTTAGGGAGGCAGGTAGGTCTGGCCATTGCATTTTTATCTTGAGGCCTCATCTTCTTTAGATGCACCTCCAGCCACAATTCTGATGTCTATTCTTTCCTCGAGAGCCCAGTCCTTTTCTGACTATATAGTAATTTCTATTTAACTTAGCTGCCTGTAATATTAGGATTACAGGCATGCATTACCATCTCTAGTCCCTTTGTTTTCAATGTGAGAGCAGGAGCAGTTTGAAGTTGTAATCATATTGGGAAACACATATGAGTAATATTTGATAGCCATAATTTTGAAAAGACATAGAATCAGCTGGAGATCCTATTGCATCTGAAAATTTGATCCAGTTACTGTCTCTACATCCAAACTTGATAAAACATAGATAATATCTCTCCCTCTCAAGAATCTGAACTGCTTTTGTTCTCCTTATTCATCATCTGTTAATATAAGCATTTAGTAACTTAATTCTTAGCAAGAGTCTCCCCCTAAGTATAAAGCTAAAATTAATGTGTATTTTTAAAAATGGAATTGGTCTGCAGATTGTTAATAGAATTCTTGTATACCTTTGAGAATATTTGCTTTGTATGTTGAGGCATGCAGAATTACATGTAAAACCCCTGGCTGGAACCAGGTTAGAATTCTCTGTGCCCTTCTTGATCTCAGCCACATTCTCATCTTCCTCACCTTCCTGTGGGCTCTCATTACCACTTTTGTACATCTAATCTCTGGGCCCAGAGCATGTTATAATGCTGACTTCATTAATGTGTATGCAGGGAGGAGAAGAGGGAACAGCTGAGATGCCCAGCTTTGAAGATTTGCAGTGGAACAGACTCAAGACATTCAACCAAAACACTTGATTAGCCAGTACTTGAATGACCCTAAAGTATAGCAAGTATGTATTTTGCATTGTTTTTCTTCAGTGCCAAATTTCAGAGCATCAATAACCAGACATTTTATTCTGGTTATTGATAAGAACTTGCTATATTCATTGTCCTAAGCTGAATTTTCTGCCTCTAAATGCCACATATATCTTTTGCTGTATTCATTGTTTTGGCTCCACTGTGACTTTGTAATCATTGAGACTACAGCTGTATTTTCTTTCTGGTTGGTCTATCTGTTCATTTTGCTAACTCCTGGGTGTACTTTTAACCTGAAGGCATGAGCAGTAGACTTCATTTCTACATTCATACTTGAACATTTAATAGTCATAAATTAGTAAAGAATTACTTTCTCTCCCTAATAATTTAGCTTTGTAAAAAGCATCATTTTTGGATTAAAAAACCAGAGAAGATTATACTATCACCTGGTGACTCTGTGGGACCAAAATGACTCCATTTTGGAGCCGTCTCCTTTGTTCTCTCAAATTTGTGCTTAAACTAGGAATTCACCACTTGAAATTCCTGAGTTTATTACCCAACCACCTGTGTACCCAGGGAGAGAGCGTTCCAGGCACACTATCTGTAGGATAAGCAGTTAATGAGCTGACTGTCCACACAAGATAGATGCGGCCATTAGTGGGTCTGCTAACGATCAGTATGTAACAACCGGCCGTTAATCTTTGCCCCTTTTCTCCCTCACAAAAACCAATACGTAATCCCCTTCGACCCCCAAAGCCTAGCCAACCAAAACCCTACACTTCATATGTATTAAGTATTAACCAATCACCTGGCTACTAATAACCAAAGCTTGTTGTATTCTCAATAAAAACCCTGCTAGTTAGGGACTCAGGGCTCTCAATCTCGATCCGCTGTGTCGGTGACAGTTGAGAGTCCCTGCTTAAGCTTGAATAAACGACCCTTGTGTGCTTACATCGGAAACGGCCTCCTGGTGGTCTCTGGGACTTCACAATCTGGGCACAACAACTCAAAGTTTCTACCGAAGAGCTCTACAAATATTAAGTCCGATATGTTTGTTCCAAGTAAAAATAGTTTAATTGATAAAGTTAAAATAGTTTAATTCATCTTTGATTAATCTTAAGTTGGAGAGTAATTTTTCTTTTGTTATATCATGGGATTTCCTGTCCTTGGGATTGTTTTCACTTGGAAGTTGTGCATTGTCCATATACTTTATATTTAATTCATGCAGCAACAATAGACTGATTTCTTATAGGTTAAAGAAAGTGAGGAAGCTGGAGAGAAGACTACTTGAGTCCTGGAGGTGTTCATGGACCCAGAGTCCTTTCACTATAGCTTGACTCTCTACCTGACAGATTTGGGGCAGAGACAGAACACTGAGGAGAGTGATGGCTGTCCCTTCTGAGAGTACCACTTACAGACCAGAGCAGAGTGTGTATCAGAAATAACTGGTGGCCTATTCTGTCTTTTGTAGGAAAACTGAGACAGTGTGTTTCTGAACGGTTCTTTTACTCTACCTTTTCTAGGTTGATGGTGCATTTTTTTTTGGAATAAATATATGATACGAGTTTGGTGTGAGTAGTTGTTTCAGCTCCTTATTACAGAAACATGATCCTTTGCAGGACAGAATGAACTTGCCCTTTGTCTTTTGTATAATCATTAGAAATGAATTACCAATATACATAAAAATCACTTTGTAAACTACTCTAGGCCAAATTAGACACCTGTGGGGTCAGGCAACCCAGAGATGTAATAGAGGTGGAAGAGAGGGAGGAAAAGGCAGAAGAGAAACCCACCCCAGAGGCACAGGTGCCCTAAGTTTCAGCCATTGTTGCTGTGTGGGATTATTGTTGTGATGTGTATGAATGTTTTCCCCAAGAGAATTAAGATGTGTGGATTTTTAGATGAAATTGCTCTACTCTTAACACCCTCACCAAAAAATTATAACTGAGGGCTGGGAATCAAGCTTTGGTCTCCCTGTCAGAAATTAACAGACTGTATATCTCCATGGGAAGTCCCCAGAGTGCTTCCAAATGAGAGTTTTATGATGATTACATGTGGTGTGGCCTTCAGGAGTAAATTTGTACCAACTCAATTCAAGATATGGGATTCTACATAATGTGTATTCTCGATATGGAGATAAAATTCAGCTATCCCTCACCCAGTTTACCTGATGTTCCTTTTCCTTGGAGTTGGCTGCCTCCTTGGTCTGTTCTCCCAGGAGAGAGGTGAGTTTTTTCTTTTTTGCTTTGTAGAGCTGATTTACCCTGGATGCACCCTAACATTTGGTGAAAATTTAGAGTGTAGCAGAACAGGTTGAAATTTTATCTTTCCCCTTTATCAATATTTTACGGTGAAAATAACAAACAGAAAAAGTTCAACTATTTCTAATAAGTATAGCTAATTGGATCCTTTACATAAAAAATGAAATAGTTTTGAAGTTGAAGCACCAGTTAATAGATCTAGTAATGGAAAAAACATTTACAGGGCAAGATTAAATACCACATCTTTATATTTGTATAATGGCTTGTTGGCAAAGTGGGTCTTTTTCCCCTGTGCTTTTGCCAGTGTTAAATGCTTGAAAGAGGAGTAAGTATGTTCATTAGCAAGGTCTTGGTAACTAATGTCTCCTTGTTAGTCCCCCTGTTCCTTGCTTCAGCCTCAAGACAGTGAGCCAGCCAGCCATGCAGGCCACGTTTTTCTGAGTCTGCTGCTATGGGAAGGAGTGATGTAAATCAGGGGAGCTGGAATCCATCTGTCCCTCTTAGAACAGCCCGTTTGGGTATGTAAGATGTGTGCTGCCAGCAGGAGTTTTTGAGACAAGATGATGAAGTGGCAGTTTGCTTATACAATTTATTTTTTCAGCTGACTTGGCCCCAGTGCATAGATAGGAGGTAAGAGAGGAAAAAATGATGAAACACACTCCCCCTGGCCCTGCTTCTTAGTATGAAAGTTAGGAACAGTAGACACATATTTCCATGAAGTAATACTTGATCCTTCAATAAGCTTCCATTAGCTCAAAAAAAATCAGTCTGTGCCAAATGCAAGTGAAAAGTGTGAGGAATCATGGTGTAGCATAGATATATCACAGTTCCTGCAGGAAGATCAAATCTACTTTATCATGTACATATGTATATTATGTATCACATAATATAGATAGATAGATAGATAGACAGCTCATAACTACCTAACTAAACTGTCATTCAGTGAGTGCCTGCAATATTCCAGGTACTCCTAGAAACTTTACAGTGCCTTATTTAGCCTTCACTTTACATGACAGGCACTATTATTGTACCTCTATTATGCAAATGAAAAACTGAGGTTCAGAGAGTTTAATTACTTGCCTAAGGTCACATAGCTAGTAAGAAGTGGCAGAAAGACTCAAACTTTGTCCTGTCAGATGTTGAATTTTATGCTTTTTCCACAATACATTGGACCCTCGAGTTATGACTGCCCTGACATACAAACAACTTGGGTCATGACCAGAATTTTAGCTTTAATTTATGAACAAGCCTTGAGTTACAACTCAAACGCTGACCACTTGTGCTTCCAGATGGTTTCAGATACAGATTTAACCCTTAAAGAGTTGTGGAAGGAACATTACAACATCCTGTCCTGTGCAGGGTTAATTGAGAATTCCTGGGCCGATGTCTCTCTAAGGACACTGAGATCTGCCTGTATACAGGGGAGAGAATTTGAAGGCTGTGTAGCAGACTCTGAGCCTTCAATTGACCAACTTGAGTTAAACCAGCCCTTATGAATGAATTGAGTTCATAAGTCAAGTGTCCACTGTACCTCCAAAATACATTCGGTGAAATGCTGACAAAATGAAGTTAGCCTTCAACATTATATACATGTATCCTATATTACACATATGTATTGCTACATATTTGTGTATGTGTGTGTGTATGTGTGTGCATGCACATGCAAGCAAGCTGATGCATGCCAGGCAAATCTGGGGCATGAAAACAATAAACCTGGAATGTGTCTTTGGAGCAGATTGAAGTGGAGACACAGGTAAGACATGAGACACATTGTGTGGGCTTGGGGCAGGAGTCACCAAGATGTTGAGGGTTGCTTCTTAGAGGAAGCAGCACTGCAATCTTGTGGGATGACAAGGGATCTTCACAGAGGGCAAAGTTCATGCCCACATAGGAGAATGAGAGAGTGATGTACTCGGATAAAGACTGTGTTCTGTATCTGAAAAAATGAAAGACACTGAAGAAGCAAGTTGGGGACATTTGGGTTGCTACATAATAAAATATGATTTTTGGAAATAGAGCTAGTCTATAGTGTGGTTTCTTCCTGGGACTGGGTGGGCATTGTTAGCAGAAATGACCCTGTAGGCTAAAGAACCAACCACCTGTGGGGAAGAACGGCTTTGGACAGTAGACGTGCATGAAGGACACTTGGGTTCTGATAATCTTTGGTCCTTTGCTGACCTGGAAGGATCTAGGCTGTGAACTGCAGAATGTCATTCCATGGTCTCCCAGAGCTGGGAAGAACTGTGTGATTTGGGACAGCCTTGAAAATCTCAGCTTGATTGCTAGGGAAGTTTCCAGAGACACAAGGCAGCAAGTGTCCTTTCTCAAAGAAAAGACAAACTTCAAAAGCACTTAAGAATCCTTATAAACCCAAGGATGCCTGTTGATATTTGCCTTCTTAATCTCAAAGGGATTCCAACCCTTTGGAGACCCTTCCTCCCTGGGAATCTCCGTAGCCTAAATAGGGAAGAATGATTTCTTGAGCTTTGAGACAGAACATGAGCAGAGTCTTCTCTCCTTGTCACTAGAGGGCACCAGGTGCACGTAAAATATCTAGATGTCAAAGCCCAGAAACAATTTTCAAACTCCTAAAAGTCAATTGGAAAGGGCTGGTGAAAAGGTGGTCATGCTCCCTGTGCTCACTAGCCCCATTCTGCTACAGAGAGAAGGGAGCCTACAACGTATAACTTTTAGAAACTTGTTTCAGAAGTGCTTTCAGAAACTTCTTTAATTTAGAAAGAAATATTGCAAGTAGGCACGTTGAAGACCAAATGTTTTTCACAAGTTACATGACTATGTTACATTAATTCTGGCCCTTATCCTGTGCTGGTTAATATGTAAAACCATACATGAATTTTTCACTTGGTTTTATTTCTGATCTTGCAACAAATGAAAATCGTCAACATTAACAGATACCGCCCCCATGTGACAAAACTATAAAACATACCACTCAATATAGAGTATAGGTCTGTCTCTATAATATGTACAAGTTCTGTTGACATGTTAGAAAGAAAAGCAGGGCAGACATTTCGTTTATGTAACCCTGCCTGAGACTGTGCCGAAGCAGTGTTAAGGAACTGCCAATGATCCAGGGTACTGGCCATGCATCAGAGAAATGAACCCTGTGCCAGCCCTTGCTTGAGTTTACACAAGCAGAAACTGGGTTCATTGTTTCTTAATGTTTTCCCAGATACATAGTTATTCCTTGGCAAAAAAAGAAGGAGAAAAAGGACATGACCATTCACCACAGAACCATCTGTTGAGTCACGAGAGAACTCTGTACTGAACAGAATTATAGAGACTCTGCCTACCCCAGCTGTACCCAATATCAGGTCAGCTATATAATTTGAACCTGATAAAAGGTCAGTTAGGCAATTTGGGCCATGGGAGCAAGTGCAATCCTGGCTTTGCAGAGGTGGTTACTCTGCAGTATCAGACAACTGTGACAAGTTGATCCCAGTGTGCCTTGTGATGAATACCCTAAACATGGAAATTAACTCCATGCTCCTCACCAAACTATGTGAGTCTTGGTGAATGAACTTCATAACTCCTCATCATCTCTGATGCAACACTGCTATGGAGAGTTTGCAGCATCTCTTGTGTAGATGAGAAGCCTGAAGATGGGTGAGGGTACATCATCTCCACAAGTGCACCCCACTATTTCCTCCTCTCTGATGACCCTGTCACGGCCCTCTAGGTATGCCCTGCCACACACCATGGTCCCGGATCTTCTGCATCATTCTAGAATAGGAAAAAATTGTAATGAACTATTAAGTATGATCCAAATATATATGAGTATTTATTATTATCACAGCAAAAGATATATTGATACCAATCCACCTCCACCTTCAAACACATCCTTGTGCCACTTTGCGAAGCAGTTCTGGATGTCCATTGTTTTGAGTGTCTTTATGAGGAGCAAGAAATAAAAACAGTGCATGCTGCAACAGAGACATGCTCATAAAAATATTACAGTGTGTATTTATCCACTTGTTCACCAGGTCTGGCACTATGTGACTTTTGACTTTTCCGCAAAGTAAAAGTGACTGTGAAAGGGAAACATTTTCAGTCAATTCAGTATGTTGAAGCACCCACGACAGCTCAACTAAAGACAATCATGAGAAAGGATTTTGAGAGCCACTTCAGAAAACGGCATGACAAGGGGAAAGAGTGTTCAAAGTAAGGGCATTTTCAGAGGAATTAATGGCAATGTGTATTTACACTGGAATTGTAAACATTCACTATAGTTTTTGAACACATTTCAAATTCACATGTACACCTTGCAAAACTTGTGTTAAAATCAAACCACCAACCCTAGCATCTCCCAGAGTACACTTGGCAAAACAACGGTCTTGTGCTTTTGCTACACAAGGGTCCTTTGGTCAATGACATTTAGGAAATTTAAAATGCTCTCTTTTCTTGCAAAAGATTCCCAAGTCTCCAAGAAATCCTGGGAATAAACTCTTTGCTTTCTTCAACTTCTTGACCAGGGACAAAACACCTATGTCCTAGGAATGTGACTTTGTGCCTCAGTTTCATCTGTAAACTAAGTAGGTATATATGAAAGCATTTAGAAGAGTATGTGGTAGCTAGTCCACACTATAGAAGTCACTCCTTGCTACTGTCATCACCACTGCAGAGCCTGCTGAGCACTCCTGGGACCAAATGCAAGGTGGTGAGCATAGATGTTGATGGACAGAGTAGGCTTTTAGAACTCCAGAACCCTTGTTGCACATGCAAAGGTATGCAAAATGTGTAGTCCAGGGAAAAGACAAGAATTTTCAATCAGACAGGTGCAGGCCATGCTCCATCTCCACTGTTTACCAGTCCTATGGCCTGGAGATGTAACATAACCCTGTGCCTTAGATGCTGATATGATAGTACCTTTTTCCTCTTATTTTGAAGGGCAATGTTGTTATCATCATTAGCCAGCCAGGGAGAGGAGCAGGGAGATGGCAGAGAGGGTGAGACCCCAGCAATACTTCCCACCTGCATGTTAGAAGCTGTTTGGGTGAAGATTATGGCTTTCTTCATTTTCAAGTTTATTTGGTCAAGAGCATATGTGAAGATTAATTTTCTTAATCCATCCTCGAAGAAAGTATGATGAAGCACAGGGGAAGAGATTGGCGGGTATGGAGAAACATGCAGAAGAATGATTGCAGTCCCTTGAGCATGCTGAACCCTGCTCCTTGGAACAGCACATGTGCAGGCAGTATTGAGTTCCCTAGGTGTGGGGCAAGTGAGGACAGGGGTTGTCAACAAGGAAACAGGCCCAATAAGGGGCATTGTCTATGAATTTCTCAGGACTCCAGATAATCTTTTAAATCTAGCTTCTTTCTATATCAGTAATTGTCTCATTCCATGGATGTATAATCTGAAGGAATTATGCATTACTCTGGGTCTCTTCCTCCCTTCTTGGTCCAGTTTCCCTTCCACTACTTCAGTCCCATGTGGGCTTGGAGCCAGGAGGAGCCAAGTTGGGCAGTGGAGGAGGAAGGAGGTGGTGGAGGAAGGGTAGAAGCTCAGAATGGCATTTGGAAGTGCAAAGAAACATTTTTAAGACTGTTGTAGCTGTCCTTGAACTGAATGGCTAATCAAGGCCTTTGAGGGAGAAGCAGAAAGAGAGGCAGAAGGGAATTAGAACCACTAACCAATAAAACCTTACATACACACCACAGAGAAGAAACAGTGTGCATTTGCTTGTTTGTTTGTTTGTGTGTGTGTGTGTGTTTGTATTAAAGACAAGTTTTAGGCTTACAAATCACACAGGAAGGATAAACTTTTAGATAGTGGACATTATAAGGCCTTTGTTTTTGGGGTTTTTTTTTCCTCTTTTTTTGAGGCAGGGTCTCCCTTTGTAGTTCAGGCTGGCTCTAAACTCTCTATGTAGCCCAGACTGACTTCAAACTCTCAGCGATCCTCCTGCCTCAGCCTCCCAAGTGCTGGGATTACAGGCATGAGCCACCATGCTTGGCTAGGCCTTTGATATCTTAAAACAGTGTACTTAATAAATTGCTTTTGCTGCTTTGAAACACAAATCTCTATTAAAAATGGGTTCTTTGGAAGCATAACAGGATTTCTTTTCAGATTAAGCCAGTGGAAGAAGTCCTCATGGTTTCAGAAACAAAAATAAAATAATGCTTGGAAAGCATTTGTCACCAAACTGGGTACTCAGCAGGTGTTACTGTCTTTTTCTTTCCTTTTTTTTCATTAAAATAGGAAGGGATAAAAGAAAACAAAGGCAACCAGGAGGCAGAAAAAAAAATTGAGAAAA
Organism: Heterocephalus glaber; assembly: GCF_000247695.1. The sequence goes on along the minus strand of NW_004624774.1, from coordinate 13,996,499 downwards.
AAAGAGATGTAAGAAAGTAGGAAAGGACAAAATTAAAGAGGAAATTTCCCCCAGAAGCCTTCCCACTAGCTAAGATGTGAAATTGTGCATCTACATAGTGATATTTGTGAACATTCCAGAGAGTTCTTTATGGTTCATCTTGTACGGAAATAAAATCCCATAGAATGGGAGGCATTTTTTTATTAGACTTTATAGTCAGTTTTCTAAAAAACATAAATTGCACATCTTAAAGAAATACAACAACCGGTGAGATTTCACATTTCCTCTTGTGCTCATTTCTTATCTCTGAGTGTTGGTTTTAAAAGGGAAAGATATTCTTAGCAGCTCTTGTGAAATGTACCTTTAAAAACTAACCGCTGAGATCAGGCTGTAATCATTGTTGAGCTTGGTTGGACCATATGATTCTCTCAAAGCCCAAATACATGAATAGATCCCTTTGTGTGTTCAGCCCTCATCCCAGCCAAGCCGGCCTGGGGGTTATTTTGGCAGGTCCTCAAGATGACATATGCAAGCAGGCTTTGACTCACAGATACACATAAGTAGATGTGATCTCTTTTTCGGAAGAAGGGCACAAGTGGAGAGTGTGCCTTAATTTATACACACAGGGCCTTTAAATGCTTGTATTGTAGTTGGGGCTTCATTAAAGTGGGTCCTTCAGTGGCAAACACTGCTTCCTTGCTGGTGAACAGTACATCTGGGAAAACATCAGGCCAGGAGGTAGCAAGGAAGACTTGGACAGAAGAAGAATAATGGAACAGGATCTTCTCACTCCTGTGTCATAGATTTCTCCCATATCTAAATTTTATTTTTTTGGATCTCATTTTACTTGTTTTAGTTACCTCCTATTTTCCAGGCATAGGTGGTACTTTTGCCTGGAAATACTAACTACTGTGTTTTTCTGACATAAGGCTTTCTGTTGGATAAGCGTTCCCTAATAAATGAGGTTGATGTTGGTCTGGTCAGCTTGGTGTCAATCTTCCAGTTGTTCCTCCTCATCTCATAGACAAAAGCTATAACTTAATTATCCCTTAAGCTCAACAACACTTACAGGGGCCCAGACAATTGCTTTCTAGCTACACAAGCTTAGTGAGCCTAACAGAGATAGGTAAAGCCTGTTTAAGTGCCAGGCTGTCCCCTCCAGTAGGTCTCTCAGCTGGTTTGATGAGGTTGAGGTCAAGCTGCTTCAGCTCCCAGCCCACTGTCTGGCTAGCTGTGCACTGAGAAGAGTTACTGCATAGCCACAGGCTGAGCCCTGAGATTTAGGGAAATGTCTGTGTTGCTCAGAAGGATGCTAAAGAAGAGACCTTTGCAATGTTTTCAGCCCTATTCTACTGTACACATTTGTCCTTTGTTTCCTCACAGTCCAAAGAGACAAAGAGTGCTCTGTCCTTTGTTTGGTTGGCCTCTCCTTTGTAGAGCTTTCTGCTCTTTTGTTTCCTAAGACTATTCCTGTGATGGGAAGGCGCTAAAAGAAACAGACACATTTCAAGTAGTAGAAACAACTGTTCCAGGAAGGGGGAGTTTTCTGTCAGTCTGTAACAAATGAAAAGACCAAGCCTCTTATTTCTCCATCTGGACCTGGAACTGATGAGGAAGAAATATCAGAGAGCCAGGAGCAGCTGTCAGCAGGCACAGTGGGCTTGGCCAAGCTGCCATGAGTGGGAGAAACTGGAGGCCAGGTGGGCAAGGATATGTGTTTAGGGCAGCCACCTTGTCTACTACTTGGACAGCTCTTGCTCTCCTTTGTCCCACTTCAGCATTTTTTCCTTTACTCTCTGTCAAATTCTTTCTTCCTTTCTTTACTTTTCACTTTTTTCCCCTTTGCAGAAAACCCTTGACTAATCTTGTCTCCTTCTATTCACCCAACTGATTCCTTTGGTCCTGGCTCTACAGTGTGTTCCCCTCTTATATGATGCCAATAATAGTAGTAATAATAATAATAATAACAATGATGATGATGATGATGATGATGAGGCTATAGGTTACTGAGTGAATTTCATAAGGTTTTTATATCTTTAAGTGTTCAAGCAACCTTTGGGATGGTATGCTAATCAGGACAGGTTAGTTCCAGAAATTCCAGCATTGCAGTGAAACTGTTTATTTTGTGTCTTCATGCAAAGTCTGAGGCTCATATGCCTGGCTGAGTAGCTATTAGATCCTTTCATAATGTGACTCAACCATCCCAGCATCTTTCCCATAGAGGGAGCAGAGTATGTGGAGGATCAATTACATGGATATATTGTGGGCTGAGCCTCTTGAGTGACATCCTACCACATCTACATCTATTACCCATTGGTTTCTAGCTGCAAGGGAGCCAGGGAATATAATTTCCCTTGTGTTCAGGATGCAAAGGAAACAGTGTAGTGAATGAAGCATAGGGTTTCCTATAGAGGGCCTCATTAGCATCTCCAGGTGAGGGAATTGAGGCTCAAAGATTCTGAGTCATTGCAAATATGTGGTAGAGCTAGGATTTTAATGCTAAATATAACTCTAGAAATATATTCTTAACTTTGTGTTCTGCTTTTTCTATCTTCTAGCAGAAATAGTTATTCCCAGGCCAGGGATTTAGCTCAGTGGTGCCACCACCTGCCTCACATGTGCAAGGTCCCAAGTTTGAGCCCCGGTCCCCCCACAAAAAGAGTTATTCCCTCTCTTTTGTTAGGACTTTACATTTTACAAATTTTTCCTCCAGTGAGTACCACATGTGTTACTGTTGTTATTACCTGAATGCCCAAAGGGGAAAGAAAACTTTTTTCCTGTTTGATCAACAGCAGATAGCATGGTGCTGGAGACATAGTGGTGCTTAATAAAAGTTTGACAAATGAAGAATATCTGGTCTGTGTGGAGTTCCCTCAAAAGGTACTCAGGCACTGTGTAATGATTAGATCATTGAACAACTCTTCTAGTTAAGGGGTCCAGATTATTATCTTCAGATAACTAGTTTCAATGAAGGAATAAGACTTACCCTTTAACTATCTAAATCAGAAGTCAAATCAGTAAGATGTTAAAATAGGGACTTCCTATCATCATCCTCTGTAGAAGGATTGTGTTCTGTGGCAACTACTCGCAGATGAGAGCACCTTTATGGGAGTCCGGGAGTCCAGCAGAGAAGTTCCAGCATATTGTTAAAGGAAAAAATTCAACATCAGGTGGATTAAAATCAGTTTAACTTTACTTATATCACCCTTCTTCTCACTGTGGGACAGCTCAGTGCCAAGAAGTACGCCTCCAGCCAATGATTTCTTTCATGGGGAAAGTGAGAGGGGGCACCTGCCTCCTGCAGGTGTGACAGATGCTGTGGTAGAGGCCTACTTCTTTTTATTATCCTTCCTGAATACTTAGGTGATTGGAATGGCTGAGTGTTTGAGAGAGGCTGGGAGCAAAGAAGCAAAGCCATGGACTCCACTAAGTGCTTTATAGGCTCCATCAGGAAGCTCATCCATGTGAGACATCTCAACTGTGTGCCCCACCAGCTGGGATGTGGGCACTCTAAATGATCCTCATGCTTCAGCCCCTCCCCACCAAGTGGGCCTGCTGAGAATGCACCTGCAGACAGGGACCATGAGAGTAACACTTTGTGTGGGCAGCTGGTTTACTCTTCAGGACAGTAAGAATTCACAGACGCGAGCATTTCAGGGCACCACACTAGTGAAAACAAATGGGAGCTCTTGGCACCCAGCTTGCCTTTATGGAGTCAAAAGACAGCATGCAATCTCATGAATTACTTCCCCAGAGGAAACAAGGAGTGTGAAGAAGGTGCAGCCACAGGAACTATTTATTTAAGAGAGAGTCCTAGAATCCCTCCAGAGCTTTGGGATTTGGAGTGAAAGCATTTCTCTTCTGAAGTTGGTCAATAAAACCTAGATGAAGCAACTTCTTTTTCAAATGTAGATATGGCAATGCAAAACTTTCATGGAAATTTTAAAAATCAATAAAATATAACAATGAAAAGAGATAAAATAACATTCCAGTAACCAATCCCAAAGAATTAGAGATCTGTGTACTGCCTAGCAAAGTATTCAAAATAATTATTTTATAGAAGCTCTGTGAGTTACAAGAGAATATAAACAACTCAATGAAATCAACAAAAAAATACATGGACAAAAGAAGAAAGTCAGTAAAGAAATAGAAATTTTTTTTAAAAAGAAGGCAAACTGGGCTGGGGATTTAGCTCAGTGGTTCCCCTGCCTGCCTCGCAAGTGGAAGGTCCTGAGTTTGATCTCTGGTACCACCAAACAAACAAAAAAACAAAAAAAGAAGCAAAAATTATAGTTAAAATTTTTAAATGTAATAAAGACACTCAATAGCAGACTTGATCAAACAGAAAGAAGAAAACTGATCAAATAGATCTCTTGAAAATATTCAGTCAGAGAAGAAAAAAAAAAGAAAAGTAATGAACAGTAAAGACAGCTAATGTTGCATTATAGAAGTTCATGAAGAAAAGAAGTCAGAAAGATTTTTTTAAAAATTATGGCAGAAAGCTTCTCAAATCTGCACAAGATCTAGACATTCAGGAACATGAAGTTCACAGTTCTTCAATAAATTTCAACCTAAGGAAGAGTTCACCAGGACATATTATGATCAAATTGTGAAAAATCAAAGACAAAATTTTAAGAGGGTTATCTTATAGAAGGGATTACACACAAAACTATCATCATGTTTCTCAGTGAAAATCTTACAAGCCAGAAGAGAGGGAAGATGTACTCAAAGAGCTGAAAGGGGTGAAAAAGAAGAGCCCAATAAGAGCTTACCAAAGCTGTTCACCATATGGAAAGGAGAATAAAAGACTTTCTGAGAAAAACAGTAGTCAAGGGAGTTTATCATTTCTTGACATACTTTAAAAGAAATGATAAACTGAGCTCTTCAAACTAAAATGAAAAGAAGGGCTGGGGATTTAGCTCAGTGATTTCACCGCCTGCTGCGCAAGCTCAAGGACCTGAGTTCGATCCCCGATACCAAAAAAAAAAAAAAAAGAAAAGAAAAGAAGCTATTGAGTAACACGAAAACATTTGATAGATAAAACTCAAGGTAAAGTGAGTCAAATTCATATTTACAGAGAAAAATCAGTATATTTTCATGTTCTAATTATCATGTATAAACTAATTATAGCTCTAGTATAAAGGTTAAGAGATAAACATTTTTAAAAACAACTATAGTAACAATAATTTAATCTTAAAATATAATCTTAAATTTTGACAAAAATATTAAATATATGGAAGGGTAAAAGAGTAGAGTTTTTAATATGTGATCAGCTAAATTGTTACACACAAGGCAGGTTGTTAGAACTATAAGATGTCTCTTACAAGATTTATGGCAATCATGGCAATCATAAAACAAAAAACCTGTAGTAGATATACAAAAGACAGTGAAAGAGCAAACAAAGCATATCACTCAGAAAAAAATCATCAAATGACTAATGATGATAGCAAGAGAAGAAGAAAGGAACATAGCTGCCAGAAAAAATTAACAAGATGGAAATAGTGAGTCATTACCTATCAATAATTATCTTAAATAGAAATAGATTAATTTCTCTAATCAAAACACATAGAATGGCTGAACGGATAAAAGAGCATTACACCTACCACATAGGTGTGCCACCTACAAGACACTCACTTCAGGATAAACACTGATCAAAAGTAAAAGATAGAAAAGGATATTCCATTCAGAGGTAGTACAAGAGAGCAGGGGTTGATTTATTTATATCAGATAATACTTTAGGTCAAAAACTATAACAAGAAAAAATCATTACAGAGTGATAAAAAGTCAATTCATCAAAAAGATATATTAGTGTAAATGTATATGTGCCCAACATCATACCAACTACATACATAAAGCAAATATTTAAGAAATTAAAGGAGATAGTGGTACAATTATAGTAGGAAACTTAAAAATCCCACTCTCAACAGTAGATGGATCATCCAGACACAATTTATCAATAAGAAAATAGGAGACTTGAACTATACTATACTATATATACTATAAACCAAATGGACCTAACAAACATACAGAACATTCCATCCAACAGTAGCAGAATACATAAGCTTCTCTAGTGCACACAGAACATTTTACAGGATAAATGATATGCAAAGCCACAAAAATGTCATAACAAATTTAAGAAGATTGAAATCATATCAAGCTTATTTTCTAACCACAATGATGTGAAACCAGAAACGGTAACAAGAGGAACACTGGAAAATTCACAAATAAGTGGAAAGTAAATGGCATACTCCCAAATAACCAATAAAGCAAAGAAAAAAAAATCAAAAGGGAAATTTTAAAATGTCTTGACAGAAATGAATATAGTAAGACAAGATACCAAAACACTATGGGACACCTCAAAAGCAATCCTAAGAAGGAAGCTTATAGTGATAAATGCCTACATGATGAAGAAACAAAGATCTCAAGTAAAAGAAAAAAAAAATCTAATCTTATTTACCAAGGGACTAGAAAAGAACAAACCACCCAAAGCTAGTAGGGGAAGAAATAAAGGAAATAGAGACTAGAAAAATAATAAATCAATGAAACTAAGACCTATTTTTTAAAAAGATAAAATTAACAAACTTCTAACTAGACTAAAAAAAGAGAGATTACTCCACTGAATAAAATCAGGAATAAAAGAGGAGACACATTACAACTATCTCCTCTTTACAGTATTATTATAGAAATACACAGGACCATAAGAGGCTATTACAAACAATTATATGCCAACAAGTTAAGTAGCCTAGAAGAAATGGGTAAGTTTATAGAAACAAATAAGAGTAGATCACAAAAAAATAGAAAATCAGAATATATCAATAACAACAAAAGAGACTGAATCAGTAATCAAGGATCTCCTATCAAAGAATTTCCTAGGACCTGATGTCTTCACTGGTGAATTATATTTAATGGAGAATTAATATCCATCTTTCTCCAACTCTTCCAAAATAATCGAAGAAGAGGGAACACTTCCAAACTTATTTAATGAAGTTGATATGAAAGCCAAAAAAAAAAAAAGCAACAAAATTACAAGAAAACTACAGGCTAAAATTCCTGGAAAAAAGTAGTATTAAAAAAACCTTACTGAAATATTAATGTACCAATTCCAACAGCATATTAAATGTACCAAGTGTCAGGAACAACTGGGATATATCTCTGGGATGAAAAAATCTTTCAACATATGAAAATCAATTAATGTAATGCCCTACATAAAAAATATACAAAATCACATGATTCTCTCAAGTACTGCAGAAAAAGCATTTGACAGAACTCAACACCCTTTCATGACAAAAACTCTCAGGAAACTAGGAATAGACACCAGTTCTGTATTATTAAGGCTATGTATGAAAATCTGGGCCCTAACATCATCCCCAATGGTGAAAAATTGAGAAATTTTCCTCTAATCTCAAGATCAAGGCAAGAATGACCACTCTTTTTTTTTTTTTCGTACCGGGGATCGAACTCGGGTCCTTCCGCTTGCAAGGCAGGCGGAGGAACCACTGAGTTAATCCCCGGCCCCAAGAGTGACCACTCTTACCACTTGTAGTCAATATGGTAATGGAAGTCCTAGGCAGAACAATTAATAAGCAAGGAAAGGAAATAAAAGATCCAAATTATAAAGGAAGAAATAAAATTGTCTATAAATTATATCTATATATCTATATAGATATCAAACCTAAAGAGTTCACAAAAACTGTTAGAATTAATAAATGAATTTAGTAAAGTTGTGGGATACAAAAAACAACATCCAAAAATAATTCCATTTTTATGTACTGAACGTGAACTATCAGAAGGGAAATTAGGAAGACATTCCTATCTAAAATACCACCAAAAAGAATAAAATACTTAGAAATAAACTGAGAAGGTGAGAGACAACATATTGAAAACTATAAAACTTTTACGAAGAAATTAAAGAAAACATAAATAAAAGGCCTCTCATGTTCATTGATTGGAAAACTTAAATCTGTTAAAATGTCCATACTACCCACAGTGTACAGATTCAATTTAATCTTTAAAAAATTCAATGACATTTTGTATAGAAATCAGAAAACATTTTTGTAATTCATAAGGGACCTCAAAAGACCAAGAACAGTGAAACTGATCTTTGGAAAGAGGAACAGAGCAGGGGTCATCACAGTTCCTCGTTTCAAAATACAAAACTACAGTTATCAAAAGAGTATGATACTGGCATAGAGACAGACATAAACCAGTGGAAGAGCATAGAGAACCCAGAAATAAATCCATGCATACATAGTTAACTAATCTTCAGCAAGGGAGGACACCTAGAATACACGGTGGAGAAAGAGTAGTCCCTTCAACAGAGCTCAGAGAACTCTTCATGATGGGGAGATCAACCTATATACAACTACCACCTGGCTGACAGTGCCTGTTCTGAGACTAGCTTCTCTATTGTTCTTATCACCATCTGTCATTCAAGATATTGTATATGTTTATCTTTTTCCCTTATCTATCTCCCTGTGAAAAGAAGAATATAACACTCAAAGATGTCTATTGCTTTATCCCTGGACTCTGTGAGTATATATGGCAAAGGCGAAGTAAGCTTATGGACAGAAATAAGGTTGCTAAGCAAAAGACCTTGAGAAGGGAAGATGATTCTGAATTATCTGAGTGGGCTCGGGGTAATCACAAGGAACCTGAAAAGTGGGAGAGGGAGGCAGAAAAGTTGGAGTGATTTCATGGCAGTGTGATCCAATCTCCTGTTTCCAGGTTTGGAGATGGAAAGAAGCCATGACTTTGACCATGAACAGCTTCTAGAACCTGCAAAAGATGACAAAGCAGATTCTTCCTAGTCTCCAAAAGAAATGCTGCCCTCTTAACTTGATGTTAGTCCAGTGAAACTTGTATTAGATTTCTTCTTTATAGAACTGTAAGACAATATATTTGTGTTGTATTAGGGCACTGAATTTGCTGTAGTTTGTATAACACCAGTAAGAAACTAATTCATGAAATCAACTGAATCCCATTACTAATATCTATACGGGAACTCAGGTGTGGTGAGTATAGGAAGTTAATATGCAATACTAGGACTTTTTTTTTTAATCATAGATTTCTCCAGTAATGATTAGCAAGCCAGAGAGATGCTCTGGGCACTATGTGCATCTCAAGATATGTGTTAGTGTGTGTGAGCAAGGGTACTGTGTGTTTCTGTAAAGTGTTCCTGCCATATACTTAGAGACAGGTACTAGCCCTGAGCTTGGGTGCAATGCTATGGGCAAGGACTTTACCATTTCTAGTGTGCAAGAGTCAGATCTTTAGGTGAACTTGAAAGGCACATCTGCACACTTCACCCCAGCACTCAGTACCACCTTGTCTGTCCTAGGCAAGAGATAGTGTTGGCTGCAGCATCTTGAGTTTTATGTGTAAGACTGACTCTAAATCTTATAGGAAGATGTTAATTCTGAAAGTAGTGCGAGTGCCTCTCATGTTTTTACTTGGAGTCCTCATCTAGTGTCCAATCTTTTTTTTTTTTCTAGTGTCCAATCTTTGATGGGTTATAGATTGATGGGTGACTTTGCTTGTTTTTATTATGTAAAGTAACAGAAGAACCATAAGCAATATAACCAAAATACAAGAGAGTTTTATAAGTAGAAATAAAAGATAATGTCCTCAGCCACTTTAGAAATGTCTAATGTGTCCTAGACATTTTTAGATAAATGGATTTGCATTCATTTTGGAATGGGCTTTGTTAAATCACCTTTACTGAATAAGTCAGCAAGAGTTTTAACTAGATATAAAATACAAGTTGAATACCAACAGGATCTACCACAAAGGGTTCATTGACATATTTAGTATAGCTATAATCATGTCATATCAGTACAAGTCTTTAGTTTGCATGTGACAGTAAAATGCAACTCAACCTGGGTTAAACAATAATGGGAATTTATAGGCTTCCATAATCCTAAAAGTCCCAAGGTAGGTCAGCCTTCAGCAAAACAGTTTACAATCCACTAGGATTGTGCTGTTGTTCTTTGCTCTTTTCTTACCTCAAGTCTCAAAATTTGTTGGCTTTTTCCTTAGACTGGCTTCTTTCATCCCTATTGGCTCGCAAAGGGATCAGCTTTCTTACATTTAGCAGACAGGGCCATAGTGAAGCTGCTATGCTAATCACATGGCTGAAAAATTCAGAGTTGATAATGAAACAGAGACCTGGAAACACAAGCTGCAGGAGAAATCCAGCTAGCTTCTTATTTTTGTAAAGTTTTATCCAACAGAATTATGCACATTCCTTTGCATATTGCTTATGCCTGCTTCCACCCTATGCTGGCAGAGTTGAGTAGTCACCACAGAAATCTTACATCATCCAAAGCCTGAAATATTTACTATTTGGTCTATGACAGAAAAGTGTGCTGGCCTCTGCAGCAGATTAATAAAGAATACATTTCTGAAGCAACAGTCAGCCCAGAATCCTTTCTCTTCTCACCAAAATCAGTTATTTCATTCTATTTTTCCTCTTTCTTTTTTCCAACAGAGTACAGAAGGTTTTTCTAAAGTAATTATAGCAAGGAATTTTTAAGTGTCAGATTTCCTAGTGTTTTAGAATTTACATGGGTCTTCAAAATTGCTAACTGTAGAGAAATAGAATTGAGGATTATGCTATAAGTTCATACTGATAGCACACAGTAGAAGCCAGATTCCATATAATACTTTCTGTGGTTTGGATGGGGTTTGAATTCCCCCCAAGACTCCATGTGTCAAAATTTGATGCCCACTGTGAAATATTAAGATGGTAGAAACATAACATGACTATGATGTTCAGAGGTGGAATCTTTGAGAAGTGGTCAGGACTTAAGGTTGTCAAGGTGGAACCTCCTTGATTAAATACTAAGGTCTTTAGAAGAGAGAGAGAGACTAGACAAATCCCTGTGCTACCTTAGGGCTCTGCCAGCAAGAAGGCCATCATCAGATGAGGTCTTGCATCTCCAGAACCATGAGCCAAAATAAACCTTTTTCTTTGTAATTTTCCCAGTCTGTGATATGGTGTTATTAGCAGCAGACTAATATAGCACTTTTCATATATTATGCTCTCATGAAATCTTATGAGGTACATCTATAATTATTTCTCCTTCATAGAAGGAACACCATTAATTTAAGAAATTTCCAGTTTACACAGCTTGGGAGTTGTACAGCTATAATTTAAAGCTGGGCTGTAGTCCTCTAGGGTCATGGTTTTAATCACTGTATCAGGCTGCCTCCCTGAACTGGAGTTCAGACTGAGGAAATGCAAAAGAGGCTAAGAATGATCCAGTTTGTGATGTGGTTCAATTTTGAGGAACAGAAAACCTTCACAGAGTCTGAAGATAAGACATAGATAGAAGTCAGGAACAGAAAAACAAACATTTCCTGTAGCTGCTTCTTGCTGAGGGTTAAAATAGGACTTTGATGAGGAGGCTGCTGGAAGATAACACCCAGACCACACCAGTGTTGGCCAGAAATAGTTCCGTGGAATAGAAGTTGCTGTGTAAAAAATACTCCCGTGATTAGTATAATTAGAGAGGTAGTATACACACTAACTCACTCCACGGGATTCCCAGTGCAAATGTTGAAGATTCTGAGCAATACTAGAAAGTAGGGAAATCTGTTTATTTAATCTAGTATTTACAAAATTTATGTGACCACTGAGCATTCTCTGTGGATGTGTATAATGTCTATAATCATCCCAGAGAAAAAAAATCCATGCATTTTGTATAATTTAAATGCATCATTTAAATACATAGTAATATAATTTATTTCATGGCCCACAATGTGAAACCATTATTTTTTAAGTTATATTTTCTGGTTTTCTTTTTAAAATGTCAGTAAAAACCCTTCTGAGGCAACTAACTGAGAAATATAAAGCAGCTGGATCTCTGAGGGCCAGACAAACTGACTCCATGGACCAGATGAGATCCTCAGGCAAGGCCTCCTCCCAGGTGGGCCTGCCATACTATTTCATATACTCCAACAGCAAGATCAAAATACTGCACATCAAAATAGTACAGGTAATCTAATATGAGCATCCAAACTCCAAAAAGTCTCAAAAGTCAAAACTTTGAGGACTGATATGATGCTACAAGTAGAAAATTCCATTCTATTACATTTTATTTCATGCCTCAGGTCACTAATAACAATGTATCAAATCATGTTCAGGCTATGAGGTATAAATGAATTTCATGCTTAGGTATCTTCAAGGTATCTCATGAATATGCAGATATTCCAAAATTTGAAAAAAATCAAAAACACTCCTGACCCCAAGCATTTTGTATACGGGATACTCAATCTGTATCATTATCATATACTAATGTACCAAAGGACTAGATTGTGTGTAACAAAATGAATCTAAGGACTGAAGTTGTAAGCAAGGCAGGGACTATTGCACAAAAGGAGAAGATACCTGAATAAGATATTAAAGGGGCCAAGGGATGTGACAATTGGGAGAAGCTGTTGGGACTTCAGCCAGCAGGGCAAGGATGGCCTGAATGTGCAGGACTGGTGTGAGATCTGGGGTAGAGCAGTGATGACACTGGACCTGGAAGGGACAGAGGGTATCAGCTGTAGTTGATGAAGTCAGAGAGGAGAAGCTGGCTGGTCTGTGGCAGATCTTGCAAACCTGGTAAAGAAATGTGGCTTCAACAACCAGCAACAGAAACATTTTAGGTTTCTAAATGTGGTCAAAGTGTGTGTTGTGTGACATTGATCTGGTGGGCTGCAGGAGAAAAGTGGATTGGGAGGGAGTGAAAAAGTAATTTCCCTTATTTCAATGCAGGAAGAGAGCATTGTAGACTGCTCGGTTTAGTTTCATGCTTCTTAGAAGCCTGATTTCCAAATTACCAAAGTCATTGATTTTATTTTTTAGAAATACCCAATAATGAAGACTACAACTCCATGAACCCCAGCAGAATGAATCTACAGGCAAAGCAACTAATTAAACAGAAGGGAAAGGGAAGCAACAACACAAAAATAACATGACAAGGATAAGTCAATACATATCAGTTGTAACTATCAATATAAATGGTCTCAATTCACCTACCAAAAGAAACAGATTGGCAAAATGGATGAAGAAACAAGATCCAACAATATTTTGCATACAAGAAACACATTAACTCCAAAAGAAATTCTTAGACTGAAAGTCAAAGGATGGAAAATAATGCTCCATGCAACAGGAGCCAGAAAAAAGCAGGGGTAGCTACTCTATTTGCAGACAGAGTGGATTTCAAATCAAGACTAATCAGAAGAGACAAAGAAGGTCATTCCATACTTAGGGGAAAAATCCAAGAGGAAGAGCTAACAGTCATAAATATATAGAGAACAAATTCTAGTGCACCCAACTATATAACACAAATATTAATGGACCTGAAAAATTAAATAAGCACTAATACAATTGTAACAGGGGAATTAAAACCTCATTGTCACAAATAAACAGACCAACTAGAAAAAAAATCAACAAAAATCAGAATTGAACCAAATTTTTTTGTCTTTTTTTTGGTTAAATTCTTTTATTGGTACATTTTAGGTATATAATCCATTTACATTTATCACTGGGTGCTTGTACTTGTACATGATGTATCTTGGTTCTTATTTTTTCCCCATTCCCTGTGCTTCCTTCACCCCCCACCCTTCCCTATTTACAAAGACTTTTTTTCCATTTTTTCCTTTTATCATCATTTTTTCTTTCCCTTCTTTCCTTTCCCCTTTTCCTCCCACTTCCCCTACACCTTTGGAACTTTTCTTCCTATTTCAAATCATCAATTATTCATTTTAACCATTTTAATCCTTATTTATGCTTTCAGTTTCTCACACTAGAGAAATTTTGGTATTTACACATGTGTGTCCTATTTATTTCACTTAAAAGTATGGCCTCAATATGCATACATTTAGCTTTAAATGTCTCTAGTTTCTGGCTCTTTAAGGCTGATTAGTACTTCATTTTATGAAAAAAACCACATCTTCTTTATCCAGTTTCCAGTTGACGGGCACTTGGGCTGCTTCCAAGCTTTAGCTATTACAAACTGTGCCACTAAAAACATGGGTGCACATATATCACTGTAGTGTGATTCTTTTAATTCTTTTGGGAAGATACCCAGCAGGGGAATAGCTGGGTCAAATGGGACCTCTAGTCCTAGTTCTTTGAGGTATCTCCATACTGATTTCCACAGTGGTTGCACCAGTATGCACTCCCACCTACAATGGAGAAGGTGAACCAACCTTTTGAACAAAGGGACTTAGTAGATGTCTACATAGTATTCCACACCACAACAGAATACACATTCTTCTCAGCTGCACATGGGACTTTCTCCAAAATAGACCAAATACTAGCTCTTAGAACATAAGTAAATGCAAAGGCATTCAAATTATCACATGCATATTTTCAAACCACAGTATAATGAAATTGGAAATCAAATGCAAAAGAAATCACAAAAACTTCATAAATACATGGAAATTAAGTAACACCTTCCTTAGCAACCAATGAGTCACATACAAAATTAAAGAAGTAATTAGACAGTTTCTACAATGAAATGATAATGCCAATGCAACATACCTGGAGCTTATGGCACTCAATGAAAGCAATGCTACAAGAGAAATTTATAGTGATGCATAACAAAGTGAGTTCAAATAAATAACCTATTGTTGAACCTCAAGTTTATAAAAAAAGAAGAGCAAGTCAAGACCAAAGCTCATATGAAGGAGGAAATTATAAAGATCAGAGCATAAATTAATGCAATTGAGGCTAAGAAAACAATACAAAGAATCAATGAATTGAAGAGTTGATTCTTTGAAAGATTAAATAAAATTGACAAACCCTTAGCCAACCTTACCAAAAAAAGGAAAGAAAAGACTCAAATTCATTCAATTAGAAATGAAAAGGGTAAAAATCACAAAAGGTCCTGAAGAAATCCATAAGGTCATTAATACCTACTTTGAGAAACTGAATTTTAATAAGATGGAAAACAGAAGAAATGGACAAATTTCTAGATGCATATGAATTACCAAAGATGAAGCAAGAAGATATGAAGAGGGGCAACCCATCTTCTGGTCCCTCTTCTGTCTCTCTTAGACAGAAGCTATCTTTCTCTCAATAAATTTTTCCTACTCTTAACCTCCATTGTTCCTAGAATTCATTCTTTGATTTTAGAGAACACTAACTCATGTGTTTTGGATATCTAGCAGGTTTGAGAGATGCATCTCTTCCCCCTATATCATTTTAGAGGTCTTCCACTGAGATTACTGGTTGGAGGTAAGAGTTTTCTTTCATAGGTTCTAACTTTGATTTTTTTTGCTTCATAGATTGTGACATTTTGTTTCATAGTCTCTGGACATTTGTTTCATAGATTCTGGGTTTTGTTTCATAAATTCTGGCCTTTGTTTCAGCTTTTGTTTCAAAAATGTCTTAATTTTAAGTTGGATGTTTTAAATGTTTACAAATTTCTTGTTTCTCTTATGATGCATTGACCTGTGTTAAAATTACATTTTGTTCTTGTTTTGTATATGTTTCATTTGGACTTAGTTGCTTTAAAATGCTGTAAAATGAGTTTCTTATGAAATCATCTCAGATAAAGAGACTTTTATCTGTCCCTTATATCACTGTAAGCAAATGGTGGTTACTCTGCCAGCTAGTAATTGCCCTTAGGGCAGCTACCACTCTGAAAGCAGAGGACAGGTTTCTCCAGTTGCCCCTTGGTGAATTCCCACTCCCACTGAAGCCAATGGCAGGTGGAACATTGACCAGATAGGCAATTGGGCTCCTTTTGGAGACATATCTCTAATTGTGTGAACTAGTGGAAACTGAGGTGACAACTGAGAGGTCATGGCCAGGGCCACTCTCTGGCAGTTACCTCAGAAGAAACTAGCTTTTAACAGGCCATCCAGCTAATCAGCAGAAAATCGCATCTCATCCCTATCCAGGCTCCTCAGTGAGGTGAAAGGGGAACTCTGTCAGTGATCATCAGATATCCTCTGTTTCAGAGTGATCTGAAATGATGCCATTAGAGCCCTTTTTAAGCCTCAGTTAAAGGGTTGAGCTACAAGTTTGGACTGCTTTCTCTACTAGTAAGATAGGACCCCATGTCAGATGTAAAAAGCAAATCTTTGATGAGTAAAAACTACCTGAACCTTCTCTCCCCCTAGGCATAGTCTTCGTCATTTATGTGTGTAGAGAAGGAAAATACCTTTGCTGACAAGTTGTGGACTTTGGAACCTTGTGCTATGTGGTGATTTTTTGGATGTTTAATTGGCTTGAGCTTTATTTGGACTTTTTCTCTCTGCTAGTGAGTTAAAAACTCCCCTTAAACTTTTCTCCAACTTGTTGAGAGTTCATTTGAGAATCCCTTGCAGTCAGACTCCTCCTCCTCCCAGGAAATAAGACTAAGGAAATGCACAACAACTGTTTTGTCTTACACCAGGGAAAATAGCAATCAGTAACTTGTATTTGTGTTTTTACATGCTAACTAGAATAAAGGAGATTTTGGTCAGCCTTTCTCTTCCTTCACAAGCATAGAAATTTGACAAAGTTGCCTTTACTAACATGGATTGTGGCTGCTAGGAATACTTATGAGTTTTCAAATACTTAGTGAATTTAAAATGCACCTTAAAGGACTAGCCTTGTCTTGCTAATAAAAGTTGCCTAAATGACTGGATAGACAACAGAAATGTCTCAGAGCTTTCTCTGCTCTAGGGCCCAGGGCAGAATATCTGACCTACCATCTCTGGAGGTGATCTCTTTTGGAGGAAAAGTGCCCTAATTTGACTGTTGACCTATTTTCCTCTGTCTCTTTCAAGGAACTAGAAAGCAGTGATTTAAATATGATTGGTATGGCTGAGTCAATTGAAACTTGTGCTTTAGGATTACCTACTGGAGTAAGGATATGAGTTCCCTGAGGAAGATAAGATCATGGCTCTGGTAAAGGGTAGATCATCCAGTCCAGTTTTGTTTTCTGGATCTCTCCCCAGATGGTAGCTACTTGCCCTGGAGTGGAATAAATCTTGGGGGACACCCTGGGGATGCCCTAAGGGCATAGGAATCAAGCAGGGACTTATAGGATGCTGTATGTCTCTCTTGTTTCAGATTGGGAACTCCATAGTTGAAACGTGTACTCTTTTAGAATGTATTAAGGGGCAATTTAGTATTTCTCTACATCCACACATGGTGTGCCTACCTTCTTAAGAGGAGTACACAGTGGAAGGTACTATGATGCTATCTCACAATTAGAATTATACTGTAAGAGAGAGAAAATGGTCAAAATCATCTTATGTTGAGACTTTCTTTACATTAAAAAGTAGTCCTTGCTTGTGTTCAAATGTAAATGTGGGCCTTAGAAAAATGAGACACTTCACCCTTAATGCATTCAGGACTTCTAAGCCTTTAGAACCTGAGAACAAAGTTTCCCAGGCAACTTTAACCCCAACTACTGGGTGCTGAGGGTGGAGTTTCTAGGCCAGCCATAATTAAAACCTCCGTGAAGCTATATCCATCCTTAGCTAAGTTGTTCAGGTCCCTCAAAGACAATATCCCTTGCAGGAAGTAAATGGCAAATATAGGACTACCTGTGTTAATGTGTCTTTTTCTCTCAGTGACCTAAGACAGCTCAAATAAGACCTAAGAAAGTTTTCAGATGGCTCTGATATGTACATTGAGGTCTTTAGAGGACTTAATCAGACCTGTGGACTAGGTTAGAAAGATGTAATGTTGCTCTTCAATCAAACATTGATTTCTAATGAGAGATGAGTAGTGTTACAAGCTGCTACCACATGTAGAGACAAATATTATCTTAATTTTGGAAGCTCAAAAGACAGGCCGCCAGGAGAACAACTGGTTCCTACTGGAACTCAAGCAGTTCCTATACAAGACCCTCACTGGCCTGACAATCAGATAGGAGATTAAAATAGAAGACATTTTCAGGCATGTATTCTTGAAGATCTAAGATGAGAACCAAGCCCTTCAATTATTTTAAATTGTCAACTATTTATCAGGAAAAAGATGAGGATATCCCTAGATCCTGATTGGATAGAAGGAAATACTATAGTTTTTTCCAAGTCAGTCTTGCAATAAGTAGAAGGTATGCTGTTATATGTCCCCTCAGAAGAGCTTTCTAGCTGTGACATCTGCACTCTGCTGAATATTCTAACAGACAGGGGTTATAATGTTTCTAGATCTAAGGCACAACTTTGCAGCCTTGTGATAAAATATTTAGGCCTTATTATATCTAAGGGAACTCAAAGACTGGGGGAAGACAGAATTAAACCAATTCTTTCCTTTTCACAGCCCAAGACATTTAAACAGCTAAGGACATTCCTAGAAATTACAGGCTTTTGTGGCCTTCAGACAGCAGGATATATTGAGATTGAGTGACCCCTCTATTAGCTATAGAGAAACCCAAGAGCCAGACACCCATATTTTAACCTGGGAAACTTATTCCTAGACTGAATTCCAGAAGCTCAAACAAACACTTCTAAGTGCCTGCCTACAGGAAACTGCCTGAGTTTGTATGTTAATAATAAGTGAGATATGACTTTATGAGTGTTTCTACAAGATTGGGGACCTGCTCAACAGCCTGTAGGGTATTTAAATCATAAAGTATATATTATAGATTCAGAGTAATTCATTAAAAGGGTAAGTCCTAAACAATGTATTTAGAACACTTTTATTCTCTTTCAAGTGGCAGGAAGCACCCATTCATGTTCTTTGATTATTGGTTTGATTTTCTGCTTGGCAATGCAGTTGGCATCAATCATAGCTTTTGTCTCTAGAGACATGTTTTGCTAAGAATTACAGATCCACTCTGGAAAAGCTCCTGATCTTAATTGTCCTTCTATACCTGAGATGGTTAAGACTTAGTTCTTGTGCCATACATAAAGGCACTCTTCTGTCCCTTCTCCACTGCCCTGCCCCTGAGAAATAACAGAGTTCTCAACAGTGTTTGGTTCAAGGCATTTCCCTCTGTGGCTGCTGGATTTCAGAATGGTGAAGTTCCAGAATGGTGAAGTTCCAGAATGGTGAGTTTCCCTTTCCTGGAACCCTTCCAGAGTAAAGCTGACCTTCACTTATCTATGGGTCATATAGAAAAGTGGCCTAGGTTTAATCCTGAAACTCTCAAAAAATAAATGTAAAAGTTTTAGTCCAAATTTCTTTGGCTTTTATTAGCCCTCAGGCAAAATTAGAGAATAGTAAGAGCAGCTAACTCAGCTCTGGCCACATCCTTGCACCTCTAGTCTGCTGCCACTGGCACTGGATGAGATAAAATCTAAGGGACAGCTTATATTGGGCACAGAACAAGAGGGATAGATGGGGATGCCTTCTTTCCCTTTTTTTTTTCAAAATGGAAAAAATTGTCTTAGGTAGACACCTGCAGCACAGCAGGTTGGATCATTGGCAGGCTTCCTTCCCTCACTGTCTGGAATTCATACTTAGATCCAAAGAGTATCACATAGGCTCCTTCTACACCCAAATCTAGGCTGAGCGCACCCCCCTGGAGATAGTTAAAATTACTTTTAAGTCTGTCGCTTTAGAGGAAAAAGTTACATGTGGCTATCAAACAACAATCTAAGCAACCCTGAGAAGCCTGTGTAGCTGGGTGTTGCAATCAGATAAGCTATCAGCATAAGGCTTGTTTTAAAATGGTCTTTGCTTTTATAGGTATAAAAGATTTTTATTTCTTCTGATTCTTACTACAAGAGATCTCTGTTAATTGACCTACAAAAGTTCTGACTAGTCTTTTTTGTAGTTACAAACATAAAAATTATAAAAGGGTTATTATAATTCAAATTGGCCAAATACATCTGAGTGCACTCTGGTTTATAAACAAGTTGTCTTATGTGTGTGTTTGTTGGTTTAATTTGTTACAACACATACAGCTGTTTTTATTGAGCTCAACAGCTTTTTTCTTTTGGCATTTTGGATTTTTTAAGATGTTTGCCTATAACTCAAGTTGTTTAGTGATGTCATTAAAGACACACTTCCCCCAGGTTGCCAGATGATCCCAATAATGTCAACTGGTCTTACAAATACAGTACATATTGTTGTCTGTATATATTAACTCAGGAATTTTTCATTGGTCAAAAATGTGTTAATTGTTATGATCTGGCTCTCATAGGTCATCTAAAAATTTGTTAAGATAATTAAGGACTGTTGGTCTTAGGAAAACTACTGAACAGGACTCTTCTTGGTGAATAAAGGAATAGCTGCCTGGAAAAATTTATTCCAGCCCTTGTTCATGAAGGGGATACCAATAATTTCCACAGCCTCATAGGAAATACATTGCTAAACACATTATTGTGATATGTATACACTGATCATGGTCAAATTGCTAAGCTTTCTGTGGGAAAACAATGAGGTTTTATTAAAAATGCTCTTGGTACAAAACTAAATTAAGGGACAAAGGTTTTTACATAACTGTGATATTCATTGTTATTTCGTGGTGTATTACATACTTTCATGCCTTCTGGGTGTACAAGTCTTCTAAGATATTGTTTATGGTAATGATCTTTTTTTGATGCAGGTATCTGCCTTTCTTTTATGCTCCAGCTACTTGTGATAAGAGGTACATGTCAACCCAACATGGGATAACCAGTCAAATAATAGTTTTTCTTAAGAACTTATGTGATGTATATGTTATATGCGTCACTACATTTAGGGATTTCCAGATGTCAAACACTCCAAACAACCTCACACACTAAAATTAGAGACTAAACATTATGAATTTCTAAGGTACACTTGTAGTCCAATATGCATGTTCTCTTTAAATGGCATTCCATTGAAGGATAACAAATAAGAGTTTTTCTTATGTCATTTAATGCCTTGTGATCAGATGGAGGTATTTGACTGAAAGATTATTCCATACTAAGATGGACCATGTAAGTTTTATGAGGATAATGTCATCATGATTGCCATGCTAAAATACTATGTCTGGCTCTTGATCTCAAATTTCTCTATACAATGTATAACTGTTGTCTGTTAACATCCTGCAGGGTTTCAACTACTAAAACAATCATGGTTGGTAAGAAATAACAGCCCTCTCACTGCTTTATATTTCAAAAGTGCTTAATGGTCAGACAAAATTATAATAATTAAGCTCAGTGCTCCTACTGCACTATTAATGTTACTGATCTTCTGGGTGTTCAACAACTAAAGTTTGGAGACCAAAATTAGAAAAGTAACTGGGCTAAGGGGATAGCCAATATTTGGGCCCTGGCCCTCCAAAGTCAACAAAGAATCCAGGACATGAAGGAACCTTTTCTACAGGATCCTACATTCTTGGTAGGTCACCCAACCTCCTGAGCAGGAAGATCGCTGGACACCAGAGTAGAAATGTACCATGTGCAAAAGAAGGGTTACCAAGAGGGAAAAGTTTCCCACACTTTCACTGAAAGCAGCATGGTCAATGAAGACCATGACCCTTCTCAATGGTTGACACTGACAGAGGAGCTGAGAGGGTCTATGCATGGTTCCAAAGTAATGCCTGAGGAGACTTAACTGACCTTGATAGGTAGCAAGAGGTTGATTTTGATTGACACAGGCCTCACTTTAACTTGGTCTTAAACACCCAACTGAAAAGAATTTCCAAAGAGGTATTAAAAATAATGTCATATTAATAAATCTAGATATAAAAAAGGGCTCCAATCCCTGACCCCTTCTGGCAGTTTCCAGCTATACCAGTAGCTGACCATGGTTATGGATCCTTAGGAAAAAACTACAGTAAAATCTATAAGAGCTCAGCTAGAGTTTTAAATTTCTTAGTAAAATTTTTTCCAATTGTCTCTATCTTCTTACATAGAGAGACCTATGACAAAATATCAGACTTAAGAGCTAACAGGTTATTGTGAGACCAAAGCGACTCCATTTTGCTAAAATCCACCATTCCCCTAGCCTCTCAAATTAATGGTTAAAATGTGTTCGCTCTGGAACAAAAGATACAATCTGTAACAAACCAAAGTTCCTAAGTTAATTACTCAGCCATCAGTTTACCCAGGAAATGAACATCCTGGGCCCACTATCTGTAGGAACCGTCTATTAATGTGCTGACTGTCAGTGCTGAGTGGTCGTGACCATTAGTCACCGTGTCTGCTGACCATCAATACATGACAGTTGCCCACTAACCTTTGTCCTTCTTTTCTTTTGTAAAACCTATACATAATCCCCCCTTACCCCTGATGAGTTCAGCCAATCAAAAATGTACACTTCATGTTCGCTAAATGTTAACCAATCATGTAACTGCTAAGTGGAAAATCTCCAAACCTTGCTGTAACCTCTATAAAAACCCCGCTAATTTGGAACTCGGGGCTCTCAATCTCGATCCGCTGTGTCGGTGACAATTGAGAGTCCCTGCTTAAGCTTGAATAAATGACCCTCATGTGCTTACATCGGAAACGGCCTCCTGGTGGTCTTTGGGACCTTACAATCTGGGCACAACAGTTATAATCACTTACATTTTCTAAGTGTCTCTCTTTCCTCTTCCATTCTAGTGCTCATGCTTGGATTATACATGCTTTAAATTCTTAAAAATTTTGTTTATTCTTGCCTAGAGGTGGCCAAACTCCAAGCAGTCATACAAATGGAACCAAAGCCAAATGTGCTGGATCTTTTACCATGGTTCACCACGACCTTGTAAATAGCTCATAACTGCTAAACTACAATATGACTTCTATGTCAGATTCTGAAGTCCCCTGGACCTTCTCCTTATCCTCTTTGTGGGAAGCTGTTACTAGTTCCTCCTGGTGGAAATGCTTATTGGCAATATTCATAGCAATCCTGCTGAACTTATTATTTGGTTCATGTATTCTTAACTGTTTCTTTGGCTTTGCCTCCTCCAGACTCAAAGCTATACACCTACCCAAGATGACAATGCCTGGCACCTATGGAGGGCCTTTAGATAGACTCTTTATAAAGTAACTCTGATGCCGATCACAACCCTCTTTGGCCTGAAGTAGCCAGAATGTTCTTTGCCCTTTGCCCCTCACAGCAGTTAGGGGTACTTCTTCAGAGGGGGGAGTATTGCAGATAGGTAAATTAATTAGATATCTTGTTGGCAGTTAGACAGGGCCAGCCCACAAGGAGCCAATATGGAAGAAAATCAAGACACATTCACTGAAGGCCAGCATTGTAAAAGGAGATAAACAACCACACTCATGTTCTTCCCCTAAGGATGAATAGCAGTGATTGATATTCTAAATAGGTATCAATCACTTGGGTGGGGGACCAAGATCTTCTAAGAAAGATCCCTGAACCACCCCTTACCACTGAAAAAACCTTGCTCATTCCTTGTATGCTTGCTATTTGACTTGTTTCCCCATTAGATCCCTATTTAATCAATATTACCTAAGCAAATATACTTGTCATAATCTCATTGGTTGTTCATAGTTTTTTCCACCTTGTGATTTCTCACTGGATCAGTATTACCTAGGCAACTGTACTTGTAATCTTACTAGTTGACTACAGTTTTGTCCCACCTCACCTTATGGCTTTGTTCCATAAAACACCTTTGAGAAGTTGCTTGAGCAGGCAACCCATTTTCTGGTCTCCCTTCTGTCTCTCTTAGACAGAAGCTATCTTTCCCCCAATAAATTTTCTTACTCTTAAAAAAAAAGAAGATATGAAGATTCTAAACAACCCACTATCAGTCAGTTAAATTGAAGAAGTAATTTTAAAACTCCCAACAAAAAAAGCCCAGGGCCTGCTGGATTCACTGCTGAATTCTACAAGAAATTCAGAGAGGATCTAATGCCACTACTCCTCAAGCTCTTCAATGAAATGGAATGGGAAGCAATACTCCCAAACTCATTCTTGTAAGCAAGCATTACCCTGATATCAAAACCGAGAAGAATCCAACCAAAATAGAGAACTACAGACCAATCTCTGTAATGAGCATAGATGAAAGAAAATCTTCAATAAGATACAGCAAACAGAATACAGCAAATTATCAAGAGCATTATACACAATGATCAAGTAGGATTCAACCCAGGGATGAAGGGATGGTTCAACATATGCCAATCAAAAAATGTAATACACCGTATTAAGTGAATCACATGATCATCTCAATAGATGCAGAAAAAAGGCTGGGTTACATTCCTTATTTCAGACTTGTACCAGACTTGTGATTTTGCTCTATAAAGCATTCTTAGAGAAGAGGACTCAGGGATAACCCACTTCCAGGACCCCACCTGTCTCAGGAGTTTTCCTGTTCCCCAATAAACTTTTCCTACTCTTAACCTCCATTGTCCTTTGGAATTAATTCTTTGATTTCAGAGGACATGAATTTGGCATATCTGACATCTAACAGGTTGGGAGTTATAATTCCCCCTATATCAGAAGTACTTACTTTTTCAGGTGCATGACCCAGGTCCCCTTGCTAGTGTTTTGACAATGGAAACAGATCTTACTTTTAATAATGCCTATGGTGTTCCTTAAGTCTCCAGGCATTTAAAGGAAGGTCTGTCTCTCCTCCTGCTCCTTGGATCTGTGGATATGTTCTTGTTTATGTCTTGTCTTGTCTCTCCAGCAGTTATGTATAATCCTGGATAGATATACTAGTCTCTTTCTGTCATTTACCTTTGTCCAAAAGTGTCTCTATGGTTTCTTCAGGGGTTCCTGAGCACAGAACTTAACACTACCATTCTGCACAGAGAAGTGAACTATAAAGGTCTCTAATGGAACTCTGCAAAAGGGATTTCAGCAATCTATAATAAAATATTTAAGAAACTAGAATCAACAAATGGTAAAGGATTATCTGGTATTAAAATTAGAGTAGATCTTTGACTTATGATCTCAATTTGTTTCTCAGGGCTGGTTGTGACTCAAGTTGGTCAATGAAAGCTTAGGGTCCTCTATACAGCCTTCAGTCTCTTCCCTGTATACAGGCAGATCTTAGTGTCCTTAGAGAGACATTGGCCTGGGATTTCCCAATTAAGCCCACACAGGAAAGGATGTTGTAATATTCCTTCCACAACTCTTTAAGGGTTAAATATGTATCTGAGGCTATCTGGAAGCACAAATGGCTGGCATTTGGGTCATAACTCAAGACTTTGGTTGTAAGTTAAAATTAAAATTCCAGTCATAACCTAGTTATTCACATGTCAGGCCGTTAGTAACTTGAAGGTTCACTGTTTTCCCAGATACAGAGAAATTAGGTTGAGAATATATTTTAAATGGAAATTCAATAATAAAGACGAATGGCTATATGGCCCTGACCTACTCTTACCAATAATTTTGATTTATTAACATAGGTTACATTAGTATACTAACATATACAAATATTATGTTTATATTATTTGCAAAATATAAACCTATTTAATATAAGTATTTAAATACATTAAATCTATTAAATACAAATTTATGAAAGGCAATATATATAAATATTAGAATTTAATATAAACAAAGACATTAATATTTTGAAGGATGATGTTCTTTTATAGTCAAATGGAACCTTAACAATTACCTACAACCTCCTTGATTGTGTGGATAAAGACTCAAGACCTAGGGAGAGCAACTTGTTTGAGGTTTCTCTGGTTAGAGACTAGAATTCATTTACTGAGTATCTATTATGTTCCAGACCTGATTCTAGGTCCCAGATATGCAGCTGGAAATGAGGTCAATGTCCCTGTTCTCTTGGAGTTTAAATATCAGTGGGGGAGGCAAACAATAAAATAGTGAACAAATAATAAATGAACAAGACCTTTTAAAACAGTGACTAATCCTTTGAGAGGAGAGTGTTATTGGATTGGAGTGGGGATTCTGAAGAAAAGACATTGCCCCCGAAGCCCAGGGGTGAGAAGTACCAGTCTTGCAAAGCTGGTATAAACCTGAGCATGTGGTGAGTGCCACAGTTCTTCCAACTTCCTCCAAATAAAACATCTATGGTCTATTATCAGTTCTATAGGGGTCCTCCTATCTTCTTAGAGTTATTTTAGACACAGAAGTGAACCCATATTAATGATAGTCTGTAAATAAACATTATTTATCAAAGCTATAATATTCAACATGCTAACATAGGACCTGTTAAAAAAAATTCTTTTTTTTTAATTAAATTCTTTATTGGTATATTTTAGGTATACAACACATTTACATTTCTCATTGGGAATTGTACCTTTACATGACGTATCTTGGTTTTCATTTTTTCCCCATTCCTAGCCCTCCCTTCACCCTCTCCACCCTTCCCTATTTACAAAAACTTTATTTCCATTTTTTCCATTTCTCAGCATTTTTCCTTTCCCCTGGCCCTCCCACTACCCCTACCTCTTTGGACCTTTTCTTCCTATTTTGCATTATCAATTATTCATCCTAATCATTGGTACATTTTAGGTATACAATATAATGACATTCATCATTGGAAATTTGCACCTTTACATAGTCTCTCTTGGTTCTTATTTTTCACCCTTCCCCTGCCTTCCCTTGAACCCCTCCATCCCTCCCTATTTACAAAAACTTTGTTTCTATTTTATTTTCTCATATTAATTCCATCCCCTTCTTTCCTTTCTCCTACCCCTCCCACTTTCCCTTCCCCTTTGCCTCTTTTCTTCCTATTTCACATTATCTATTATACATTTTAGTCCTTATTTACACTTTCATTTTCTCACACTAGAGAAACTATTCAGTATTTATACATGTGTGTTCTATTTATTTCACTTAAGAGTATCACCTCAATGTGCATTCATTTAGCTATAAATGTCTCTAATTTCTCATTTTTTATGGCTGAGTAGTACTCCATTTTATAAAAAATCCACATTTTCTTTATTCAGTCTCCAGTTGATGGGCATTTGGGCTGTTTCCAAGCTATTACAAATTGTGTTGCTATGAACATGGGTGCACATATATCATTGTGATATGATTCTTTTAATTATAAAAAGAAATTCTTGTAGCACCCAGTCCTGCCCTTCAGGAGCTTATGACTTAGTGAACAGCTTCATAATGCAGGTAGCAACTTCCTAAACTTTCACAGTTCTGATATCTACCAGGCAAAGGCAGCAGCTAATTTGATTTAAACAAGATTCTGGTCCAGAGATTGACCTCTTCTGTAAAGAGCCTTTAGCTATGCATATCCAAGGTTTTGGCTCTATAACTTATTTGCCATAGACATTGGCAATTAGCTATATCTTTATGTTTGTACAATAAAAATGTCTATATGTATATTCACAATTTGATTATGAGACTCATTTTAATTCCTGGAAGTAAATTTCATTGAGTACGTTGGTTAGGGTTCTCTGCAAGAACAGAATATCTATATTGGCTTGCAAGGTCAGAGGCAGAATAGTCCACAACAGTCACCTATTGGCATGCTGAAGAGCCAGAGGATCCGGTACATGCTTAGTCCAAAAGCTGAAGACCTGGTATGAGTCTGCCTTGAAAGGCTGAAGAAATTCAAGTCTGATGGCAATAGCAAAAGATAGAATTTTTTGGGGGGCGGGGGGGATCGGGCATTGAGCCCAGGACCTTGGCTTGCAAGGCAGGCACTCGAAACACTGTGCTAAATCCCTGGCCCCAAAAGACAGAATTGAGCTTTTCAAACACAAGCTGACTTCCTCCTCTTTTTGTTCCATCAAGTGTAAGCCTATTGGGTTGGGCCAGCCATAATCAGGATAAGTCTTTCTACCTCAGTTTGCTGGCCTACATGCCAATCATCTCTGGAAACATCCTTACAGATACACCTCAAAGTATGCTTTACCAATCTTCTATGCATCTCTTAAACCAGTCAAGTTGACAATGTGATTAACCATTATAACGAGTAACTGACAGTAGACAAAGATTTCTTTTTCTTTTAGAAATAAAAATTACCTAATTTTGTTGGGATTGAAAACTGAGATTTAAAGCTATAATTGGATTAATATTTTTTACCCTGTGATTATTTAAGAACCCAGTATGAGATGGATTAATATATACTTATTATTGATAATACGTGGGAAAATACATTTTGTTGAAAATTTTATTTATATGCATAATCACAGTGAAAGTTTCTCCCTGATTGTATGTATTTCACATTATCTCTGAAGGAGGAAAATAAAAGCCTTAGGTAGTCATATTTAAAGTTTAGAGAATAGAGTATTTTTTTATTTTTTGGTACCAGGGATCAAACTCAGGAACTTGTGTTTGTGAGGCAGGCGCAGTGCCACTGAGCTAAATCCCCGGCTCTGAGGATTTTCTTTTAAAAGCAAATTTAATGGAAATTTTAGATTCTTCAGCCATTTCCAAATAACTTTACAATGATTACAATATTGTTTCCAGTTCCATGGCCATACTATTTCAGATATAGTTGAGGTAATGCGGGATGGAGTGATATTAAAAATCTAGGAAGTTTCATAGTCTCAAGAATGTGAAAATCCATGATGCCTAATCATTCCCCAGGAAGTGGGGATTGCACACAGATATAACATGTGAAAAAGAGAGAGAGGGGTGTACTGTTACTACTCAGGAATCTGACAACTCAAGGAACTCTGGTTCTTGCACAGCACAGAATTTCTTATCAGGTGTGAGTTGTGGAAGATAAAGGTGAATGTGACAGGGCTTCGAAACATTCTCTGCTGTTTCAGCTTAGTCCCTGGTCCAAAATAAAACACAAGGTACCAAAGGTTTTCAGATCCCTTCTACAAGTATGCTCTGGAAATGGCAGGAGGGCCATGAAAATGATCAAGAGTTGGCAAGACTTTCTTGGGATGTGGTATTTCTCTTCTCCTTCCGGCTAAGTCTTGCTAAGTGGAGATGAGAGTGTTTCCCCTTCACCCAACTGAGAGTAGCTTCAAAGGAACAGGCTGACCTTGTGTTTGACACAGCCCACCCCAGACTAAATCTTCAGCTAGGTCAGCCTGGAGCTGGCAGGTCAAAGGGTAAAACCACTTCCTTGGAAGCCAATGAAAGAGCAGAACAAAGGTGCTCACTAGATTTGTTACTTTCTTGGAACAGACAACTCTGCAATGTTCTGCTGGACTAGACACTGAATTGTGATCATGTTGGAAGGTTACCCGAGAACTTTTAAAGCATTTTTAGATACAGTAGAACATCCTAAGATGAGGTGAAGAAGTTTAGTAGACAGAGAAAAAAATGGTTTCTTTTTATTTTTTTTATTAGTACATGCTTGCAGTAAGTATATAATGACTGCACTCATCTTGGGGAGTTGGTGCATGTACATAACTCCCCTGCCTCTCCCCTTCCTTCATCAATTTATCCCCTTTCTTTAAAAAAAAAAAACCCCTTAGTTTATACATTGGTTAATTAGCTGGTTCTGTGACCTGAATACACAATGGGATTGTGTGTCTTTGGCATCCCAAGGAGGTCAAACGCTGACGGTCAATGATGGCTTTTATTCATCTCAAATTTTGTCTGAGGCAGTGTCAGCAAAGCACTCAGTATAGGGTCTGGTACAGCAGAAACCTCAATAAATAATATTAAGATTTAATTTAATAATAAATAAATAATGCTAGTTATCTTTATTACTACAAAGCATGTGATTTCAGATGTATCCAATTTGACTCTCAGCAACTCTCAATCAGTTCTAGGTCTCTGTGGAAGGAAACCTGAAGTCATCCTCCTCAGCCCCGGAGGTGATAGGGCTGTCTACCAGCTGTGGCTTCTCTGAAAAAATTCATATAAGTGGTGGGTCAGGTTCTAGGAAGATACCATGAGAGACAAAACCTTTGAACCTTGGCTCCACAATCAGTGCTGAGGCATATTATTAAAATTTTTTGGATTTATGATTATTTCTTACTTTATATTATTTTATAAAGCATGAATTAACAATAAGCTTTGCATTTTCACTTAAAGAAGAATTGTATCTAAAAATATTTCCTGTGATATTTCTTTTTAAATTTTTATTTATTTATTTTATCGGTACATTTTTGACATACACGATGATCACTTTCATTGTAGGGAATTTGTACCTGTACATAATGTATCTTAATTCTTTTTCCCATTCCCTTCCTTTCCCTTCAATTCTACTTACCCTCTACCTTTACAAAACTTTGTTTCTATTACTTTTCTTCCATTCTTTTAAAATTATTTATGCCTATTCTCTCCCTCCATTCTCCCTCCCCTTTCTTTGTTCCCTTTCTCATTTGAACATTTTCTTCCTACTTCCCAATATCAATCATTTTAGTCTTATTTACCATTTGGGTTTCTCACACAAGAGAAACAACGTGATATTTAAACATGTGCCCAATTTATTTCACTTAAAATTATGCTCTTAAGGTGCATCCATTTACCTAAAGATGTTTCAAGTTTATTCATCTTTACGCAAAGTAGTAGTCCATTGTATATAAAACCCACATTTTCTTTATCTATTCTGCGTTAATGGGCATCTGGGCTGTTTTCAAGATTCAGGTATTACAAATTGTGCTTCTATAAACATGGGTGTGCATATATCCCTGTGGTATGATGTTTAAATTCTTTTGGAAAGATACCTAGGAGGGGAATAACTGGGTCAAATGAAACCTCTAGTTTTAGTTTTTTGAGGAATCTCCACCCTGATTTCCATATTGCTTGTACCAATTTATACTCCCACCTAGCATGGAGAAGGGTTCCTATTTCCCCACAGCCCCACCAGCATTTGATATTGATTGATATCTTGATAATAGCCATTCTTTCTGGAGTGAGATGGAATGTCAATATTGTTTTAATTTGCATTTCTCAAATGTCCAGTGACGTTGAACACTTTTTCATATATTTTCTGTTTGTACTTCTTCATCTGAAAATGTCTATTTATTCCAGATGTCTATTTTTTGGATTGGGTCTTTAAATTGGGGGGAGGGTCCTGAGTGCTTTGATTTCTTTATATAGTCTAGATATTGGTCATTTCTCTGAGGAATAGCTGGTAAAAGTTTTTGCCACTCTGTGGGTTGTCTCTTCACACTGTTGGTGGTTTCTTTTACTGTGCACAAGCTTTTTAATAAGATGAGATTCCTGTTGTTGATTACTTGTAATCTCTATTGAGATGATCATGTGATTTTGGCCTTGGCACTGTGGATATGGTGTATTACATTTAATGATTTGTATATGTTGAACATCCCTGCATCACTGGGATGAATCCTACCTGGCCATGATGTAAAGATTTATAGGTAAAAGGTCTGTAGTTATATTAAAAAATTTAAAACAAATCAGAAAATTATATCCACTCAGTAGAGAGATTTTACCCTTGGGGAGGAAATTTAAAAGGAATGAGGATAAAGTAGAGAAATAAAAGAAGAGAAAAAGGTTAGAAGCTAGACTGAAAGACAAAGGAAGATTACTCAAGCTTTTGAAAACTGGTGAAGAAGATAAGAGGGAAAGAAATAGGGAAAAACAAAGACAAGAACAAACCAAAACAAAACTAAAAACTAAAAACAATGTTCATACTCATGAAAAAATAAAAAACAAACAATGAAGAAAGAAATGAAAGTAAAAAACAACAAAAAAAGAGATTTCTCTATAATTTCAAGTTTGTGGGTATCTTCTGGGGTCTACACTTTTGTGATAAGAGTCCAATTCAGGGCATTTTCATGGTCACTGGTAGACTAAGTAGGCAGACTGAGCCTGACCTGTGCTGGATGATCCCAGCAAGCCTGCTATAGGAGTAGGGCAGAGTGCTGAGTAATTCTACCAAGCCTGCAGTAGGATTAGAGCATGGTGCTGATTCTGGTGCTTTCACCTCCACAGAATACAGGCTGATCTTGGCCTGCGATTATGGGGCTGAAGCCTGAGTTGTTCAGCCTACAACATTCTCGGTGTCTCTTGCTAGTCTGACTTCAGCTCCATGACCTTGGACATTTGTAGTTGTCCCTCACTCTATCACTGTGGGATTTCAACACTAGGAGCCAACCCATGGTTGCTCCAAATCCGGGTTCAGTTGGCACCTCCATAAAATGGCATCTGGCCAGAACCCTCTCCAGGGGACATGGAAGTCACTTGGACTGGAGATGTTGTAGCTCACAACATCTCTTCCATTGGTGAAATCTCCTTAGAGGCCTCTGGAGTCACTCCCCCTTCACTGTGTCTATAAATTCAGTCTTCCTCTCACGCTGTGAGTCAAGAGCCAGGGAGAAAGTGCAGTTTGCCCCCTCCTTTTTCTGTATTGTGGTCTGTCTCTTCACTTTCTCTATGGAAGTTTTCTCTTCAGATTCTTCCTGGGTCCCAGGGATCCACCTCCCTCCTTTTCTCCCCCAAGTTGTTATTTTCCAGTGTCTGGACTATGAATCTTGGAAAGGTTGATTTGTTGCTGTTTACCACTCCACCATTTTCCTAGAATTCCAAATTATTATTTACATCTCTGAACTTCAGTGTTTTCACATTTAAAAATCCAAAAATTATAAGTTCTTATTCTTAATACCTAGTTAATTCATTGTTATAGTATATGATAGACATTCAGTTCATTTTCCCCATACTCACCTAGCAGTATTGTTTAAATTATTAAAAGCCTCTCTATGGCACCTTACCATTTTAAAGACCGTCCTGCTCTGTGCTCTATTTCCTTTGTTTCTTTTATTTACTTGGGAAGTAGTTTAATAAATTAATTTCTAATATGGCAGAAATATATGATAAGTGCTTAGACTGGAAGTTATCTTTAGACAGAAGAGCTTGGAAGATGAAAGGAGAGGAAAAAGATTTTGGATTCTGATTTTTCCCACTTGTAATAACCTGTTGTGAAAGGCTTAGGGTTGAGGGACCACACTAAGCTCCCCCAGTGTGAACATCTGACTCTGATAGCAGGTGCACAGGGGAATGAGCCATCATTCTGTCTGGTCACCTTGCCAGGCACCTCTGTGCTTAGCTCTAAACTGTTAGCTTTGAGACAAAGTAATACTGTGTCTTTCTAACACCTTCAAAGGAAGGGTACCCTCAGCTGAGAGACCAGCACCAGACAGAATTCAAAGTATTTGCTCATCCCAGAAACACCTCCATGGGAAGAAGGTATTAAAGCCATTAAAGAAATACATATGTGGGTAAAAAGTAAAAAATGAAAAAAAGATGAGACTGTAACAGAAGAACATGTTGAAAAGGAGAGTTGGGGGTGGGTAAAAGAGGAAAAGAGAATTCACAAACTTTCAGTGCTTGACAATGTCCTTGAACTCTTCATTTTCCATACTAGTTAATACCTGTTTCTGTTCCATCAGCACACAAACTACTTTCCACAGATCTGCCAAGTACTAAAATTGGTGACAAGAGGTCAAAGAGAACTGCACATTCACATCTTTTAATCTAGAGCTGGCATTTGGCAGTGTTTGTGGGGACTTAACTTTAATTAATTGACTCCTTAGAAATAGAGCTGAGAGTTTCCTGTTCATAGATTTTTAAAAAGCTGAAATTTTTTTCCTCCAAGACAACTACAGTTCTCTAAATCCCTGTGGAAGAGGCTATCATAAAATAGATGTTTTGTTTTCTTATGGGTCTCTCTCTTCACAACAAAACACAAAGTTATTCATCCTTGCAGGAAATTGTAGGTCTTAAAGGATAAACAAAGGGATATGCAAAATGAAACCAAAAAGAAATAAAATATTTGTGCTTCTGCCTAAACATTCCTCTGCTACTTCAAAAAAACTCCTGGTGGCTTCCCATCTCATAACTTTATTGGAACTTTAAGTCCTACTGAAGAAACCTCTGCATCTACCTGCTCTCAGCTTCTATCCAGAAGTTCTGAGCCCACAGCCCTCAGCCATCCCTTAATCTATAAAGTAATTGTGACCTCATGTTGCTGGCAGAGGTCAGCAGCAGGAGGCTGAGCTGTGCTTGCTCCAGGTTTCAGGCATGCACAAGCATGTCTGCAGGACCAATGCATGGTGAGCCTGCCAAACTCAGTTTCCATGGACAATCAAGGCACCAAGAAGATGCCCTAACAATAAAATGAGCCATAATGCACAAAGTCAGTGCTGGAGAACAGTGTAGATCTGTAATTGCCCCTTGTGGTGTTGACCTGCTTCAGAGGAATGGAGCTGGAGCAAGATTAGGATAAAGCTTGTGAGCTCCTGGAGATGAAGTGCCAGGGGCAGTTCTAGAACTGATATTGGTGACAGGCTGCTCCCTAGGTGGGCACAATACTTCATTTGATGCATCATTTGGGGATTCTCTGGTGGCCTCAGCATATGTGGGGTTCTAGTGAGCCAGAAGCTTCAGTAGCAGCACTTTGGTGTGCACTCACTGTGCCATGACTGTAGTGGGCATTACCTACGAAGGCTGACAAGGGATTTCTATTGGAATCTTTGAGAACAGCTTTGATGAGAGACCGTTCCACCACAGACAGCTGTAACTGCTGTGAATACTGTGAATACCGAAGGGAGTGCTTCACAGAGCATGTTCAGGACCTCTCTGAGAGTTCCCAGAATTATTAGGCTAATTTTCCAAGGGAGAGATGCTTAGGGTCCCCATCCTAAGAGAGGTAGGATCAGAGAAATCTTGGGTATTGATTGACATCAAGATTCTTGCTACCTGTAGTTGGTGTGTTATGGGAAATAAAGCCTATGTGAAATGGGGATAGCAAGTTCCATATTTGGTTGTTGATGGGGCTTTGGAACAATAAGGTCAGGATGCTTATTTAAAATATTTCTATTAACATATAATAATTCTTCTTATTTATGGTAGGAGCAATCTTAGCTGAATAGAACACCAGTGCTGCTCTCCCTGGATGAGGTGAAGGTCAGCAGTAGCTGCTGTGTAGTCTATTCAGTAAGTGGGTCAGGACAGGCACAGCGGCAGTGCCAACAACTAGAGCTGAAGAGCACATGCTTCCATTTGCTTTCCTAGAGGGCCCATGTGTTTGTCAGATTTCTTCACTGTGACAAAATATCTGAGAAAATCAACTTAAAGGAGAAAGGATTTATTTAGCTTCATGGTTTCAGAGGATTTAGTCTGTGGTGAGGTGATACATCAGGATGGAAGAGTATGGCAGAGGAAATCCAGTCACTTTTAGGGAAGAAATATACCCTTCAGTGTCACATCTTTGTGACCCACCTTTTCCAATTAGTTTTCCCATCCTAAAGTTGCCAGCAGCTCCCAACAGTGTAATAAGCTGCCAATAGCAAAAGACCTCTATGGACATTTAAGATCTTAACTATAGTAGACTAGTCATCAAAACTGACCCCTTTGCTTGAATAAGTGCCTCCAAGTCTTGGGAATTCTTCTGGGAGGAATGACCTAGGGATGGAAGGAATACTTTCCTCTGCAGATGGGTTGATGATGGAAGCAATTTAATACTATAAAGAATAATACCTTATTTTGTTTCCCAAGGTGAGAAAGTAACAGGAACAAATTCTGCATTGTATTGTAAAGATCACTGGGAAATTATAAATTTGTGTTCAGTTTTGATTGTCTGCCACCTGGTGTAATGGACTCAGGAAGGCTTTGAACATTTTGGGAAATCAGTAATTCCTGCTGGTAGCTGTGCTCATGTGAAAATACAAAAATCCTGAAAATACAGGATAGACAAGTGTGGGGAGAACAAGCTTGAAGCTCATCTTGATGAATTAATTATAAAATGCCTTGAGTAAAAGATAGGACCTGTTTTGAAATATAAAGATGTCCTGTGGTTTAAATCATTGAGCTGTCCCTACACCATCAGCTTCTAGCAATGATCTCTGAACTCTTTTCTTTTCACAGCCTTGTGGGAGATGACTTGTAGATAAAATGAAAGATGAAGCCAGAAAAAATAGACCTAGGCACCTTCAAGTCAGATAAGCTTTGTTGTAAAAGCCATTTTTCCTTAAATCATTCCAGTAGATATTTATTTAAATTCTGTCACATACCTAGGGCTGAGATTTAGAAGTACTCTGGGTCTTGTTTCGAGTGTTTGACTACCGATACAGATCTATAAAACAATGGCTTCATTTCAAACACATTCTCTCCAGAAACATCATATAAACAAACTTAAGGCAAATTAGATTGCATCTGTCAAGTTTCTGAACAACTAAAGGATGCCTTAAAAATTGCCAGATAAATCATCTCAACCTACAAGTGATAATCAGTTAGTTATAAAATCTGTTTATGTCATTGCATAAATCAATATATTTTAATTATTATATCTGTCTACTGGGAAAACCAGGGAATTATTATATCTATAAGCCCAGTTTTACCATTTTTAAATTGACAATAAGTGTTTAATCAGTGGTGTCTTTGCTCAGGTTATCTGGAAATTGTCCTTGAAGTAGAGATTTGTGTGCAGTATGTTACTGAGGCAGATACTTGGAAATAACACATACAAAGGAGTAAAGGCATCAAGAGTGAGTAGAGGAAGAAGTTGAGTGGGACTCAATTGCAGTAAGGCTTTAGTAGCCTATCCCACAAAAGCTCTGGATTTATGATGACTTTTCTGTATTGTCTGAATTAGGGAATGAGGCCAGGTCTTTGTATCTTGCATCAACCAGTCATTTAATGACATCTCTTTAGGGCAGGGTATACCTTGGGCAAGGTAGCTCCCTTTGGCTAAGGACACTTCCTGGAAAGAGACCCAGGGTAAGCTTTCAATAGCCTGCATTCTTTTCACTTGGTGGTATGGATTCCTTGGAGATGGAGAGAGAATCTGGGGCAGTACTCTAGAGCTCCACTGTCAGACCCCTTTCTGAGAAGGTCCCCTAATTAAGGCAAAAGATAGGAATTTCTGTTTGTCTAATACTGTATAACATTTTACCCCCAAACTTAGTGGCTTAAAAAAATAAAAATAATTTATTATTACTTCTGATTTCTGTGAGTCAGGAATGCATAAGCAGGTTGGCTGGAAGGTTCTTTTTGGAATCTGTTGAGTGAATTTTACATTAGGATTTGCTCATTATCAGTCTATAATTTTACAGCCTAGAAAACAGAACTCAGGGGCCAATCCTTTTTTGTTTGTTTGTTTTGTCTCTTGAAACAGTGTTAGGGAAGGATGACATCTGTATCAGCAGTATATTCTCAACATTTTGAAGTTCAATTTTGGACCACAGAAATACTATTGGCTTTCATATTATTTGACTAAAAAAATGTGGTCACCACCCTGGGAATTTGGGCTTCTTCAAATTCAGTTTCAAAACTGACATTAACTGATGCCAGGCAAATTATTTTAGCTCTACCTAGGACAGACTTTTACATTAGTTTGGCCAAGATGAACAGGTTTGTATCTCTAAAGTGTATTTGCTGTTACCAAGGAGGAAAACTCAAACACCTCGGTGTCACGAAAAGCAGGAAACTAAAACGAGCCATTAAGTCTCAGGGTATTGCTCTTAGGTGATGGAATTCAGACTCTTTCAGCATCCCTGTCATTTTGTTTAATCTTTTTCAGTGCCCTTCTAAGTGACTGAGATGACCAAGCACTGCTAGATAAAACTGTGGAAGCAAGCAAGCAATCAGAATTTGTTTAGGGGGAACAAAAAGATTAATTTTAGATTAGGAATTCACCAAATCATAGTTTTCAAAAAACTTCAGAATTGTTTTATTAAAATATCTTTTGGTTTAGATAGGAAAAGCCGTTTAGTTTACAAAAGTGTTGCTATCAAATATAGGCTACACAATTTAGATGGTAATGAATGGGCTCCAAGTTCTTTTATGATGCAGAACACTTTTTAGCAATGTAGTTTTCACACCTTAAAGTAAAAAGCATTTGCTGGAAAACTGCTGCTGTAGAGTGACATTGTCATCTAGTGCTTTATCAAAAGAAAATGTCTTTAAAAATAACTTTTAAAAGAAGTGATTAAAACCTCAAAGATAAAGCATTATCTTTAAGTGGTTAAATGATGGGTATCTGCATCTTTTAAACTATGTCCCAAATTTGAAGGTATTAAAGGTAAAGAATTTTCATTGTTGGACAAATGTTACATATTTTATTCTCAAAAGAGATACTTTTCAACTCTTTTTCTTACTGAAGCTAGAGTGATGAGTGGGAAAATGAGTTTGCATATTTATTTGGGACAGCTTCTGCATTATTTTTCAGTTCAGTTTCTATATGGCCCTGAGTCAGGGCTCTATGACTAGCTTAGTACATTATTTCTTACAATGCTTAAAAGCAAAATAAGGACTAAGTCTTGGGAACTTTTGAAATCACTGAATATTATCAGTAAGGTTAATGAGTGTTTTGAATGCTCTCCCTACTACTTAAAGCCTAGATTAGAAAGAAAAGCAGGAACCACCCCCCCAAAAAAAAACAAAGGGAAGAGAAAGAATGAGGACCAGGGTCCCTCCCATGGTACCTGGTGATAGCAGGCTCACTAAGACCTCACACTGCTGATCCCAGCATCCCTGGTTATCACCAAAATTCAGGTCCATTCACTGGCTCTGTCTTATCTCAACTATCTCAACTACTCCTGTATTTATTACAGTATCTTTTCATCAACTTTTCCTCTCTTTATTGTTCTCCTTCTCATCTTTTCCCATGACACACCTGGTGCTCCAGAGTATAGTAAACACATTTCTTTATAACCTTAGGAATGCCTCCTGTATGTAGTCTTATACATATCACTGTGTTCGAGGAAAGGGAGTTCACTGACCTGCCTAATGTGTAGTGGCCAGGGGATAGCAGTAATCCAGCTCCCTTTTGTCACCACTACTAAATTTTTACTTCTTTCTGCTGTGGGAAATCCATGTGATGTCATGTTCTGCCTTTTCTCCTAGTCTTTATTACCATATCATCTTGTCATTCCATGGTATGCATCAAAAGTGTAAGAAATATTATCACAGCCTTCCTTTTTCTCATGTCCTCTACTGACCTGGGAGATTTCAATGCTAATAAAGTCAACAAAGCCAAGATTTGGTCTCTTGATTCTTTGTTCTTCCTAATTCCAATGATCCTTCATCTCCATGTGGTTGCCACACTGACAATTTAAATTCAATAGGTTCAGAAATAGATTATCCCTGCTGCCCGCCTCATCTTGTCTGTGACTAGCACACTTTCTAATTTTCCTTATCTAAATAAATTGTGTTATTATTTACTTGGTCATGGTTTCTAGAAATCTGGGAATCATCCTAAACTATTCCTTGTCACTCTACCATCATCAAATTACCAAGCCTATTGACTCCATATTTTGGCATTTCTAATCCCCATCATTGATGTCTCTGCCATGAACTATTGCAACACCCTCTTGTTGAGCTTCCTGCATCCACTCTTGCTCTGCACTACCTGCTTTTGACCACCAAAGTGCTGATCTCAAGTAACCTTGGAGCCTGTCCCTCTTTCCTCCAAACCTTCAGTGCCTCTTCCTCCCTCAGAGTTGTGCTGTATGGTACAGAAGCAGAAGCCAGTAGCCAGTAAAGAAGCCAGTGAGGTTATTAAGCACTTAAATATGGCCAGCCAAACTGAGCTGTGGTATAGGTCCATAAAATATATACCACATTCTGAAAATTACATGCCAAAATGATAAGATTTCTGAATATATTAGGTTAAATAAAATTTTATTAATGTTAATTTTACCTGTTTCTTCTTTTTTAAGTGTAGCTGCTTGAGAATTTAAAATAAACTCTGTTATGAGCACTGATTTAGCCTGAGCCTATAAGCTGTGGACTCCTAAGCACCCTGTGTTACAGGAGTCAAAGTCCTCTCGAGTCCCAGACTAGGGAAGAGCTAAAGGTCCCTATAGGAACATGACAGCCACCAAATGGGAAATGGCTTGATAATTCTATGTGTATGTGTGTCTATATCTGTGTGTGGAGTGTGAGTTTAAGCTTGGTCATCATTATTTAGAAGATCGTGATGAGGTAGGTTGTCATGACACATCTTTGCATTTTTATTTTTAATATTGGAAAAAAAAAAAACAACCTCAAGGAGCTTGAGCAATAAAACTGGGGCCAGAGGTTGCCAGGTCAGAGAACCCAGATCTCTGCCTTCCTAGTTTCCCCTTCCATCAGGAGGTTTCTCTTCTCAGTTTTCGATGATCTGGATCCAAAATTCCCCCCTCAGGGATTCCTAGGAAATGACCTTGAGCATCCTCTCTCAAAAGAAGAAGGCAAGTAGTTTTATTCTATATTTCCCAGCCCCTATCTTTTGTTCTCTAAAATTTGTCACTTTGTCATTTTCCTTTTCAGCTAGTGACAGTTCCCTGGAGATTTCTCACTTCACATCATCTTTTGACCTTTCTCTGAGAGCTTGTTTCTCATTTTACTGCCAGCTTGCTGTGTGGCCCTTTTTTATTTGCAAATTTTTAGAGTGAATACTTTCTTGTCCCAGATCTCTGTACCTTAGGCTGTATTTTACTCTAGGGCCAAGTCTCACTTGTAAAAGAGAAACTTGCAGACAGGATAAGATGAAATAATAATCTCTTCAGTTTTCTTGCAAGCTCTTGAATCCTGTGATTCAGGTTTTCATATTTCAAGTTTTATGCAAATTTGACTTTTCAGGATTTCTCATTATGTTTTGTAAGCATTTTCACTGAATCTGAAGAAATATATCTGCTTCACTGAAATTACTGCAGAGATAGCAAACTCCCAAGAATTTGACCTTCAGTTTTCTCCTTAATGTATATTTTTTGTGCTCTGAAAGTCCAGCATCAATAGATAATCATACTTGCTGGAATTGTAATATTTCAGGAGTTGGTATGTGAAATCATTTCCTAAAGAAGCTAGATGATACATGATTTATCACTGATAATATTTTATAAAATTATATAATATGTATTTGTAAAGGTCCAAGGAATTGCAAACCTTGAATTGACACCTACGAAAGAGTTTTATGGTGTAAGTGGTAAACATACTCTCTGAAGTAGTTTTAAAGTTCACATTTTAAATTTAGGAAAAGTTTGTTTCAGTCAGGTAAAAGGGCCGAAGATCAAGACCAAACCAGGCCACAAGCCTTTATTAGGAGAATAGATCTGCTGGGCTGTCTCTGAACAAAGGAGAGACAAAAGGCAGGGAGAGTCTTTTATAGAGACTGGGGTGGGGTTTGTAGGGGCTGAGGTGGGGTTGAGTGAGGTAGTGACTAGGGAATAGAGGAGCCAGTGATGTCACTAGATGGTAGGAGGTGAGCGAGTATTAGGTTACTTTCTAGGTAGGAACAGGGGCATGCTGGGAAGAAGAGTTTATTCTTTGGTGGGAGCAACCATCTTGGCATGATGTCACACAGGGGAGGGGGCAAGGCACCATAGGAAGAGGGCAGCTACTATACATAATAGCTGCTGAGGTAGTGGGAGACCTATCAGTTTCAAATATCTGACTACAGTTGTTTTGCTTTAGAAGAATTCTTTGTTTGTAATAAAAGTAGGCTTTTAATCAGAAATGCTTGTGGGAAATAGCTAGAAACTCAGGTACAAAGAATAAGCTTTAGTTTTACCATTTGAAGGAAAATGAGAATGTTCTTTTTTTTCTTTTTTTTTACATGTAGTTAATGCTAAGAAGTGGCATTAGAGTAATTCCTAATGCAATGTATGGTAACAGTAACAGGAAAAATCACAGACAAACAAGATTGGACTTCCTATAAGATGTTTGTGTGGTAGCCCAGATGTTCTAGGAGAACTTGAAAGAGGAACACTGGCTAGCACCTGCTTTACTCTCAAAAAAAAAAAAAAAAAAAGATAATCAAGGCTAGGTGGCACATATTTTACTTCTAGATTGAAAGACTACTGACATAAGGGGTATGATACTAAGGAGTTCTTCATTTTCTAATAGATTCTAAAATAAGAAGGAAGAAATACAGTTTGCAGAATAAATTCTGTCTCTTAAAGCATGGATTTGTTTTTGAAATTTTAATGATGGAGAATATTATTTTTGCCAACTTTCAACTTAAGTAAATTTACTTATTTGCTGAAATATGATTAATTTGGACTTCAGTTGACCACCTGAGTCAGCACAAAAGTAAACAGTGAAAGATATATACAGTATGGAAAATAAACTGGTAATGTAACAGGAGCATAAATAGGAAGAAAGAAGCTAAATGAATCCATCCTTTTATTTTCTCCAGTTTTAGAAACTTTTATACAAACCAGGGTTAGTGGAAGTGTGAGCAATCTCAGAAATTAAGATAGCATTCATTGAAACCTGATGTATTTATAAAACATCAGTAGCTTACATATATTCCAGGAAATGTAACACATATCTATCTAGCAGGTAAAAAATATTCTTACCTTCATAAGTGTGCTTTTTCCTGAAATATGTCAAAAATTTTTCCATCATGGAATTTTTCACATTATTGGGAAAGTTAGACAGTTAGCAGGGTCTATTCTCACGTATGAGGAATGAGGTGTGAAATGATGGTGTAGAAGTTTAAGCTGGATCCAGTGTTTTAATTCTAATATTTACACTACCCTGTCTCACAGGGTCTCTGTCGTGAAGGTTTATTTATGGAGTTCGGTCTTAGGAACTTTGCTTTTAAACTTACACCACTGTTTGCAAGATAAAATCAGAGCAGAAAGATCTAGATGCTCTGGTATAAATTTTAGGAGTGCTTTACTTTTTTGGATTTCTTCCCAGCAAAAGCAACATTTTCCATTTTCCATTTATAGTCTGTGCCATTTTGAAAATGACTTGTCAAGGTTTCTCAGGACTGGTCAATGAATTTCAAATATTCTTATAGATAGGCTAGATTAATTTTTACACCAAGACTTTTTCAAAAGTATTAAATCAAAATGCAAATGCCATGTTATATGATGATTTTGTATTCCAAAAAAAGGAAGGGCAGTCAATAAAAGAGTTCTTTGGAGGTGAGACAGATTCAAATGACTTCCCACAACTCTGGCAGGCAACAACTAGTTGTATGCTAGTGAGCAAAGGGCAACAACATAGGCCGAATAGCTACAGTCAGGCCATGCTATATCCCACACTGGCACAGTAAATGGCCCCACTCCTCAATGTACAAGGTTCTTTCAAAGTCAAGAGTATTTCAGAGGGTCTCAAGAACCAGCCATCTCGCTGCCCCCAGAGCACCCAAAGGTGAGGCTAAATATGTAACTGCCTAGGTTTTTCATTCAGTCCCAGAGCAGCCTCCAAGATGGAATCTAATTCTGCTGTGCACACTTCCACAGGATGTC
This sequence comes from Heterocephalus glaber, assembly GCF_000247695.1. The sequence goes on along the minus strand of NW_004624774.1, from coordinate 13,953,674 downwards.
TGAGCTGCTCTCCCCCCACAGCTCTGTGGAATCGCAGCACAAACAGCCACTGAAGGTTCCCGATAAATGGCCAGGACAGCATCTGTCATTTCCCATCTTTGGGCAATGTTCATTATGATGCCAAAGTTGACTTCCCCGGACCCCCATGGTCCAGATGGTCCATCACAGTTACTGTCACAATGAAATAAGCCCTGGAGGGGCTTCTTTTAAGATTTTAAAATTCCCATAAATATGTCAACATTTCAATCTTATGAAACATTTTCAAATTAGTCATCAAGACACCCATAAAGTCTAGTCATCTTAAATCCTAATTTAAAAGCTCATTTAAGGAAATAACATGTTTTTATTTTGCATTTGTTTGCTTTATTTTACCCTTTAGCTTACAGAATGTGTTAGGGATTTGATTTCAAGATGTCAGAAGTGTATTTTCTTCATAATAAAGTATGTCTTTTTCTTGAGAAACATTAATTCATCTGTTGACTTTTTGTTTTGTTTTATTTATTTTTATTTTTTTCGTTTTTATTTTTCCCAGTACCAGGGATCGAACTTGGGACCTTGTGCTTTTGCGACAGGTGTGGTGCCACTGAGCTAAATCCCCGGCCCTTGTTTTATTTATTTTTAATTTTTATTAGTACGTTTGTAGTACATAATGCTTACATTCATTGCGGGGAGTTGGTACATGTACATAACACATTTTAATTCTTTTTATTTCCCCTTCCTCTCCTTTCTCTCTCTCTCCCTCCATCAATTTGTCTCCTTCCTGCTTGCAAAAGATCTATATTACTGTTTCCTATTACCTATATTTTTGAATGCTATCTTGAAATTAGTTCACATAGTGTTTCTATTTTAATTATTCTAAATTTAGATTTTATCTGTTACAATGGGTGTCTGCTAATTAATTGCTTATGAAAAATGCAAATATTAAATCAGTGGTTTTCACACTTTTTAATTGTATAAAATGTATGTTTTATAGTGCACCCACATATATGTACTATAGATACATATTTACTTACTTTTAAGACAAGTTTTATAAAAAATTTCTCTTCTTGTACCTATATTCTATTGTATATTTTATTGTAGTTCATTAAAAGAATGCTTGTTATTACCCATTAAGTTGACTTTACAACCAATAATATGAGAACACTGAGTTACTGAATGATACAAAAACCTATTTTATTTTGAATTGAAAAGAGAAAACATGTACAAAAAATCTTTTTATTTCATACAGGCAACCCAATTTAATTGCCTGAACATATTTAATTATAAAAAGATTAATAGTTAAATCCTTGAATCATGAAGATTATAGTTCAAATTTTTGTTAATCTTATTTTTGGTAGATTTATAATGACTTCTGTGACCAGACTACAAATAAAAATAATATTTTAAAAAATGACATTGAGGTGGTTCAGCCCTCCACTTTGGATGCAATCCCAAAGAAGTCTGTTGTACTGCTTATACCACATAGGTGTGATTTTACCAGTTTTGGTTTATATCAAAAGCTAAATGCATGTGGCCAAGTTGTCAGAAGTTAGCACTTTTTTCTCTATCACTTGCGATGGGTGGCAGAGATAAGTTGCAAGAGCTGAGTATTTTGATTTTGAAGTAATATTTTACAGTAATATCAAGATTATTTTCAGGTGACAGAGGCCTTACAAACTGCGGTACTCTATTATATCAGAGGAAAAGACATTACTGGACAGGTAAGTCTTGCCCAATGGAGAATGAACTTTACATTTGCAGATGAGCCAAATGTTATATAGAAAAGGGCTGGAGGGCCACCATGTGAAGTCTAAGCCTAGAAAAGATTAAGCTGCTTCTTAACTCTGTAATTTAAATTTAAAACAAGACTAAACTGTCAAATGAGCATAATTAGCTAACCGAATTCTTATTTTTCTATTGATTGTCACTTTGAGGCCATGAGTTGTAGCATCAAGCCAAGTTTTCCCTCAGCCACTTCAGTGCTTCTACTTTGGGATTGCCCTAGGCATGTCCTTACTATTATCTTTCCATTCGTCATTTGCTCATTTCCTGGCCCAGCTACTTCTGGGAAGAAGTGAAGCTGTAATCTTGGCTGGTGGTTTGTGGCCCATGGGCATTCCTTAAGCATGTATAAAGCATTCCTGCTGTGGAGACACATTTTTCTTACCTAACTCCTTCCACACATTTGTACTGAATATAAATAACTTCAATTCATCTTCACTTTTATATTACCTTAGTTGCTGCTTCTAAGTGCATTTTACATGAACTGAAGACTGCTAAATGGGTGACCTTCACAGCCATGTACAGGACAAAATACAAAATGAGACCTGGGGTTACCATTTTAAATGGAAGTGCTGTAGCTGGAAGAAACATGGCTCTTCAAAGACTTTGAAGCAGGGTCAGTAAGTTGCAAAGAGCTAGACTGAAGACAAAGCACCTCCCTTTGCAGAATTTTGCTGAATTTCCTGACTGGTTTTTAGGTTCTAGGCTTTAAAAAGGAAGCTTTTTTATACAAAGAAGGGTGAGTTAGGAATGGAAAAGAACATTTACTGAGTGCCAGGGACTTTGCCTCTGTACTCTAGCAACTGGCACAAGCAACACCTTCTTTTATCAAATAGTCACTGAATACTTACTATGTGACATGATCTTACACACACAAAGACACATGTGACATATGTCATATGTAGTAGTAGTAGTCCCTCTGTATCCATGGAGGACTGGTCCCAAGATGAGTCTCCCATCCCCAAGGATAACAAAATCTGAGCATGTTCAAATCTGTTATGTAAAATTGTTCAATATTTGAGCATATCTTACATACATCCTCTCATATGCTTTACATCATCTGTAGATTAGTTATAATACGCAATACAATGTAAATACTATGTCAATAAGTATTATATTGTATTGTTTAGGGAATGATGACAAGAAAAAGTTCATACAGATTCAACAGAGATTCAATTTTTTTTCCAGATATTTTCCACCTGAGGTTGACTAAATCCACCAATGTGGAACCAACAGATATGGAGGACTGTATATCTCTTCCAGTAAATTCTAAGGAAAACAACAAAATGTCAGAGTAAGAGGGAAAAGGAGTGTAATAAGCAGGCTGCCTCAATTATGGTGGCCTCTGACCAGAACCCTAAAGAAGTGAGGGGAGAGCCCTGTAAACCTAAGCAAAGCCTTGAGGTGGGAGTGCCCAGCACCCAGAGGAGTGGTAGGAAGGCCTACGCAGCTGGAGCCAAGAAAGCAGCACAAGATGAGGCCACAGAAATGAGGAGATGGGGTGGGGTTGGGAGGTATTGCATGGTATATAAAAAATTTTGTGCAAAATTTTTGTACAAAATTTTTTCTTTTAGTTAATATTACACCAGGTGTCCTATTTTGTTTTGTTTTGTTTTCCTTATGAAATATAGCAGTCTATTCCTTTTTTCTTTCCAGTCCCCCTTCCTTCTTTTCTGTGGGGTTGTATTCATCTGACAGCAATTAAGTTCATTTGTTCAGTTGGCTTTCAGGGGGTTTTTTCCGTATCATTATTTATTTATTTTGATTTTTTTTTTCCGGTACTGGGGATTGAACTCAGGACTTTGCACTTGTGAAGCAGGCACAGCACCACTGAGCTAAATCCCTGGCCCTTATTTTATTTATTTATTTTGAATAGGTAGAATATTATTATGTCTTCAGAAATAAAAGTGACGCAAAATTACTCAGAGAAACCCCTCTCCCTCCGGGGTTCCATCCAACACCACTAGTCTTGTGGGCCAACTTTATCATTTTCTGCACTTGTTTCTCTTGTACTTTGTTTTATTTGATTTTTTGGTAACAACAAATAAACAGATGTAGATTTTTCTATTTTCTGTTCTTGTGAAAATTTTGACATTTTAACATGCTCCTTGGTACTTTATTTTTATCATTTAATAATATCTCCCTGAATTCACTCCATATCCATTCATAGCAACATTTCTTGCTCTTTTTACAGCTATCCAGCATTTTTTTTTGGTGTATACTTCAATAGTTTATCCAACTAATCTTCAGAGCTTGAACATTTAGGAAGTTTCCAATATTGTACTCTTACAAGTAACACTGGAAATGGATAATTTTTTGGTTGTGTATTTTTTATTGATTGATGGTGTCTTTAGGATAACTTCCTAGAAATGGGGCTGCTGGGTCAATAGTAAATCTACACATATTTTTTTAGATAGTGACACATTCTCCTCCAAAGGAGAGGATCAGGAGTAAGTGCCTGTTTTCCAACTGCCTCACCAAGAGATTATATTTTCAGGCTTTTGAATTTTTGCCATTCTGAGGAATAGTACTTCAGTGTAATTTTAATCTGAACTCCAACTTCATGCAATGGACATCTTTTTATACATTTGGGATATATTTTTAAATCTTTTTCTTGTGAATCATCTGCTAAAGCTCTTGTCAATTTTTCAATAGAAAATTTCCTCTCAACTAAAAAAGATTCATTATATGTTACAGATATTAGCCTTTTATATGAGATATATGTTGTAAATATTGTCTTAGAGTTTGTCACTTTTCCTTTGATTTTGTTTATAGTGTTTTTGGTGTGTAAAAGATTTATTTCCATGTAGTTGTGTTTATCTCTTCTTTCATTGCTTTGGCTTTTGAGTCAGTTAGGAAGCCTTTCCCTGCACTGAGCTTAAAGAAGAAGACATCCACATTTTTAAAAGTAAATTGTTGCTTTTTAAAAAATGTTTTTTTAAAAAAATTCAGACTTGGAGCCTGAAGTTTATGTGTACTTATAGTTTGGGAAATATATTTAATTTTATTTTTTGCCAAATGGTTGTCCAGGTATAATGACACCATTAAAAAAAAAGACTCTCTTTGCCTCAGTGATTTCAGATAAGATCTCTTTCAAATAGTTGATTTTTATATAAAGTAGGATAATTTCTGTACTTTCTATTCAATTCCATTGATTTGTCACTTCATAAACCTGGATATCTTTTAAATGTAGTTGGGTAGTTAATTTAATCTGAAGAATGAGAAAAACTCTAAGATTTTTGAAATTAATAAAATATTGGAGTTGTTACTTACTCAGAAAAATTGAATTTTTTGGAAAATAGCAGGTGTTCTAGTCTGTCCATATTAAATCTGAGGTAAACCTTGGCCCTCCAGATGGCTATTCAAAGGGCAAATGGCTATGAGTGTGTATTTAGGGATATGAAAGGCAGTAAACGTTAAGAGTTGGCCATGTAGTCAAAATTTAAAACTTAAGAGTATTAAAAGTTTTTGGTGAAAGCATTAGTTCCATTTGAAAGACACAGTTTTTGAAATTTTGAAGGTTTAGGCCACTTGTTAAAGCAAAAGGCAAAAGGGGCCATTAGTCTAAGTCTGTTCTCTTTGTTAGTTTTATAAGGCTGCCAAAAAAAGGTACCACAGGGTGGCTTAAAGAGAAATTTATTTTCTCACAATTCTGGAGGCTAGAAGCCAAAGACCAGATATTTGTAGGGTTGGTTTCTTCTAAGGCTTCTCTCTATGGCATGTAGATGGCTGTTTTCTCCTTATATATTTAGTTTTCTCTCTACAACTTGTCTATGTTAAACAAGTCACATTGGATCATAGTGCACCCTAATGATCTCATTTTAATTTAACTAACTCTTATACCTTTTTCCAAATCCTGTCATTTTCAGGTACTAAGGATTAGGCCTTAAGCATATGAATTTGGAGGGGGTCAAAATTCAGCACATAGCATCCTCTTTTTGTGATACCAATTTGCTATGTATTTAAAAGGAAACAGGAATTATATTTTGAAAGAGCATAATATTTTATAAAGGAATTAAGATAATGATTACTTTGATGACTAGGAGTTAACATTTCTCCTTATTTGGAAGATAGTATATGGATGCTATAAGATGAATAATATTTAGTAACAGGCCACAATCTTCAGATATGTTCCTTGTCCTCTCTGGAAAGCATCAGATCAAGAAGTGTCCCTGATACAAGTTACAACAGCAAATTGGGGCTCTCTCTTGGCTAGAGAAAAATAGGGCAAACATTTTTTTAAGATGAAGGTCAATTTTTTTTTGGAGAAATCATTCTTTGACCATTATCAATTATGGACTAAAGAAATCCAGAAGGATCTGTCAAGTAAAAAAATCCCCAAATTTCATCAATATACTGTGATTTAGAGAAAAACCAAAGAAATTTCTTTTAGATACAGTCTTTAGTTATATCTGATAATTAAGAGTCAAGACTTATGTTATTGCAATTAATCATTAAACTTTTGTATATTCATAAATACATTAAAAGAAAATATTAAAGTCTCCAGCTTTTGTGGAATGATTCTGTAATTTCCTCAAGTCACCTTTATTTGGAAAGATCTAAAAATTCTCTGCTTTCTTTTGTAATCTGTTTTCCAGTATTTTTGGTACTTGGTTATTATTCACCAAAGTGCAGTGTTCTAGTGCAGGAAAGCATATTCATAAATTACTAACTGAAACTCATCAAGATTCTATGGGAAACAAATTACTTTGCATTTGCCTTCTAAGAATTTACAGTCATTTCTGAGTAACTTTTGAGCAATATCTGTGGTAAATTTTTGGGATTAGAATACATTACCTAACATTTCTACTTTTCAGAATAAATGATCTGAAGTAAATTTTCTTGAAGATTTTAGCCTGGGAATAGAGGTTGAAGCAATTTGGATTTTAGTTGTAGTGTTTAACTGAAAGTATAAAGTATGAGGTTCAAGGAGGAGTCAGATAGAACAGTCTGTTTGCCTGAGTTGCTTAAGAGGATGACATAGGGATATTTAGGTAAGTGCAGCCATAATAGTTGGATTTCTATCTCTGTGACAAAATATCTGAGAAAATTGAGTTAGAGGAAAAACATTTTTTGGCTCAAGGTTTCAGAGGTTGAAGTCCATGGGTGGCTGATTGCTTTGCTATCAGCCCTGTGGTAAAGTGGAACATCATGGCAGCAGGAGCATGTGGCAGAAGAGGCTACCTCAGAGTGGTTAGAAAACAGAGAAGGTGGCAGCAAGAAGATACACCCTTCAAAGGTACACCCCAAGTGACCTACTTCCTCAGACAAGAGCACACCTGCTTAATTTCCACCACCTCCCAACAGCCCATTCAGAGGGTGAGCTACAAATCCATCAAAGGATTAGGCCTTTGATGAGATTAAGTCCTTCACGATCCAGTCATCACTTAAAGCTCCACCTCTGAACACTGCTGCTTTTGGGATCAAGTCTTCAATACATGAGCTTTTAGGGGACATTTCAAATCTAAACCATAACAGTAGCCTAGAAGGTGATGCCAGTTGTAGACAATGGAATGAAGGAAGTATAGACACTAAAATGAAACAAGTAAAAATCATACAACAATGTCGATGATTTTCTCAGTACCCTACCAGTGAAGTAAAGTTAATTCACCTGAGTAATAAGAAAATCTATCCTATTTACAGCAAAATGTTAAAAAGAAATAGTTCCTAAATATAATCATGTACTGTGCCTGCTCTTAATTGGTGGGGAAGCTTTGCCTCTCTTTTGCCTCAGCTCATGTTTCTTTTCAAAATATTACCTCCAAACGATGTCTCAGGCAATCACTGAGGTGCATTGAAAGGCTTGGAATTGTGAAGTGCTGACATTACATTGCACCCTTAGTTTGGCATTTCTTCCTTCTTTGATAAACCAATGTGGCCTTGGCCTCTTCAGACCTTCAAGAATTCTTACAGATACTGATTATATAAAAATTCCCTGTCAAACCATTAGCCTCACAGTGTTGTGGATCATCATACTATTTGTTAGGTATTTCAGAGCCCCCACAGAGTAAGCCCCCTCCTCTCCTTTCCCTTTGCCCCACTCTGGCCACAAGGAACAGGGAACTTCCACATAACTAAAGCATGACCTCCCTTTGCTAGTGACTCTCTGCCTAGTTAAGGCCTTTCTGCCCCACCGGCTTCTTAGTCAAATGTTCCAGTAAGACAGGGGCTTCCCAAAAGCAATTACTCTATCCCCTTGACCAAAACCTGTTGCTACATACCCCAGCCCCAATTACCCACCCCCCACCAATGGACTAGTGCTCTCCCACCTGCAAAATCCCATATAAACCCCCAGCTCAGCCCATACTGTGGCTGATCTCCCTCCTGAGAGTCAGTCCCGGCAGGCTGCAGACTGCTGCCCCCAACAAAGGCTTGCTGCTTGACGCCCGTGTGTACCCCCCTTCTTCGGCGATCCTTTCATTATTTTTGCACTACGGTTTCCAAATGAATGGCTTTTGGAGTTGTTCGGCTTTGTCTGGCCTGAAGGCAAAGTCTTTTTATACTGTGGCCCCGGCTCTGCTTCTTGTCCTTGTTGGTTGCTAGATTCTGAGGGAGAGTCATTCGGACTTCTGTATCCAGATATTTTTAGTGCACCTGATTATGGCAGCTCCCACTTGGTGAGGTTTGTAATCTGGCACTTCCTGAAAACATACAAAAACAAAAACAAACAAAACCACATGTTAAACATGACTCCTGTGCCTCTGTTATGATTAGCGCTTCCTCAACTCCCTTGTTTTAAAACATACACTGAATATTTCAGCTCATTGCCTGATTTAGACAGCGTAAAATGACAAAGAAGGAGATGCATTGGGCCATTTAAATGCTATCTGGTGGGCTTTTTATAGCACTGCACCATGGAGAGAGGAAAACTGTGAGATCTTGCCATATGGCATAAACCATAGCTTTTGGTTCTGCTATAATTTGGATAAGGCTTGAATATATCCCTTAGGAGTTTATGTGTAGAACGTTAATTCCCATTGTTTATTAAGAGGGTAGAATTTTTGTTTGTTTGTATTTTGAAACAATCGGGGCTGGCCTTGAACTCACTGTGCAGCCCAGGCTGGCCTGGAACAATACCCTCACTTCAGCCTCCAAGTGCTGGCATTACAAGTGTATTCCACCACACCCAGCAAGAGGGTAGAAACAATATGACTATAGTGTTTAGAATTAGGGCCTTGGGGGTGATGAAAATTAAATAAATTCATCAGTGTAGAATGGCCATGCTTGAATACTAGTGTTGCAGAAATCTCGGACAGAAATACATAGAGACACAGAATTTGGATAAAAGAATAAAATTTCTTCTCACGACCGGGGGTGTGTGTGTGTGTGGGGGGGGGAACACCAGAAACAGGTCTGGTTACTATCCACCCCCCCCCTTTGTTCAGCATTTCCCTTTCTATATACTTTTTAGCCATTATCTCATCCCTTGTGGTCTTTGATGTGTAAATACAATTCCAGTAAATACAATTTACAAGTCACAGACACAAGATAGGCACATATACATTGTAAATTCACCCTGACATGGTAGCTTTGTTAGGTCAGTGAACTTACTGGTTAAAGTCAGATAACTGTCACCTTAAACAAGGAGTTATGGGAAAAGCAAACCTTAAAAGAACGCATTACTTATTTTGCTTCTACAACTACCTTAATATTCAATCTATTAAGTTATCTAAAACTTTTTCATATCACTAGTGACTTAATAAGAGAGAGAGAGAGAGAGGGAGAGAGAGGGAGGGAGAGAGACTGGAGAGAATGGAGATAGGAGGGAAGGAATACATATCTGCTGTCTATTGTCATGTGATTCCTGGAACCACTCAAAACTGTCAACAAGAAGACCATCTCTAGTCATGGGTCTCTCAAGAACCATGAACAAAGCACCATTTTTTTTTTTGGTAGCAGGGATTGAACTCAGGACCTTGCACTTGTGAGGCAGGTGCAGCACCACTGAGCTAAATCCCTGGCCCCAAGAACCATGAACAAAAATAAACCTCTGTTCTTTACAGAGGTGCCTGGCTGCACTATTTCATTATAGCGATGCAAAATAGACAGGTTATCTTCACTTTTATTACAGTCCTGATAGGATCCACTGGAATGTCACTAGGACAGAACACGGGTGTTAGTGAGGGAAATGGAAAGAGAGTGACACAAGAACTTTGGGCCCTTTTCAAACAATTCAGATAAGTTTAGGGAAGAAAAGGAAAATCTCTTGATCTCTGTGAGCATGTCCCTCCCATACCTACTTAGGATTATGCTTTTCTAAGCCTTTCTCTATAAACTCACACACACACATGAATAGAACTACCACTGTGAGTAGAGTTCTAATGAATAGAGTTACCACTGTGGAAATAAACAAAGACTACCCAAATGAGAACATGAAAGTCTTTTTATTCAGAACTTGCTGTAGTGAGTCAGCCACCATCACTTGCTTTTGGCAGAGGCACAAAGAAAGAGAGACAGAATGGGAAAACTCTACAGTGGAAAAAAGGGAGGCTACAGTCTGCCCTAATGGGAGGCTGTTGGTGTGAGGAAGCTGCAGGCAGGCTGACAAGACGCAGGGCATCCTGTGAAATTGCTTGGGGGTACATATTTGATTTTCTCTGGTTGAGTGTGGGCCCCCAAACTAGGGAAACTGTCAGCTAATAAACATGTTTTATGGGCTGGTTTGGAACAATTGCCACGGGGGCATTGCTTGTCTTCTTGGGCTGATTGCTGCTGGTAGTGGGTTGGAGTTCTGTTTATATATGGTCTGATCATCTAAACTGTATATTCAGGCTCTGACCAGAGGAATTATTTATTTACAGGGGCCCTTTGTGTGACCTGAATAGGGTCCTATTTTCTGTTATATATTGCAAACAGTAGGGTCTACCAGACTATTATTTTTCATGTTGGACTTTTATATTTTTTACATAGTCAAACGTTTTTCTTGCTATGATTTTAGGAATATGTAGCTTTCATAAGAAGGTCATTTCTTTTATAATATTACAAAACATATCTCCTAAATTTTCTTTTAATGTTATTACAGTTAAGGATAAAGAAAATGTGTTTTTTTTAATAAAATGGAGTACTAATCAGCCATAAAAAATGAGAAATTAGAGACATTTATTGCTAAATGGATGCACATTAATGTGATACTCTTAAGTGAAATAAATAGGACACACATGTGTAAATACTGAGTAGTTTCTCTAGTATGAGAAACTGAAAGTGTAAATAAGGAGTAAAAGGTATAATAGATAATGTGAAATAGAAAGAAGAGGGGCAAAGGGGAAGGGGAAGTGGGAGGGGTAGGAGAAAAGAGAGAAGGGAGTGTAATCATTATGAGAAAATGAAAAAATGGAAACAAAGTCTTTGTAAATAGGGAGGAATGGAGGAGTTGAAGGGAGGGCAGGGGAATGGGGAAAAAATAAGAACCAAGAGAGATTATGTAAAGGTGCAAATTTCCAATGATGAATGTCATTATATTGTATACCTGAAATGTACCAATAAAATTAATAAAAAATGTTATTACAGTAAAAATTGATTTTTAATCCAGACAAATTTTATTTTTACATATGGTATGATAAAAAGCTAGTTTTGTTTCCTTTTCCAAATGAGTAACCACATAGAATTATATGTTTTCCCTCACTGACTCAAAGGCCATCTTCAACAAATACTAAATTCCAATATATGCCTGTGTTTGCTTCTGGTGTCTGCTCCTCTGATCTATTTTTCTGCTTTAATTAATAAAGCATCCACTATCTTGAAAGTGATATTCATTTCACTTCAATTTTTCTTTCTTTAATTGACTCACTGAGAAAAAGACTTTTTAAATTTTAATTTTCACAAACTTACAAAAATCTAACGTATTTACTGCCTCAGGTACAAGAAAGTGGTTGTATGGTTTCTGCTTTATGGTTGAGGATGTTTATTAAAACATATGTGTGCAAATGTGTTATAATAAACCTCAAATATTTCCTGTTTTTACTCTCTGGGAAAGAATTATGATGTTCAATTCTCTTGGAATGATTTTGGATTTGTCAGTGTCCCTTTGCCTTCTAATTGCCTTTGGCATATATTAGAGGAACAGTATTAATTGTGTTAATGTTCATGACTACTGCAATGTCTTAATTTATGTTACACCTAATATTCTGGATGCCTCAATCCCAATATTGGGAGGCAAATATATACTTATGAAGTTATTGGAAATCAGAACAGAATATGACTTAGACTTAAAAGTTTCCTTACCTTATCATGACTAATATTCAAAGTCTCCTCGACAGAAAACTAGTAACCAAGTCCTCCTGCTTCTTAGAGGCAATAGTCCTCTTCACTGAACAGTGCTGAACCAACACAGCCAAGATAGGACCCTCATCCCACAGTGTTTCTGTTTCCCTGCAATCCATTGTACATGTATTTATTGAATTTTCTTTTTTTTTACATTTTTAAAAAATTTTATTTATTTTCTCTCATTTTATTGGAACATTTTAGGTATACAATATAATGACATTCATCATTGGAAATTTGCACCTTTACATAATCTCTTTTGGTTTTTACTTTTCCCCCTTCCCCTGCCCTCCCTCCAACCCCCCCAATCCCTCCCTATTTACAAAGACTTTGTTTCCATTGTTTCATTTTTTCATATTGATTCCATTCCCTTCTTTCCTTTCCCCTACCCCTCCCACTTCCCCTTCCCCTTTGCCCCTTTTCTTCCTAGTTCACATTATCTATTATACCTTTTAGTCCTTATTCACACTTTTAGTTTCTCACACTAGAGAAACTATTCAGTATTTACACATGTGTGTCCTATTTATTTCACTTAAGAGTATCACATTAATGTGCATCCATTTAGCTATA
>NW_004624774.1:13888270-13936720 GCF_000247695.1 Heterocephalus glaber | reverse complement strand
ATCTCTTTGTCAAGTTCTTTCCCCCTGCTTGGGATGTTTTCTGCCATCACTTCTGTGAACAGTTTTTTTATGTCATCTGCACTCTTTCTTGTTTCTTCATTGACTCCAATCAGTCTTATGTTATTCTTTGCATCATCTAGCAGCTGCTGGATTGATTTCTCATGGTTCCTTACAATTTTTAAAGCAATTTTTCTTTTCCTGGTCACTAATTGCAATTTTATCTTCTATATCTGAAATTCTGACCTCACATTGGCTCATTCTGCTCTGTAGACTTTTAATGGTGTTTTGGATCTCCTGGAAATCTGTTTGCATCTGTTTAATGGATTCAATTTGTTTCCTATGTTGAGATTCCATCATGTTCCTCAGGTCCTCTTTAGATTTATTAATCATATCTTGCCCTTTGAGCATAATCTCTACTGTTATCTGAGAAATTATTTCTGATTTAATTTTTTCCAGATCCTCTTTTGTTGCTAGTTCAGGGAATCCAGGTGGTTGAGTATCATATTATTCCATCTCCTTTCTTTGTGGTTGCTGTAGGTGATCTGGAAGTCTGGTTTTGAGACTTGTTTGTGTGTCTTCTCATTTCATTGGGTTGGGGGGGCACAGGGTGTGGTGCTGGTGCTTGTGTGGCTCACTTCCTCTGCATTGCAATTGGTGGTACAGCAGCCCTGAGCCTTCCTCCTCTGTGCTAAGATCAGTGGCATGGTGGCCCGGAAGCCTCCTCCTCTGTTCTGGGAGCAGTGGTGTATTTATTGAATTTTCAACATTTATGTCCACTCATCAAAATATTGTCAAGTCCACTTGGCTTTTTGCTTTTGTTTCTCCTTTTGTCATGGCAGTGTTATTCCATTTACTATCTTATGATTATGTATTGATGACAGGGGTGAGGCTCTCCCATTTGTGTCTTTTTGCTGTGTTCCTACCATCTTTAGATGAGAATGTTGGGATTAGGAGAAAAGAAGGGCAATTTAGTTGCTATTAGATTGCTCTTTTTCCTTTTTTGGGGTGGTACTGGGGATCGAACTCAGGACCTTGCACTTGCGAGGCAGGCACAGTGCCACTGAGCTACATCCTTGGCCCTAGATTGTTCTTTGAGTTGAAATTTTAAGCATTTTGTGAAAGTCCATATTTTTCATCAGCCTAGAGGTATATTTCATAGATATTGAACCTAGAAATGTCCCCTCAGTTTCCAGATGCTTGAATTTCTTTCTTTTTTGTTTAATGGTAGCAAAGTCCACATGCAGGGTTTTGGGAACTGTTCTGTGCATGTATGTTATGCTGGGATTTTGTAGTTAATGAGTCCACATGCCCTAATTTTTGTGTGAAGGCAAGAGCTACGGAATGCTTAGGATCATACCAGGGCCAGGGCATGCCACACATATGTTGTGATGTTCTGGGACAATCTAGTTTCTTTAGACCTCTTTTTAGTTTTGATGGAGGCAACCTATTAAAAGTATAGTTGAGACAATTAACTGTATAATGTAATCAGGCTTGTTAAACAAATTTACTAAGTTTAAAAACCTCTTTTTTAGGCTGACAGGCTGAGTCTTGATTTATATTCAAATGGTAACTGTAAAAATACACAAGTGAACCTGAAGAATATCTGTTCAAAGAATCAACTAATGTCTTAGGAAGAAAACATCCTCCTATAAAGACCATTAGATGATAGTAAAATATAATATAAAGTCAATTGATAATTTAAATAATATTGTCCTTAAATTTTGGGGAAATAAATTTTTTCTTTTTATTTAGAAGTACAGTGACTCATGCAGATAATTTTTTCCCCCAGATAAGATGTTTCATCCCATCTTCTCAATTTAGAGGAAGTCAGGTAATTTGAGGAGCTTGAGAATAAGTAGCATTCAGAGCAGCAGTGCTTCACTCTCCCTTCTTTCCCATGGTGGCTGGAGTGGGGTGAGGTTGGCCAGAGGTTGTCATGTCCCCACCCTTCCTTTTGTTTCCCTTCATTCCCCATCCACAATGAACTGGGACAACTTGCCCTATGTTCAGCCTATGTTCAGTCTAAAGCATAATTCACTATTTTTGCATATCAAAGAACAAATCCAATCCTACAGTATGGTCTGTTTATTGTAGCTATTAATAAAGGTTTGGTGGGAATATGGGAAAATGATAACCATCCACCAAAATTTCCAGATTTGATAGAAGTCTCCATTAAATACATCAGAACTCTTTGTGGCTACTTCATCTTTCCATTCTCCTTCCTTCTCAATCCCTTCTACTTTCTGGAATAATATTGCTCTCACCCTGAGCTAGCATGTTCCATGCAGCAGCCAATGGGCCTAGTAATAGTGAACCCCACCTCTCTTTGGAAAGCTGTTCTACTACTCTCATGACCTAAAAAAACAAATAAAGGATCTCATCTCCTACACACTGTGGCTTTCCAAGTAGTTATCAAATGAAAAACCTTTTCCTTTTAGGTAACTAGACTCAAGATTGGTACACAACAGTTCTTGTCTCTTGGTATCCTCACCCTTGCAGCATCTCTACCTATAACAAGCTATAGCTAACTTGCACGACTAAGTGAATATGGTGCAAGTGACATTTGAAAACAGGCCACGAGAGCCTTGCAGCTTCTACTTCCATCTCGTGCCTTACTCATGTTAGGGGAAGCCATGTCTTGGTGACCCTCAAGCAGCTGTGTGGAGAATTTCTTGTAGAGAGGAGCTGACGACTCCTGCCTATGGCTGGCATCCACATTTCCAACCATGAGACTGAGCTGTCCAGAAGCACAGTCCTAGTTAAGCTTCAGATGACCTCTATCTTGACTAACATTGGACTGCAATTCACTAGAGACCCAGAATCCAACCACCCAGCCAAGTCACTCCTGAATTTCTGACTCACAGGAATTGTGAGAAAAGATGATTATTTTTGTTTTAGGTCACTAAGTTTTGGGATAATTTGTTATGCAACAATATATAACTAACACATTCTGAATCAGAACAGTGATTTGAATCTCTACTTAGTTTTGTGGTATAATAATGATTGAGGATTTATAACACTGGATGACTTATTTCTTACCTTTTATTATCTTTTCTTAACAAAATACTACTGAGAAACTAAGACAACTATTACCTTGAGTCTCTAATGGATTAATTTTTTAAATTATATTTTATCCAGTATTGGTGACAATAAATCATCATAGTTAAGAACATATACACCAGAACCATGAAATGTAGATTCCACAGTTTTCCAGCTATGTGACCTTGGGCACGTTATTAATCTGAAACCCAGTTTTCCTACTTGAAAAATATGCAGAGTAATCACAGGTAGCTCACAGAGATTTGAAGGGAAGAAATATGATAATACATGTTCTTTGCATTCCGCATGACTTGTGGTGAATGTTCAATAAATGTCAGCTACTGGTACCGAGCTGCTTTCAGTATTAAAAGTATGTCTGTTCTGATTACATTTAAAATGGAAATTTAGCAGACAAAGGACCCGAAGTTCAAACCCAAATCTATCCAGCATGTTATCTGTTAAGGATATTAACAGGATTAGAATGACATTCTATTCAGCCAAATGAGCTCACAGACAACCCACTGATACTGGGAACTTGGATGTCATGGAATGCTAATCATTCCTAACAATGTCAATGACAGGGCAAAGCACCAGATGGAGAACGTTTAAAGATACATATTCCACAGTTTTATGTTATATTTCATGTACATTTAACATCAGTGTTTTGCATGGAAAATATAGCAACCATAGAATATTCATGAAAGTTACTTTATGTATTTTTCATGCTTTATTTCCTTAGTTTATCCATTCTAACATTACACACACAGAATCTACTTGAAATATCATTTATTGGTTGAGTTACTGGTAACTGTGAAGTTCAGTTGGCTAGAAGATATTTTTGATCTTGAGTTTAGGATGTAAATGGAAGCAAAAACTTATTGAAAACGAGTAGAAAAGTCATGGACAAAAGAAAAATTAAAAATAACACAAAGATAAATGCCAAATGGAAGAGAGAAATCACAGTAAATAAAAAAAATGAAGGACAAACCATAAGGAAAATGAGCTTTGGTGTGAAAACTAGTATTTAAATATCTCAGCTTTTAGGGGGATTCAAATAACTGTCACCAGCACTTTTATATTTCATCCTGTTTCCCTTGGCTAATTTCTTTTTCTTTTCTTTTCTTTTTTCTTTTTTTTTTTTTTGGTACCAGGGATCGAACTTGGGACCTTGCGCTTGCAAGGCAGGCAGTGGAACCACTGAGCTAAATCCCGCCCCATCACCCCGGGCTAATTTCTTTAAGGAAAGATGTTCATTATTAATTAACAGCACTCAAAGCAAGTGAAAATTTAGCTTGTTGATATTTTAAACATTTACCATGAGCCTATGTGCTAACTGTTTATAAGCACTGGTTTAATTTTGATTTCCTGGCTCCACTTCATGGACATTGGAACCACAAAAGGGACAACATATTGAGCAATAAGTTAATTGTCAGGGTTCCCAGTTAAGTAAGGGAGCAGGCTGCTTTAAAGACTCTGTATGACTTAGTGAGACTTAGCTTTTCAGTTCTATATAGAAATAATATTTGAAATAGTATCATTTGTCCTATCAGAGCTAAGCGATGAGTCAATGGCTATCAGACCAATGAGAAGGAAAAAAACCCTCATACTTAGTAAGTTAGGAAAGCGATTTTCAAATGGGTTCTACAGCATAATGTGGAAGCCAGGAAGCTGAAGAGATGAATATTCAGACCACCAGACTCCAAAGGAAGATTTTGTTCACATGTTGACATCAGGCTCAGGTTAAATTCTGCTTGTTGGATTCTGAATGTTTAGATTCCCCAACAGGCTAATGTCATTTATGTGGAACACAGAATGATTCTACTTTTGGGAGGCTGAGCTACTTAACAGAAAAGAAAAGATCTATAGTTACTAACATCCAACAAGCAACCCACCTACATCACACTACAGTGAAGTTCCAAGTTAACGAGGCTCACACACATGTTCAGTGCTTCCAACAAGGAAAGTCTTCCAAGAGGAAAGATAAAAACTAGAACACACAAGGAAAAAAAAATAGCAGAAAAAGAAATGATTATAGCAGAGAAAATCTTCCAAGGCTTATTATGAATATTCCAGAGAGTTTGAGATACTGTGTCCATAAGCGGAGAACAAAAATGTACACCCAGGATAAAAAAGAAAGAAATAGATCAAAAAGGTAGAAAATAGATCAGAGGGGATAAGAATCTTGGAAAACAGTCCAGAAAATCTAATATACAATAATACAAGTTTAAAAAGAACAAGGACAGAGAAAATGGAGGATAAGAAATTATCAAAGAGGACGGGGGATTTAGCTCAGTGGTGATACCGCCTGCCTCACAATCACAAGGTCCCGAGTCCGATACCCAGTACCAAAAACAACAACAAAACCAAACAAATAAACAAACCAAAAAATAAAAAAGAAATTCTCAAGGAAATAATTAAAGACATTTTCCCTAGGACTAAAGTTCATGCATTTCTAGATTGAGATGGCCCACAGGAACCCCAAATACTGAATGAAAGCAGGCTTGTATATGACACCTCTTTGTGAAAATCAGAACTGGGCATGATGGGAACATTCTCAGAGGTTCTAAATGGAAGAGCATATCACATACAAAGAATTTAAAATAAAATTAACTCTGTAAGCTAGAGAAATGGAGGATTTCTTTAAAATTAAGAAAAAATATTATTTCCTGTGTAAATTTCAATAGAGAACCAAAATATTAAGCAAATGGGAGGATAAAATATAAGTGTTGTTAAACATGCAAGCCATTTGCTTCCAGAGCATCACTGGAAGACGTGACCCGCTAAGCCGAGGGAGCAGATGAAAATGAGACACAGACGGGAGGAAGTCAGCCCCAAATCTACCCCGGAATAATAGTGAGGAGGGGTTCCAAGAAGACTGCTCTGCTCTAATCTTAGAGGGCAGATCATCCACATCTTAGCTGACAAATTTGTAGTAAAAGACAGGGCAGGGTTCTTTCTCTGTTGCCATCCTTCTCCCAGAGTGCAGAGAGGTTTATGAAGGTCTGAGATACCATTGCATTTATTGATGCGACCCCATGATGGTGGACGATGGAGAATGAATGATGATACATTTTAAAAGTATGGTTTTATTAGGCTGGGATCTTTTAATTGAAATCTTTATAAGAGATGAGAGTGTAGAAGAAAACATGATTCTGCCTAAATGTGAGTAAATCTCCTTTACATACAGTTATTCAGGCTCTATTTTATTTTCTATTACTGGAGTTTGGGTATCTTCTGGCAGTGTTATTTACCATTTTTAAAAATCAGTTATAATAATTATGCATTATGGAAGTGGGGAGTGTACCAGAAGCACATTCAGCAGGAAATCTGGAAGAGTGGGTGAAAACAGAGTCCTTATATGGAAAAGACAATTGCTCAGTTTTCCTTAATGGGTAGAAATAGGATCTTTTGGATACAGGACAAGATCTATTGCTCAGTTTGCCTTTAAGGAATCCCCTGCCTAGGTATATGGAGAACTATGCTGAAGAACATAGAACCTTTGTTTATAACACTGTAGCAATTCAGAGCTTTCTATATGAACCTGTGATTGTCAGTTCAACTTGGAAATTGAGCTGGTCCTCACCTGGACTGCTTGAAAAAATTCACCTATAGCTTAGCTTAACCATAGTCAATTGCTTAGAATATGGAAATATGTAGAATAATATTGGTGTGGAGGAATATCTCTGAGAGTGCCATTGATAACATATAGTTTCCTTTTGCCTCAGCACTTTGGGAGGACATGGGATGTCCCACAAAGGACAGGGCCTGTCAGTAAATGAGACATGGCCCTGTTCCATCTGTGTGGATATATTTTCTTCTCTCTTCATTTTGATACATGCCCTCCCTCAATACACAAAAGTAATCCCAATTTATTAAAATCTTCTCTTTCTAGTTTTTGTTTGGGGATTTGACAGATAGCATAATGATAACTAATGGAAATTATTAAAATGAAAATAATTTCCTTTATTTCTGTTTATAAAAGTTGTTAGTGGGTGGAGGATTTAGCTCAGGGGTGTCACACCTGCCTGGCAAGTGCAAGGTCCTCAGTTTAATCCCTGGTACTGAAAAAAAAAAGTTGTTAGTGAAGTTCAAAATCATTTTTTATTAAAGAAAAATTATTTTATGTTTATTTTCATATGACTGGGAACAACCAGAAACATTTCATTTTATCTGAATTAAGTGCTTTTGTAGAGAACTTGCATTTCTCCTATGACAAAAGAATTCATGTTCTATCTGTATGTCATAAATCTTCATGTTAGATTTAAAATAAGCATTTCTTAGCTAGCATCTTTGCTATTACGAATACTATTTGTCATGGGAGATTCTACTTAGCCTTTTTGTTTTGTCTGGAAATCATATCCCTTCATCTTTTTATTTATTTGGAAGTAAACAATGCAGACAAGATTATTATGATAATATCAGATGGGGACTTTTACAAGTGTATGAATTAAAATATATCTCTAAATTTGAGTTTAAGGGCATAAGAGGTTTTAATGCAATCTGGTTTACATTTACCCAACAAAATTCCTCCTTTATGAGCAACTCAGCAATTTTAGTATCATTATATATATCTAGAGTTTCTGAATATTAACTTTTGAAACATATTATGATAAAATTAAAAATCAGTCTACTAATTAATAGTCATAAGCCTGAGGCTTGTAAAGTAAATACAATTTTCTTAAATTTTCAGTTCTGAAGTCAGAATAGAATGGTTTCTGTTTTCCATCCTTCCTCTTAGCAGAAAATTACCTAGTTACTGCTGGAGAGTCCTTGTTATTTGTAGATTTATTCTGTCTCTTTAGTGGAAATATTCAATAAAACCTAGAGTTTTCCTCTGCATTATTTTCGTTTTTCCCCCATGATTGAGCAATGTTCAGTGGTGGGACAAGAGAGCTGATGTTTTCTCTCCTCCTGTGGAAAGGCACTTGAACCTTTCACCAAACTGAGTGTGGGCCTGTGATTACCACTAGGGAGGAATCTGCTCACTCTATGCCTCTGCTGGTGTTAGGCTGTAGCACTTTGGATTGGATTGCCAAGATGATTTGATAAAATGATATATTTTGGGATGCAGATTGTGAATCTAATTTAAAAAGAAAAGAAAAATCAACTCATGTAGAAGCTGGGTTCAGTGGTACACACTTGCAGTCCCAGCTACTAGAGAGGCTGAGGTAGGAGGATCACTCAAACCCAAGAGTTTTAGGCTGGCCTGGACAACATAGCAAGATCTTGTCTCAAAACAAAAACAAAGGCAATAGAAAATGCTGAAATGTGCAAGGTGGTTGAGGAAATTTGAAGTTGCCAATTGGTCATTAGTCAGGAAAATCTAGGTTGGCTATAGAGGGAAAGGAACTGCTGATGGAGGCTGAGTGTCCTCAGCAATTTTAAGATAAGATAATTTGAATAATCAATATATACAAAATAAGTTAAATGGTAATATATTGCATTTCTATTATTTGAATTTATGGTGTTTTTCTTTGTGTCTCCAAATGTTTGGAAATTATATGAGATCATACACATGTATATATCATATACAAGTACAAAGGAATTAATATTATTTATTCTAACACTTTAACCCTTCCCAAAGACATTTAGGTGAACTATGTTCTGGGAATGCAATACTGTAGTCTTGAAGAAAACTTTATGAGACTCCTGTGAATAACACTCTCACATCTTCACTTCCAGGCTGTGAAGTCCATAAATGAAGTGTTATAGAATTCCCACTTCCCATTCACACCTGAACACTTGCTCCCTCTCCCCAGAGCGCTTCTGACTATAGGCTGTACTGAGGCAACATTGCTTCTGGGCCCTCCACTCCCCCTCAGCACCCTTCTCGGACCTTCTCTGACATCATGTGCTCCACCTCAGCTGAGTGTTAATTCACACAAGCATGAGCACATCTTTGTGGTTTTCTATAATTAAGTGTGTGTGCCAATGATGACAGATGGACAAAAGGACAATCAGGCCCTGAGTAAGTCACCACATTGCAAGTGTGCAGTCAGGCAGCCGAAGTGGAAAATCCCCTGAGGAACTGCTGCTTCATTCTCTAACCCAAATCCAGCAGGCCCAGTGTTGAGAATGACACACTCTATCTGCACCCCACCATCTCAGGCTTCTCAGATTTTACACAAGAGGGAAAAGGAGCCACTACCCTGCCTTTCTGGGCCTTTTAAAATGAAAACCCTGGTGAGAGCCTCTTGCAAGCACGCTTTTGGAGACAGAAAAGCCCTTCCCCTCTTGTGAAATGGAAAAAGTCTGGAAATGACCTCGCCCTTTTCCAAATGATAATTTTGCCTTCCTGCTATGTATAAATCTCTGGTACTTTATGTGAAAGGAACTTTTTCTCTTTCTACTTTAAAAACCTAAAGATTTATTCATTACTGCTAAAAGAACATGTATTTTTTGTGTTTAATTGTGTACCCAGTCACTCCAATCTTGTTAAGCAATTGACAGTAATAGTACAAACTGCTTCAGAAACTTCTGTAAGAGTCTGGGTCCCTGTCAAGGTGAGCTAAACCTGAATAAGAGACCTCCTTATCTCACTATACCTGTGCTTTAGGGTCCTTGAAGGTGTCTGATTGCCAGTTGGTTGTCAGTTCTGGTCTCTGGCCCCCCAGTAGGCCCACTGGCCCCCGAGGGTGGCCAAGGAGCTAGGTGGCCACAAAGCGAGGTGGCCCGTTAAAATTTGAGCTCTTTTTCCATGAGCCCATTTGTTGATCTCTAAATACATCACTGACAATAAATGGGCTGTAATGGATATAAGTACCCTAGCAATCTGTTTTCTGGTAGATAGCAAGATTTCATTGCAATGCAGAAGACACAAATTTTTTTCTTTGCTCTATAAAATTTTTTGCCTTCTTATGGAGAAAGGGAGACTTATATGTCCTTTCAGTTTTAGTATCTTTAGCTATAAAGTGATTATAAAATAATTGTTTTGTAACTAGATGTGTGAAAATACATAAGATATGGGTAATAAATAGTAAATTCTGGCACAGTTTCTCTAATCAGAACAGTTAGTGAATATACTTAAAAATGTGAGAAATCCTCTTTAAATATTGTAAATACAGGCTAGGGATTAAGCTCAGTCGTTCTGCCGCCTGCCTTGCAAGAGCAAGGTCCCAAGTTCGATCTCCAGTAGCCCACCCCCTCAAAAATTGTAGATACATTTATGGAATATATTAATGGTCATGGTATCAATTTTTTTGATGATATATTTCTAAATCTTTCCTTAAAGCTGAGATTTACATAAACTCATGTTTATGCCATGAGAAAGAAAGAACTCTTATTTTTTGCATCTAAGGGAAAACTAAATACATTTATGAATTGTGGTTAATTTAAATGTCTATTTTTAGGGCTAATCATTTATTTATTTAACAATAAAAATACTCTTCCTCCATTAAAATTTTTAATGATTGTAGGAATTTAATAGAAGTGACCCAAGTACAGTTAATATTCTGAAATATCTGTAATACAGGCAAATGATTTTACTTAACCTGAAAATAATTTATTCTTTTAACCACAGGAATATACATTGGAGACTGATTTATGAATTTGCCAAGTGCTTTTCCTTCATTTGGTCATTGTCCACTGGTTTTTTAGATACAGCACACATTTAAGAAACATTTGCTTATGCCTTTATTAAAGACCATAAGCAGAAACATGTTTGCTAAGCCTGAGTGAAATATTGAGCTACTTAAAATGCAAACAGTTTTTATCCCTTTCTCATTGCAACTAACAACTTAATTAAGATGGAGCTGTTAATATAATGCTTTTTTTTTTTTTTTGGTACTGGGGATCAAACTCGGGTCCTTGTGCTTTCGAGACAGGCCGAGTAACCACTGAACTAAATCCCTGGCCCAATATAAGAAAATTGTTTAAAATTAAATTTGCTATTTGAAGCATAAGTGGGTTGAAATTCACAAATTTCTTAATTATGCTCTTAATTAAGCTGTTGATTGATGTGATGGAATTCAGACATAGTATCCTTTAAATAAATTCCATATGGATTAGAAATTTCCCATTACTTATGACTATTATATTAAGGGCCCTTATAATCATAACCTTAAAAGTTTTGCTACCTATACTATTTGTCGTGAACATTTTTCATTTACTATTTCTGTCAAGGTAATGTATTAAGTACTTTTCTCAGCTGGGCTACTTTAGGCCAGCTTTGGTAGGGGATGGGTTACTTTGGTACATATATGTGGGAGCCTTGATGAAGCTTGCAGGTTGAAAAATATTTCCCTCTTTGGACTGAAATTCTAGCTCTAATATAGATTCATTCCTGATATCATGAATCTCTTCCATTTAATTAAATTATTCAATTAAAGTATTCCAGAGAAAGTGATAGGTTGCCATTAATGCCCACTAACATCTTTATACTTCTTATTCCTCTTTCCTCAATTGTTGACAAAACAATTCTTGGGAATAGAATTCAAACTGGCACATTTTGTTGTAGGGAAATATAGATAGATATTTTGAAAGTTAGCACATGAATTGGCAATTCATAGGATCAGTCCTGAGGATGAATGAGCAACAGAGGAACACAAAATTGTTATATTCCATCTCTGAACTACACTGTTTCAATTTAAGACATAAAAATAATGTACAGATAGCTTAGTTATATTAGGCATATAGAAGATTCATTAAATACATATTTCACATTATATCATGAAAGAGGTGACCTACTCTACCTACTCTAGTAGGCATCTACTCACTCTAGTAAGTAAACTAAGAACCATGAGAATGGATATTTAGAGCAAGCAGATCACTTTTTTGAGAGGTAGCTGAAAAACTGCGGGTAAGTGTGCTTTTGAAGGGACTGTTTATTTGCAGAGATGAAATAGAAGTATTTGGTTTAGGGAAGCGGAACATTGAACTCACTGTTTGAGGTGGTAGAACACGAATCTAAATTGTGCTAAACAAGAAACTGCAATACCAAAGCACTGCTTTTGAAAGACATCAAATATGAAATGTATTTTCCCTTCAATCTGTGGCCTAGAGGAGTGTTCCAAGACAAGTCTTTTTGATCGGCTCTTTATGAGTCATCTTCATAACTTGTCTTTCCTACATGCTATTGTTAATCACTAGAGTGGGAGGAAGGGAGCCCGTCATGATTTCTACAAATGCATCAAAATTTTCAAAGTTCTTTTTTCAGCTATTGGTATGGTAAACTGGCATGATAATAAACTTTCCAAAAGGTGGGCCCAGCAGATAAACTGCCTCGCAAAATATAAATTAGACCCAAGATAATATCTGGTATGGAAGGTCCATGAGTACTGGGACAGGAGATTTGATGTGTTGGGAGGATAATTTTGGTGTACTTCCATCTGAAAGGACCTGAGCATTGTTTTGATAAGTGTTAAAAGTCCTGGATGATACCCAAAGGTTATTCCAACCTAGTGATTCTAAGATTTTCCCCAGTGGAATGAAAATAGTCTCAAGTTTATATCTCTTTGATATTGATCAAGTTCTTGAGGCCTTGAAACTTGTGGATAGCCAACCATTTGTATTAATACTTTCTTCTTGTTGCAATGTGCTTTTTAAAAAGTGTGTAGATATGAAAGCAAAACGATTTGGTTTATATCTTATTAGCTCTTCTAGGGATCTCACTATTCATTTGGAAAGAATGTGTCCATGGTGATTATGACAGTAACAAGTAGGAAACTTTCCGAACTGGCACTGAGCCTGTCTCTCCCTGGACACCAGAGAAACTCGGCACAAATTATCAGCAGCATTTGGTGTGGTTAAAGTTGTCAACTGGGACCAAGCAGAAAGAAATCCTTCATCTCAAGGTGTTTTGTAGGTTCAGAAAGATGTATTATTTTAGGATAGTATCAACGTGCATATAAAGCATGAGATCTTTTTCTTTTTATTTGGATTCATTTTCTCCTTGTTTGCCATGTGGAACAATAAGAAGAATGAAGTAGTTGCTTCCATTAACAATCATGGCTCATATCCCATTTTTTTCAGTTTTGATGCTAATCACAGCAAAGCCCCATCAGCCTCTTGAAGCACTGCTGAGCAATCCATGTTCAATTTTGACCCAAATTTTAAAAGTAAAAAATAACCCAAATAGCTTATCAAGAAATGTTTTAAGAGTACAGTTCAATTCTAGCCACTCTTGAGGTCATGACATTTCAGTTATTCACTACCCTATTCTTCTTCCTTTCTCCTTCATACTGGTTTAAAAATTCTTGTGATCCTGCAATCCTGAGATGCTGAGCATTCACATGAACTACTGGTATTAGGGGCATCTAATAATAATCATCCAGTTATATGAAGATAATATGCTGGCTGTTTTTGAACTTACAGATGCATGGAAGAAGGAAAAGGGAACAATGGTCTATAAGTTAAAACCAGCCAGCCTGTTTTTATACAGCTTGTGAGCTATGGAAGATTTTGCATTTTTAAATGGTTGGAGAAAAAATATTTCATAACACATAAAAAGTATATGAAATTTAATTTCAGTGTCCATTAATAAAACTTTATTGGGATGCAGACTCATTCATCTGTTTGTGTATGCATTCCTTATAGCTGCTTTCAGGCTGTAACAGAACTGAGTAGTAAAAACTTAAACTACCAGGCCTGCAAAGCCCTTTACAAGAAAAATTTGCTGACCTCTGAATTAGAACAGTGTTTTAGGTTGAAAATGTGAAGAAAGTATTGTCCTAATTAATCGCCTGGAGCAGTTACATTTTTAACAATCAATTATTAGTGCTTAATAATTTGGTGATATCTTATACTTGTGGGGTTCTTTTTCTCAGGGGTATTTGCCATCACAACTAAGACAAGCAAAGGGAACTCCATAATTACAGTGAGTCAGAAGGAAATGGCTCTTCCCACAGTGAGTCAGAAGAGCATAAAGAAACAATCTGTTGCAGAGGAAGAAATTGTTTTATATCTAAAATCTTCTCCTATGGTTCAATAAATACATGTGCATTACTGATAAGATGAGACATGAATTTTCCACTGTCTGTAAAGGGACACTGGCAGGTTTATAGCTGAAGAAGAGTCTGGGGCTAGCAGTCTGAAACAGTGATGAGTGGGAGGAAATGCTGCCCCAAGACTCCGACATGTAGGGCACTGCAGAAAGCTTAGCCTTTGTGGGTTCAGCGCTGCCTTATCTTTGAGGCTGTGGGGAGACTCTCAGTGCTTACTCCTGCTACCGATTGTTTTTATTTATCAGGTCCTGATCATCATTTTGCTGTGGTCCATGATTTGGGGCGAGTGTTTTCCATGATCCATTCCTCTGTAAAGTTTCTGAGTGTCCCATATACTGAGTAATGTCTCAAAAAGAGAAGAAAAATAAAGAAAAGAGGAAAGAAAGAACTTGCTTTCCAGAATTGTGACCACAGTTCTTCATTCCTTCCTTACAAAGTACTGCATGCCTTTTAAGAGGTATATGTACTCAGCTGCTAAAGTGTTTCTGGGAACTGAAAAAGTAGTAACAATGTACACATGCAAAGCAAATGGAGAAGGCTGGCACACTTACCCTTATTTTGCATCTGAGGATATCAGTGCTCAGAAAGGATAGTGGACTATTCAAGTTTACAGAGTTTAGGAAATGGTAGAATTCGAATTTGGACCATCTAGTATGAATCTTGAGGTATTCACAGCTACACACCTGCTATTGTCAGATATAATGAAAGCTGCGTGTCTAGACCTAGCTGTCTTTGGGGATTTAGTTTAAATATAGTAATTTGGCCACACTGTATTCCTGCAAGGAAATTGGCCTGAGACCCATGGTCTGGCCTGAATTACTTTCCATAAGGCTTCTTAGAAGGTCTTAATGCCCTACATCTGAGAATTTCAACTCTTGAGCTAATATTGTCTGGAGAGCCCTATATCCACACCAAAAGCTGAGTGATAACTTTTTCAAAAGTAAGATAAAGGCAGATAGCTCACAGAAAAGTGAAGATAAAGCTGGTATGATACTCCAGCTAACTCAGTGTAGACTTGATCAAATTTATGACATAGGGAGACATACCAGTAGGGGCAGCAAGTCCTAAATCCGAAGTGGAAAAATCACCTGAGTCCAACTGAATTTTGTAACATTTACAAACAGTGGAACAGAATCACATAGGTCCAAATATTTATGGAGGGCCTTCTACATATCATAATCTATTTTGGACTGTTGAGTTAACCTATGGGTTAAAGTATAATTAGGGAGATAGACATATATAAAAGGTTACTCATTGAACAAAATTGTGCCTCTGGTAAAAAGAATCCAAATTTGAGTGACCCTTTTGAATTACAGATAGCAAGAATTTAATACTATCTTGCCTATCATTGGAAAATGATAGCTGTTAGCTCAGGAATTGCAATGCAGAACTTTCTGTCCATATCAGGAAATAGCACAGAGA
Organism: Heterocephalus glaber; assembly: GCF_000247695.1. Next base: position 13,921,319 of record NW_004624774.1, on the reverse strand, counting down.
TTAAACGCAGTTGCTGGAGTCCAGTGGCCTCTCTTTGATCCTCCATTTACCACTTTCAAGCTCTGTGATATTGAGCAAGTTAGGGAACTAGCCTTTACCTCCATGCAGAGAGCTGAAAAATTATGAAAACAATATCTAATAAACTTGTGAATATCAGGCAAATTATTACATGGAGAGCATCTTAAAGATTTTGCCACACAAGTGAAATTCAATAAAAATAACTATAACATATATACTAACACAGAGACACACAATCTACAATAGAGCTATTTCTTTAGGGTTTCAATTCAAATTTGAACATAGTAGGTTTAAAAAATTATATTTATAATAGAATTTGCTGGATTTATGCAAAAATTAACATTTATAGTTTGTCATAGAAGATGTGCTATGGTCATTGCTGCAACCAGAAGGAAATAAGTAATATTTATGATTATATAATGGCTTATATTTAAATAATAGCATATAATTCTACGTACCAGGAATTGTTTTAAGTCCTTTTATACAAATTTAACTCATTTAATCCTTACAACATCACAGAGGATCAGTAAGTATAACTGTTAGCCTCATTTTATATATGCAAGGATATAGGCACAGAGAAGCTAGTTTGATTGTTTTGTGGTTTATGTTGATAAAAATGATGAACTCCTGGCCTTCAATTAGGTCTCATTCTTCTATATGTTTATAATCTATTCATTTAATTTTTAAAGCAGAGTTTCTTCTATGAATTATTTATAGTGTGATTTTGCTGATTGTATATTCCATAAAAGGTCATTTTGGGACAGGGCCAAGCTGACTGAAGAAAGGACCACAGCAGGTGAATGGTTTCTGGAGGTCATCAGGAGACAGGGTCAGGGTACCAGCCAGCACAGGTGACAACTGCTGACAACAGATAGATTTCCGGTTACATCATGACTGAATATGTAAAAAAATCCTGAATGCTGAGGCACTCGAGTATACAGATACCGAGTCAATCATTATATACTGAAACCCTAAAGGCAGAGACTCACCTAGCAAGGCCTCACGAGGTGGCCAACACTGAGGTCCTGATGGGAGCTGCATGATTTATAATACTCCCTGAAATGACTCATTATTGAGATTTCACACTATATGCTTCTGTATGCAACCCACTGAATTTGTTTTCATTTTATAAACAGCAACCTTTGAAAGGAAAATAACTAGCATTACTATGATCCACTATGTTTGAATTGAACCAATTACTCAAATCATGGTGGATTTGAATTGATATTCTCTGTATTTTTAAAAACATGCTTGTAGAATTGCTTTTTTCTTTCCTATCATTTATCAGTAAGAAAAAAGCCAAGTATTTTTAAAAAGGAGTATAATTCCCTATGATTGGCTTATAGGCAACAATGAGTTATTTTTAATACTCAAATGAATTGTGGAAAATATTTCTGAATACTTGATATTTTCAACTTAAAATATAGAATTGTGTACGAAAGTAGTTACTGGGCTTCAACTACCATGAACCTGATTCTTTCTTCTGCCCCACCCCCACCCCTGAGAGTGTAGAACACACTCGCTAGAACTGAATAGAGGTCCCTGTAAAAGGAACAGTTGCCTCATTGCTTCCCATCATGCTTCAGAGCCTTCACTCCTCAGATTTTAACAGCTGACTCTGAATCTGAGAGTGAAGACTTGAGGTAAATAATAACATAGTGCTACTCCCATTCCCTGCTATCTTTGAGAGTTGACTATACTGCAAAATATTTTCCTGAAAAAGATCTCCAAGAGTATTTAAGAAATGAATCTTCCAGTTTTCCTTCTGAAGAGCTGCTAGAACCATTCCAGCCTGACAAGGTGGAGTTCTTGAAGTATTTGAATTCCCTTCAGTTATCTGGAAGGACATATTGATTGTTTCTGGAAAGCTTACTCAAGCTTGAGAAGAAAGTGGTGAGGTTTTCTTGTGGGGATGGGGTAGGTATAAAATCACAGAATTTTAGGTGTAGTTGAGGCCTCCTCATTTTGACATCTGGGGCAAAGTGGGATGTAAGAGCTTACGTTTTAGGACAGTGCTGAACCACAGACAGTGGAATAGTATAGAGCTCTCCAATCTTCTCACGATTTCTCCTTTCATAAAGATCATGACCCAAAAAGGCCCAGGAGTCTTCAAGTAACTCTTAATCCTCTTAGCAGTGGATTACACTGCTCTGAATGAGTTATGTCTAAAATCATATGCAATTTCTTCCAAACATCAGCTTGTGCACATTCTAGGTATAACATAGGCTGAGACTCAAAAATCCCACTGAAAGATAGGAACTCATCCTCTTCAAGCAGTGAAACAATTATTACTTTATTTATTGATGCCTCCTACAGGGCAACATCACCGAGATGGAGTGTGGAGCTCATTTTTGGTTGCACACTAATTAGAACACAATTTTGAGAAATCATTTTATAATAGAAAACATCAACATGAAAAGTATTGATGGGAATTTCTTCCACAGTTGTCTTCTACCAGGTTGTGTTAACTTTTGAAGACTTATAAATTAGTCGGTCCCTTCAACCAACCCGTGACCCCATGATATGCTCAGTTCAGTAACATCTGGACTCCTCTCATGAAGCATTTTTAAAATTTATTTATTTATTTATTTATTTATTTATTTTTATTTGCCATGCAGCACTTTAAATGAAGATAAGATTAATGGCTTAAATGTAAGGGTTAGAGGTGGTAACAAGGAGCCCAGGAATCTTAGCTATCCACTTGTTGGGTTGGTGATCCCACCACTTGGTGGCCACTCTAAGACTTGGGTTGAACTCTAAACTCGTAAGTCCATGCAATAACACAAACAGGCCAGTCCTGTTCCAACACACTGGCTTTAGGTATGGAGTTTGTTTCTTGTCTTTGTAGCAAGGAGCTTTTCTTCTCTATTCTGAGGAGGGCATTAGGCTTACGTTCTCAGAGAAAAACAAAGAAACAGAAACTGTTAAAAAAAAAAAAGTTTATGCCTTATGGAGTTTCCAGTAGTCTAAATTAACATACCTTATCACAAACATTTCTGCTCTTTTAAAATTCCAGTTCTACTTGTGTCCAATATAGGGGATGGCAAGAGTCATGGTAGTTATAAGAAAGAAAGGATTCAGAGGAACTATCCAATAAGAAAAAAAGCAGTAAAATAATAAAAGATGGCAAAAGAGAACAGAGACAAAAATAATCTCTAATTTATAAACAAGCTATTCTTGAATCATTGCAGGTAGGCTAGAATTATGAAAAAGAGGCACATAAATAATTCTTTTCTCTAAGAGTCTCATGGAGATGCAGCTGACTCGCTCACTCACTCGCTCACCCCTGCTCACTCACCCAGGCCAAACTCTCTCTGCTCATCCACATGAACAAGACACTTCTGTAGGCCAAAGGAGTAATTTTAGAACTCTTGATGCAAGATCAACAGTTGAGATCAGAGACTAAGATCTCTTGAACTGTTTGATCACCATCCCCGCCCGCTAAGGAGTGAATGCCATTGTTCTTCCAGAGGCCCTGTCAAACTTTATTTTGATATTCTGTCTTTTTTAGTTTTCTTTGGCTCTCTGGAGAAGTGAAAAGTAGGCAAAAATGTTTTAAATGGGATCTTTGTATTCCTGAGCAAAAGACTTCACCTCTCCAAACACTGTTTTTTTACCTATAAAACTGGAATAATAATATTATGTGTCCCTGGATGGCAAGGCTCTTGTGAGGTACTGGGTGTGAAAACTGACCGAATAGGACTGGAGTCAGGATGTGGAAATGCTTCTGAACATGTCTGACTTGCCCTTGCCCAGTGGGAAAGATCTAGTGTTCTAGAGATGTAGAGTTCTGGGGCTGCACAAAGACAAGATCAATATTTGAAGATCAGAGACTAAAGACACCAGTAAACCCAAGAAAAGGCTAGAAGCAAAGGGGAGGCAGGGAGGGTGATTCAGGATGTCCAACCACCAGCAGGTGGAAATGGACCAAGGAGTGGATGGGAGGCAGTATTGATACAGGAGGTAGTTCAATGGTGCTGAGATGGGAAGCAGCTATGTTAAAGAAGGTCACCTTGGGAGTATCATGTATGGTGACTACATGATACTGATATGGTCACAAGGTAGAAGGGAAAAACACTGGTGAAATGTAGTGGCATACTGTGTTTCTGGTCAATAATATTCCATTTTCCCTACTAGGAAAGAGTTACACTTTTCCCTATTAAATTCAGGTGATATCACTAGGTTTGCTTTTCCCAATGCAAAATCTGAACCATTTGATAAGACCCAGCACATGCTTTGCATTCTCTCACTTCCCTCTCTACCTCCATCTCTGCTAGAGTCCGGCCTTTCTAGGTCTTGCAAAGAAGGAGGATGATATGAGAGCAGAGCCCCCAAATGACCTTTCATGAACAGGTAGCAAGAAACATACTTTTGTTATTTTCAGCCACTGAATTATTTTTAATCACAGTTTCATCTGGCCTATCTTGTCTGATTCAAATGAAGATTACTAGTAAGAATATGGAAATTAATAGTTATGCCTGGTTATGACAGGCAAAGTATGGCTATGATGTTGAAAGAAAAAACAATTTGGGGAAAATCAAGTTACAGTGTTTAGGACAGTTTGTAATAGAGAATGAAGTCTGTGGGTAAACTTGTTACTTCTAACATCATAACAAGTCAAGTGAAACATAAATAAATAGGAGATCCAACCTGCTTTATTCTCATGCATTACGAGAAGCAGAACAAACGAATCCTTTCAAGATACAAACACACACTCCCTTTACAAGATAAAAACATGTAAAACATGGTGGGGTTTTTTTGGTATTAGGGATTAAATTCAGGACCTTGCACTTGCCAGGCAGGCGGCAGATCCACTGAGGTAAATCCTTGGCCCAAAATGTGCTATTTCTTGAAGCCATAAGAGTTCAAAGTCTGAGAAGACCTAAGGTACAAGTTTGATGGATGTTGTTATTGTGATTATGGTATTACTGTTATTATTTTATTATTAGTTTTGCGATGTTAGATACTAAGAAAATATGAAAAAGCGTAGTTGCTTATTTCAAAAATGTGTTCCATTCTTCTTTGTCATATTTCGGTTCCTGAGCCAGGTACCTTTTGAATGGATAATACTTGTAGGCAGAGAAGTAATTCATTATTATGAATAGACAGGTGGCTTGGGAAAAGTTGTTTTCAGGTGATGGGACTGGAGAATGAGGAGGGTTGTTAATATAAGATATAAGGAGTTATAACCAGATAGATAAAGTTTGGATTCCATTCCGAGAGAGAAAATGAAATGAGCCCCAGAAGCCAGAAACAGCTCAGCTTAGTACAAGAAGGCCATGGAAAGGAGACGGTGGATGATGAACAGCCTAGGCTGCTTCCTGACTTGGCCTAAGAGCATGCACATGCACATGCACAAGCAATGATGGAGAGATTGTTCTTTATTCCTTCGCCATTTACAAACACACCTTTTCTTGGCTTACACATTAGTAATGCATGGTTCACTGAATAATATATTGGCATTTGATCCAGGCACCTAACTATATTTATGATATGCAACACCAACTGCAGGGCTACTGGCAACACCAAATGTTCATTTTTCTCAATTGATCCAACATCCACTTTTGAATTAAGAAAAATGTTGATAGCAAAAGCAAGGGCCCTTCCCAAAAGTATGCTGAAGGGCATTTTCATAAGGATGAAAGGAAAGGGAAGTGAAACTTTTAAAATATCTGCTCTGTTTCAGTTATTTGAGAAGTTCTAATCTTGAGCATTTCAAATGAAGAGTTGCCTCTTTTATGAGGTCTTTGAAAATTTTTCCTGAGTTGGTATTCTGTACTCATTAATTTACTGTCCAGTATTTTTCATTTTGTCAGTAAAAAATTCTGACTTTACTGAAGTATATGTTATTGCAATTGTCTATGTACAATTCCTGCAAAAATAAAGTTTATAAAATATTTTTAGATTAAATATGATGTCTATTGTTTCAGCCAAACAACCATTCTAAAAGTATTTTATTTTTTCAAACAATGTGAAAACAAGAACTTCCAGCTTTCTTTTTATATCAGCAATGGAAATTTTCATTGAATACATAATAAATGTGAGACTCGATTAGTACCAATGATATATAATCTACTATATAGCTCTCTTTGAACATTTCTGAAATTTAACATGGTATAAATACATGCACACATAAATAAAGGAACAAATAAATAATTAAATAGAAGTTAGCTATATAGATAAATAAATGGGCAACACATATAAAAACAAATGATGTCTGTTTGATATAAGAAAACCAGGGCAATACTTTAGATTTTATTACACTGAAAGTGATTACAATAAATCACATTTTAAAGTGCACATAAGACATTTGAGAAGGATGGAGAAAGATTAGCTTTACTTATGGGAGAAGCAGATCCTCCCAAGGAGGCAGATTCTGGGTGTTTTAGGAGCCCCTGTCCTCAAAGAACCATCTATTCATTTAGTGCTCATACCTAAGATGCTTGGGTTAAGAAAATATTTTTAAGCAGTGTTTTAATGACTTACCCACACTACAGTGACAGTTTTTGCAAAGCAAAACTGTACATTGTTAAGCAACATGCACACTTAAATAATCAGATTTTGTGGAAGGATTTATAATGAAAAGTAGCATAGCTGTATGATGTCCTCATCTCTCAGGGCTAGCCCAAAGAGAAGGAATTTTAACAGCTGTTCTTTTTAGCTCTCTTGTTTGTTATGTTCCTCTTAATATATCTTGATATAACTCTTGCTTATTTTATCAATGCTGGCATTCTCTGGAATGTTCCTGCTATTATAACTGATGATTTAACTCAATCTTTCCAGCACCTATCCTAGTAGCTGCATCAGGACGCCACTCACTGGTGCCCCTCATAGCCTTGGAAAGTAGTGGGATCGCTCATTTATTTTCAGGCCTTCTACCTCTCCCTAGTCTACCCCTACTTCTCCTTCCTGACCTTAGCTTTCCCACTTGGAAATCCACCATCCCACCTCACCCCCGGGCTGTAGCTCCTTTGCCTGTTTTCCAGGCTCTGCCTGGTCCTCCAGCCTTCCTCTGTTCACTTCCCTCTCCCAGGAAGAGACCGCACTTCTCACTGACTCCTATTCTACTCTGATGTCTTCCTCACTATGGGCTCTTATTCCAGTCATTGTTTACTACCACGTGAATAGAAGGTAAGAAGTGGAGAAAGGCAGGGATGGTAGAAGACAAGATGTATTTTTAATAGGAATTTCAGGCAGAAGATCTCAGTGCAGGACATATGAATTTCTCCTAATGATGAGAATGATGAGTTCATGGAGTTAGTTTTCCAAAGAGGTCTGTGCATCTAAAATCTTTAGCTTAAGTGTCTTTTTCATAGTATTAAAATGGCTATTATGGCTAAATAATCAAGCAGGAAGAAAAAAATCCAACTATAGAATTTTTCAAAGTATAGGTAGACTTCAGACGCCCTACTTCATTAATCATGTAGGTATCTTATTCAAAACACAGATTCTTGGTTTGACTGAATTAAATTTTCCAGGCCTCAGCTTTCCCAAATATGCTCAATAAGCTCAATAAGCTCATATGGCAATTTAATGTTGTATATAATAAAATACAGATGATTTATAATATTTCTATACTTACTATATGTAAATATACAATACATGTTATTTATTGGCAAAAGTATAGAGAGTAAGCCTCCTACTAAATTTTGGAACATAGAGCTAGAAGAGAAATATTTCACCTTAATATTTGTCTATTTTAATAATGTATTATGTAACTGAAATTGTTGATTGTTTCTTTTGAAATATTTTTCAAGCAGCAAGTGAGCACATCATTTACAAGATGTAGCATTAAAGCAGCTGAAATTTGCATTTGATAACATATTTCACAATTTCTGTTCATTGCCATTTCGTAAGCTTCCTTTCCTCCATTTCTACAAGTTCAAATATCAAGAACTGTGATTGGTTTTTCTTGACTCCTTTTTAACAAGCATTTTTAAACTGCTTCATATGATATTTTTCTCCTCTAGGTGTTTTCAAATTGATTTTTCTGAGGAAAGATTTTCAATTCCAGAATTTTGTCAGGTATTAAAGTCAAGCTAACAGGTCAGTATTTCCTGGTACCTCTATTTCATTTTCTCAATCACCTTAATGTTCTGGGCTGTTCAGTGTTCATACTGTCCATGCAGTATCATTTCTTTTCTGAAGTGCAGCTGTGGAACAGAAAGGAAGAACAGTTCCAAAATGATGACATAAAAATTTAGAGGGATAGTTTGTATGAAACTCTAATTGGAATTTTATATGGCATTTTAAAGGCACTGAGTATTTCAAAACCATTAAGAAAATTGTTATTATTGTAAAAGTCACTTTAAAAGAATAAAATTACCCACCAGACTGTTAACTCCGAAATATTTTCTTTGAACAAGGATAATCCAAAATAATGTTCTTATACTTCCATATTGTAATTAGCATTGGTGATAAAAATGTTGCAAATATCTCTAAAAGAACTATTACTGTATATTTTGTGAAATCATTTTCTCTTCTGGTTGAAGATCAGCTTTTTATGAGCATGATGCATTTCTTTTCATATGCTTTTTAATTTTGACTTATATTGGAAGAATGAACAAATTTAATTTTAGGGCAATCTGAAATCCTCATAAGTATTAAATTCTATCAGTGTTTTCTTTCTTTCAAATACATTTCATTGAGTAACAGTGTTGTTTGTTCCTCAACTTCATTTTGAATACTTCTCTATTCTAGATTCATCAGCTACTAATTGAGCATTCAAGTAACACAGATGTGATGTGCATAAAATGGTATTTGAGAAAATATCAAACCAGAAGGCTGCCAACCTGCAGTTAGTCTTTCACCTGCTTGCTTTTAAAAATGCTAAATATGATTCCTAATGTATAAGGTTGGTGTATTATTACACTTTCTCCACTGTTCTTTTGCACTTTGAATGCTCACTGACCTGTGAAGATAGATGAGTGTGTGAATGAACTTATATTTTGACCTGAGAAAATTAAAAGGGATATTAGAAACTGAACTGATCTTGATTTTTAAAAAATACTTTACATTACATATATATTGATTTAGTAGTTTTAAACCAAAGAAATAGAAAAATAAAAATTACACACATAAAATAGGATTCACTTCTTTTGTTTGAAGTAAGTGTGGGTTCATGAACATGTGTCCCACATGCCTGCATTTCCATTGTCACTTCACATTAGGTGCACATAGGTGTATGAGTTACACGTGGCTTGGGCCTTAAAAGGCGAGAGAGATTATAAAGTGGGAGTGCAGACTGGTGCAACCACTGTGGAAATCAGTATGGAGATACCTCAAAGCACTAGGACTGAAGTCCCATTTGACCCCGCTATTCCCCTGCTGGGTATCTCCCCCAAAGAATTAAAAGAATCATACCACAGCGATATATGTGCACCCATGTTCATAGCGGCACAGTTTGTAATAGCTAAAACTCAGAAACAGCCCAATTGCCCATCAACTGGAGACTGGATAAAGATTTTTTTTAAATAAAATGGAGCACTACTCCATCATTAAAAAAATGAGAAATTAGAGACATTTATAGCTAAATGGATGCACATTGAGGTGATACTCTTATGTGAAATAAATATGACACGCATGTGTAAATACCAAATAGTTTCTTTGGTGTGAGAAACTGAAAATGTAAATAAGGATCAAAATGTATAATAGATAATGTGAAATAGGAAGAAAAGTTACAAGGGGGAAGGGGAAGTGGGAGGGGTAGGGGAAAGGAAAGAGGGGAATGGAATAAATATGAGAGAAGGAATAAATGGAAACAAAGGTTTTGTAAATAGGGAAGGGTGGAGGGGTTGACAGGAGGGCAGGGGAATGGGGAAAAAATAAGAATCAAGACATATTATGTAAAGGTGCAAATCTCCAATGATGAATCTCATTATATTGTATACCTAAAATGTACCAATAAAATTAATAATCAAAAGAAAGAAAGAAGGCAGGGTCAGGGATTTTAGCTCAGTGGTGCCGCCACCTGCCTTGTAAGTACGAGATTCTGAGTTTGATTCCGGGTACCAAAAACAAACAACAACAGAAAAGAAAGAAAGAAAGAAGGCACCAGGGGAGGTATCACTTCCTGCCACTCACCTTAGACCATCTTGTGACTCTCAGTCATCTTCTATGTGAGTCTTCATTGAAGTGAGTTGTCAGCCATGTCCAGTGCTGCCAGAGAACAAGGAAAATTAAGAGGCAAGGGCTTCTTTTGCTTGAGGCAATTGACACCATCGGTGATCTTGTGAAACCAGGTCTTACAGAAAGCTGAGGACAGAATGCCAATGTATGTGGGGTCAGCAGTGAACAAGAATGCTAGGAAGTGGAACACAGTAGAAGTGGGCAAAGCTGTCTAGAAGTTCAGTGGTTATCACTGAGTGGGCTCCTTGGGGCCCGTATCAGGAAAGCTTCAGAATTGTCCAGTGCACAAACGGAACCAAGTTGAGCAGGGCTCTTGCACCCATAAAGCTTATTCTTGAAACACTTGACATAAGATATGAGTCACAGATGACAGTAAGTGAGAACTTAATGAATGTTTCCTGAATAAGAGAAAATAAGAACACGCTCAAAAGAAGGAAGAAAAGATTTTTACAAAGAGGCTGGTGACAAAAGCCAGGTTTATACTTTGAAGATGTTTATATCAAAAATTTATTCAAGTTAAAGAATTAGGCAGAGTCAGAAGAAACGCAATAATAAGTGTGATGTCTTAGGAAGACTTTTCATATTTATTGTCTGTGTATTTATGGAAAAGTACATTATCAGACTTTTAGGAAAGAATTGTAAACTAAAGAGCTTTAAAGATGAGATTTGAAATTACAAAGTAGGAAAAGTTCTTAAAATAGATTTCTAACTAACATTCACTCATGATGTAGTATGATGTAGTATGGGTAAAGAAAAAGGCAAAATTAGCACACAGGAGTAACCCAAAGGTCAGGATGGGTAAGTTGAAGTGTACATAAATATATAAATATATATATATATATATATATATCCATTTATATATCTTGAAATCAGCAGATTTCATTCCAATTCTGGGCTCCATACCTGTTTAAAGCCAAACCAGAGAGCAGAAATTTTGGAAAGAATTCAGTGAAGAGCTAATAAAGATTATTAAAGACTAAAGACATAGGACCTACAATGTAAGATTCAAATGGAATTTTATAAATCCTTATTCTTTGTTTCAGAATTCACGATGATTCATGCAATGTAGCTTCATAGGGGGGAGGTAGGGTTGATTCGTATAATTGAGATTATAATTGTCTTCTAAAAGAAATATTCAAACTTGCCTCCAAGTATAACACAAGATCTTCATCAAATATTCTTTTGTTTATCTATCTCAGCTTCCATGGGAGGAAAGAGCATTCTGACAAAATGTTGTGGTGGTTAATAACTAGCTTTCTGCCGCAAGAACAGAAAGAAAAGAAATGCGCCAACCCATTTGTACTGTGTAAGCAGTAGAGAAGTTAGTTTAAACAGAAGTTGATACAGGGGACTATAGAATCTACTTCCCTGTGGAGTTTAAAAATAGGCCAGGCACTCATCCCTTTAACAGGAGAAGGCTTCGGCCTGTGGAGTAGCTGGAGGACAGCCCCTGGCCCTCTCAGGCTCTCTTCCACCTCTCAGAGTCTACAGGCTGAAACAATGTCTGAGGAGGCCTCTTTGGCAGGGTGAGCCAGAGTCATGCAGGTTTATTTCTGACTACACTACTTTCTGACCACATGGAATGTGGTATATAAGTGAGGGTGGGATCAGAATGTTCCCTGTACCACACTCCATTGGCATTGCCAAGACAGGCTCTGCCCTCTACCAGAACATTTTGGCCTGCTGGAATCCCAAAAGACACCAGTTAGTATTTAATGATGGTGTTTTCTGGAGTGTGTGTGTGTTTGTGTGTGTGTGTGTGTGCGCGCGTGCACGCATGTGCACATGTGTGCATTCATGCATCCATGTGTGTTTGTGTGTGTGTTTATGTGAAAATAGTGTAAGTAAAACTCTCTGGAGAGAGAATTCAGTTAAAAATCAGGAAAACGTATGGGGAAGCTTCTTTTTTTGTTGTTGTTTTGAAGTTAGATTCTAACATAAGGCATTGGATTCTAATGTTAGATTCTAATGCTTAGCATTTGGTTTTTAAGAACCTTTGTGGGTTCTGAGGCCTGTGTAGGATTGTGGCCTGTTATTTGCAGATGAGGTTTTCTTCTAGGAGATGAGCTATGTCCCAGTCTCCTAGAGCTGCGCTGTGCTGGCCGGTTCCTCACAAGGGCTGAGGAGGCAGCAGAGTTGACAGGCACAGAGGTGGCTTTAAATATCACACACCCCATCATTTGGTGGGTGGGTGTGTTGTTGCTAACTATGCTTACATTTCATCAAAGAAAGTGGTGAGTTGCCAAAAACAAGGATGTTCCAATCTTAAGGATTAAGCTGAATTCTTTCTAGAGAAGCATTTTTTTAGGAAAAGAGTTTTATCCTAAAATATTTTCAAATTTATTTAAGCATTATATCCAAGGAAAGAAATTTAAATATTATGTCATGCAATTAGAGTCTGTAGATGAGAACAACTCTCTCTCTCCACAGAAGTCCATCTTCTTACTCATCGGGTGGTCTCAGGTGACCTCTATGGGCTAGGGACCTGACAAGACCACCATTATACTGGCTGACCAAAGGGACACCAGACCTGGAAACTGTGAGTACAGAAAATTTACAAATAGGTGGTGAAAATACAATTTGTTTTTTTATTTAGAATGTGGTTTCTTCCTTGGCCCCCATAAATGCTGCTTTTCTAAAAGGTCACTTTAGTTTTCTTTACCCCCCAGATGCTGAGTTGATACCCTTCCCAACAAGACTTTTCATGGACTGAGTTGGCCTGAAGGTCACAGACCACCACCAGTATGGAGGACGCTTGCTGCAGGTGCTAATTGACATCCTCAAAGAAGAATAGTGTCAACAATCAATAAAGCAGACAGAGCACTGGTAGATTTATGGCTTTGATTTTGAAAAGGTGTGGGAATTCCCAGTGATGTTTTCCCCTGTACTCCTTTTGAATGTTAATGCTTTATTGAAGATGATTTCAGACACACTGCTAGGATACTGCCTCTACTCACTGAAGCAGAATCCTCTGAAGAGTTGCTGAGGCAGAACTGAAATCATGGCTCGCCTCAAAGCAGCAGCTGTATTGGCCACTAATGGTGCCTCACACAGAAAGACGGTGCTCCTTTAACTCGGAGTTTTAATGGGAAGTTTCTAAGCCTGAAACAACAGCTTTAGATCCGGGGTGTGCCATCAGCTGCTCACAGCCACCACTGTCTACTGCTTTAACACAGCGTGGTCAGGAAGAATGGAAACTAAAGAGGCTTCTAACTACCTGTAACTGTTCCACCAGGAAATGGATCAAGTGTTTGTTCAGCCAGATCCAGGTACTTGACCCTAACTGCATCTTTGATGGGCTAATTAATTAGATGTTTTTCTGTAACTTTACAATTTATGCATGAGCAATAATCATATAGCTGTCTTTGGGTCCAAGCTCTGAATTTAAATTTAGCTGTTAAAGTCTAATTAAACAGCTGCCAGGGAAAGTTAACATGAGGGGATAAAATGCAATAATGCCTTTATTTTTAAAGCATGCTTGAGTTTATTATGGTACTGATATTGGATAAAGATGTAGAAATACAGGGTTTTTTTCTTTTCTAAGCTGCAGTAAATTATTCTTGGAAGCTGTTTGCCTACTACAGTTTTCTTTTTCCATTTACCTAAACCACCCAAGGTTGTAAAAGGTAACAAGGATGTTTTGATTTGTTTATAAAGGATCAGAATTTAACAACTCCTAATGAGAGTGCTGACTATCCCTTGCTGAGAAGCAGTGTGCAGCATGAGCCTTTCAAGGTGTCTGCAAGCAGTCTTTTCACTATGAAACACAAAAAGAAAGAGACAGAAAACCAGGGGGAACTGTACCCTTTACTATTTGAAATTAAAAGTCCCAGTTTGTTAGTGGTGAGTTTCTTTGGACAGCACCACTTATGCCCGGCACTCTCGTTGTGCTTCTCTGATCTCATTTGGGCTGCATGAAGCCCTCTCCCCGCAGGTCCCTTTAAAACTCTCCAAGCAGGTGTTAGGAGGAAGATAAAGATAACGATGAAATACAGCTGAGGTTGGAATTCAGGCTGAAGAGGAAGATTGCCCAGTGACCCAGAGGTGACAAGCAGCAGTGAGTTAAGAAGGACAAAGTCCAAACCCAAACCCAGGCAGCCGTGTCTACAGGCTGACTTTGCAAGGATGACCAGAGAGAACAGACCTCCTGGTGCAGCAGTAGGGGCTGGAACTGCTGCATGGAACTGCCTGTTGAAATTCAGAGCTGACCACTCTCTCATGTGTTAAAAATTATGCTTTGTGGTCTTTCTAGTAGTGTCTATTTTTTGAGAGTGAAAAACAATATCCACCATTAGACATTCTGTGAATTTGGAATCATCAAGGCTATTATATTAGAACAGTAGGACTTTATTTGGAAAAAAATATAGATATTTCCATGTATTTATGTGAGCCAAAAAAAAGGGAGTGGGTGGGAGGATTTAAGATGTATGAAGCACTTAGAAAAAGGCAGGAAATCTTTACCTGAAGTTCTTGGCCTCTCACAAATTCTTTGAATTTATATGAAACATTTTGTATATTTGTATTAACATCCTGGAATGCAAGTTATTGTTTCCTGGGGTAATACGAAGAATTTCCAAAAGATTCATAAGGGAAAAACTTTTGCTTGTGGTGATTTGATCATTTAGATAACGAGGTAGCTTTTGAAAAGAGTTCACAGTTGTTGGGGGAGATGTATATAGGGTCACCTGGGAGGTTTGCACATCTAGAAGGGTGGGATGGACCTGGAGAGACTCCAGTTCTACAAACAGGAATGCAGTACAAGCTTCCTTTATCTCAAAAAGTGAAGAGTGATTCTATTTAGCCCCAGTCTTGGGATGTGCATTACTGCACTAACGGCAAGTGGAGTTATCATCTCCATAGTCAGCTTCAGAACAATGCAGCACTTTGGGGAAGTTTGTCTTTACCAGTTTCTGCAAATGCAGCCCTGCCTAGCTGGCCAGTTCCTTTCCTGTTAGTCTACAAATTAGTCCCATCAGTCTGCCAGGTAAATATAAATAAAGTACACAGGGTGCCTTTGCAGGGCAAAGTGTTCTATCAACTTAAATTAGACAAGCCCATGAGTGTTCTTGCTCAATGGATAGGCTGTTTTTACACCCACTTTTAATAACATGTCAAGTCATGTATTTAGGTTCCTAGCCTAGAAGGTTTAAAAATTAGGTACAGTAATTATGTGGTTTAGGAGTACTTAAAATACAAACAACATTGCTTAACTGTACCCTACATGTCATTCACCCAGAGGGGTGAGGAATTTCAAGTCATTCCAGCATACCAGAGAAAAACTCAGGATACTATCTTTAAGGGGTAAAAATGAATGCTATACTTTTTCTTTTTCTTTTTTTTTTTTTTTGGTACCGGGGATTGAACTCAGGTCCTTGCTCTTGCAAGGCAGGCAGCAGAACCATTGAGCTAAATCCCCAGCCCTGAATGCTCTACTTTTGATAACTGATTTTTATGATTCTGGCCAATTTATTTATACATTTTCTTTTTGTGTGTGTGCTTAATTGTACAAAAAAAAATTGAAATAATTCTCACTTTGCCCAAAAATGAAGAAAGGGAAAACACTCCTTCATCACCAGTCATTTATCAAACCTCCACTGTGCTAGGTGGGCTACACATAGCTGCACCCACTCTGCTGGGATCACTGCAGCTCATTCCAGGAGAGGGGTACCATGAAGATAAGGTGGTAGAATCAAGTGTCTGTGTTCCCAAGAACAATGTGCCTAATGCATGTAATTGATTCTGTTGCTGTCACTTTAGAAAGAAGAAAAGAAATCTGTCATTTTGTTGGTATATTTTTTTCATAAAAAGTATTTCTCCTTTCTGTGAAATTGTGTAATGAGATGCAAATAAAATAAAATGTCCCAAGAAACATACATATTGATATTATAGTTTGCATTTCAGACATTGGGATTCAGCATATTTTAAATAGCTGCCTTCCCTCACCACCCCCCTCAAAAAAACCCAGATGAAGTAAGAAAGGACTGACTTCTTCAATAGAAGGGTAACTGCTCACCTCTGACTGATTTTCGTATTTTGAACTCCACTCATTAGCACTGAGGCCAAGGAAAATTTAAAGGGCCAAATAATTCATGGCTTTTCGATTCATGAGCTCTGTGCCTATTACATGTCATTATAGCTTGGACTAGCTGTGATTCTTTGAAACAAGATCTATTTCTAACACAATGATCTGACATGACAGTTGGGCTAAATGACAATTTTTTTTTTGGTACCGGGGATCGAACTCGGGTCCTTGCACTTGTGCGGCAGGTGGCAAAACCACTGAGCTAAATCCCTGGCCCATAAATGACATATTTTTTCCTTATTTATATCAGTTAGATGGAACCCTAATTTTTAAATTCAGTTCCCTGGACTGTAAGGGGCTGAAGATTTGATTGAACCTCTACTCAAAGAGGCAATGGTCCCAGAATAGCAAGGAACTTCTGCAGGAGCTTGTTGTTTATTAAGGGGAAGGTGATAAACAATGTGGACATTTGTCCTGTTGTGATTGCTACCCAAGTAAGGTGAAGTCTGGAGACAGAGTAGGAAGGTTCCCATCCCTCAGAAGGAGAGATGTAGGACCCGACCAAGGAGGAGACCTTGGTGTTGCCCTGAAGTGGAGGGAGCAGACAGGAAGAGGAGTGGAGGAGAGCGTTATGAAGTGGGAACCTGGGGAGATCTTCAGACACAGCAGGGGTCAGAAGGAGCTGAGGGGTGGACAAAATGGAGACATTTTCAGGTGTCCCAGGACTCAGTCACATATATGTTTATTCTTACCAATACATTGGGCATTTTAGTGAAGATCAAATGTGATTTTATGCTTGTTGCTTTTTAAACTTATGAGGATAAATTAATATCTTAGAAAACGCCACTGTAAGTAAGTTCCACTTTGTGGTCCAAAATACATCAGAGATTCAGGGCCACAGTGGGCTGTGGACACAGGGGTAGACAGGCCTGCAGGAGGAGTAGTAAGATCTGGACTAGAAAGATGACTGGAATACAGAGTGTAGAAAGTATTGGTGAAGGAAGAGAATACTTTGAAAATTACTAAGGTGAGTGGCTAATGGTGTGAATGGCCATGGCTAAGATGTACTGCTCATAAGTGGCTTCAGGTGCTTCCTACTGTCAATATTGAAGAGCACAGAGAGCTTGCCTTGAGAAAAGGGATTGTATTATAATATTTTAATGGGATCTTTTCATTGAGATTTTCTTGGTCCAGTATTAAAATTAGACTTTATTTCCTGAGCACGCACAAATGGACTTGACAAAGGGAAGACACAGATGCACTGCGTGATGGGAAAAGCCAGTCAGGACTAAAATATTTCCGTGAGTAACTGCTTCTTCTTCATGCTTAAAATAACTGCCATTTGTTATTAGGAGGCCTGTGATGCTCATGTTCCAATCATTTGAAATACTTTGTTAGCCCAGATTCTACTGTTTGTCTAAAGATTTCATTATTCAGTTAAAAGTAATTATGAACATTTTCTAAGAATCATTTTTACCAAAGAAGGACATTGTACTTTAAGACAAACATTTAAAAAAATTTAGGTGTCTGACTATTTCTGCATTGTGGTAATGAAGTGATGAAATTTTTTCCTCTATTTTATAACTGATGCTTCCTTCAACTTAACCATGCAGCGGAGCTTTCAAAATTTGTAAATTATTTATTAGCTGATTAAAAGTTTAAAATCAGGCAGGATCTTCCAGGGACTTCAATCAGTCCTAAGCAAAATTGTGAAGTGGTTGGCATTTGTTTCTCAATCTCTTTATCCCCATATCCCTTTATAATCACCTTCTGAGCCTCTCATTTTTACCCACCATCTTTCTTTCCTCCCTTATGGCACCCATATCTGCCCCCATCCTTTTTAGCAGTCCCCCAGTTACCAGAAAGATCTTCCTTTTCTCTAACTACATTTCCCTCCTCTTTCAACTTCCTTTCTATCAGCCAAATTTCTCCATCTTTCAAGTGGGGACAGTCCTCACAGGTAAATTTCTGCTAAGATGCTAATATGTCCCTTTCCTTTGTAAAATACTGCAATTTAACAGAGGACTTTGATTACTGGATCCAAAGAAGTTATTTTAATAAGAACATGGACACCATGGTATGCCTGGAGAGGAAGGTTTACAAATCATCTCTATTTGCTCATCAATTTGTCATTTCTAAAAGAGCTTGATGATGAAGGGGTTCACTGTGTGTGTGTGTGTGTGTGTGTGTGTGTATTTCAGCAAGCCTCTCAAAATGTGTAGTCAGGTTGCAGAGAGAGTTAACCATACTTTCACCTCTTGACTTTGTGTATGTATGTGTGGTCGGGAGATCAAACTCAGGGCCTTGCGCATGCTATGTGAGTGCTCTAGCACTGAGCTGCATCCTCACCATCTCTTGACCTTTAATCAGAAAAGGGTGGTAAAATGAAAACTCATTTTAAAATCATCTTAATAGTTTTGATTCCTGTGGAGAAGCTGAGCCCCCGAAAAGGAAGATGTACCAGAGAGTGTGAATCAGAACAGTTTAGTCTCTTAGCTGGGGCTTCTGAGGTGTCTGTCCATCGCTGTAGCCCCTAAATGGATAGTATGTGGGCTCTCAGTCCTGAGCTATGGGTTAAGCCTAGGAAGTGTAAGATGTTGATCTAGGAGAAAAGGAGTGGCATTTTGCCTTGTATGGAGGAGGATCAGGAGGTTGCTTCTAGCTGTCAAGATGGCTGTCTTCAAGGGAGGCACTGGATAAAGGAAAGCTCTGCTAGTCATCCAGCTATGGCCCAGGGTCATTCTCACAGGTCCTAGGGCTTCCTTATGCAGTTCTTCCCTCTTTTCATTGGACGCCACAGATCCAGAAATCCTGATGTTGTATATTTATACACTTAATGGTCTTTGATTTTCCTACATTCTTTGTTGGGTTATGTATTGTTTTCAGAAAGAACTTTCTGGAAATGCATTCTTATGTCAGCACTGTTGAGAATAGACCAAACAAAGCGAGAAGAGGCCCTGTCTTTATTGGGCTGGAGAAAAACAGACACAGAAAGGGATTCCAGTAAACTAGCCAGAAAAGCCAGGGTCAAAGTGAACATGGTCCTATGGATGTGAACAGGAGGGATATGTCAGAGATGGTCAGGGTTTGCCTCCCTCCATCATCAGCTCTCCTTTGTGCCAGAATTGGAGAAATTTATAATTGGAATGATTAAGGCCAGTGTGAATATTTTTTGGTGGCTAGTCTGATGTCCCAAGAAAGCTCCATTAGAGGCAGTGGCCACACTTTCTGCTCCCTTCTCCCTACCTCCAGTGGGAATCAATACCCAAAGCTGAGAGGGTGCTTAGAAAGAAGCAAATTGAAACCAGACCCCACTCACCAGGTCTATATTCCTAAAGGCTTATTTATAAAAAATACAGTTAAATTGTATCCCAATCTTGCTTCAAAACAAATATGAATCATAAATGAATCTTGCAACTATTCTAGACCTTAAAAAAATTCAAGCTGAATGTGGTGGTTCGTGCTTATAATCCCAGCACTTTAAGAGGCTAAGGCAGGAGGATAGCAAGTTTCTTAGGAACTTAGTGAGAACCTGTCTCAAAACAAAAAATAAAAAAAGGCTGAGGAATATATGTACATTAGTGTGAATTCTCCAAATTTAGTTCTCAGTGCTAAAAAAAAAATCAGTGACAGGACTGCAAAAAGACCTATTAGCCTCAAATTGATAATACCTTCCTTCCAAATACTAGTTGTGATCACCCTTAGAAATTATGTTTTAAACTGATTTTTATAAACTTTAAAGTATAAACTCATATACTGTTATGATTGCTAATGCTGCACTGAAGGTAATGATTATAAATTAATTGAAGAAATGCTGTGTTGATACTTTATACTTGGCTGCTTACTTTTATTGAGCATAATTTATTTGGATCCATGATAATTTGTATAGGTAACTATTGCATTACATAATTTTCCTTACAAATTTATAATGACTTTTAATATGGTAATGTCTAATAGGTATACTTTCCTTTACCAAATTTGATTTAAGTTGATTTAGTTCAGCGTCTGTAGCTTTAAATGACCTCTGTATATCCTTTTGTCTTTAAAACAAGCAGTAATATTCAAATGCCTCAATTTTTCCACCAGTAAAATACAAATAGTGTTAAGTTGTCTTTTTCTTCTCTTTCTCTCTACCAAGTGGTCTGAAGTAGCAGGAAGCCACTGTTAAGAAAACTGTTCTTTTAAAAACATGCAGTTGATCAATTCCTTTTCCCTAGCTCAATTCTCTAGGTGCTTCCCTGGGTCAAGTATTGAACTTGGTCTTTGTTTTTGAAGAAGAAACAAAAAGCAGCAGTAACTTGATGATTCAGGAGCCTGAGATACCTCATTCTCCCTTGGCTCAGTCAACAGAAAAAAAAAGTAGAAGCAGTATAGCTACTTTAGTCAGGTCTTAAGTGAAGCAAAGCTTTGTTGCCCTTTCTCCTCTTCTTCTTTGTATGCCTTTCAATGGGTTTTTTTTATAGACATTCATCACTATCATTGCATCATGAGATAATGCAGACATTCCTAATGCATTTTTACAGCTTCCTGACCTCTTCAAGGTCCCAACCTCATTTAGCAATAAAATGGAGGCCACATCCTCCAGCCTAGAGCCGGAAGCCCTCTGAGAGAGTTTCCATACTGAGGATCTTTTATGGCCTGATTTTCTTTGCACTAGGCCTATATAGGTCTCTGCTTCTGTAGAGCCACTGTCAGACTGGCTAACACATGTCAAGTTTAGCCACAGTCCTGGCACATAGTGGTGCTCAGTGGTACCATTATGAGGAAGATGCGAGACTAATATAATTGAGGGAAGCCAGAGCAGACTTGGCAGAGAGGCTGGGCCTGGGTGTTAAGTTGACTGCACACCTCAAGGTCAACATTTCTTTGCCCATTTCTAATCTTTTGTATTATGCTTATATTCTCTGCCCATCCCTCCTGGCCCTGTTGGGCATTCTGAGGACAGTCTGGTTATTTCACACAAAAGTGAGATATTCTTCTTCATAATTATATAAAATAAAGTATCTCTGGTGAAAGTAAAATCTTATTTACAGATTTCTCTTCTCTGAAAAACATGACCATCAATCTAGAAAATAAATTGTGATTTGATAGTTATTCCTCTCCTTCCCTTTTTCTCCTTCAAGACAATTCAAGATCTCCAGGGTGCAGTCACTATGCTCTCACCAGACTGATGATGGAAGAAAAAGGAACCAGGATAGCCCATGCTCTGACAGACCTGGACAATGGATGGAGGACCGCCCACCCCTTCGCCCCTAGTGCCCCTTGGGAACGTGTCATCAGATTCTAGCATGTCTTTGGAGCAGAAAACAACATTTGTTTTTGTGATTCTGTTGTTTATTTTCTTGGGCATCCTCATCGTCAGGTGCTTCCGGATTCTTCTGGACCCATATCGGAGCATGCCAACCTCGACCTGGGCTGATGGGCTAGAAGGCCTGGAGAAAGGCCAATTCGACCATGCCCTTGCTTAGTGAGACAAAGAGACTCTCTTCCTGAGGAGAGGGAGTGGTTCATGCCTGGGCAAGCATTCCCTTTAGTTAATATTCTCAGCAAATCAAATTTTAACAATATCTGGCTCTAGGACCACTGTTATTCCATAAACAAAGAGTTGAATTTAGATGTTTTATTTGAGAATGCTGGAAATGAAAGTTTATATTACTAACCAAAAATAGGAAGGTTTAAATGTCTGTGTTTAGTCAATGAATGAATACTGTTGAGTGTCAGACTCTGAAATCAAGAGCAACAGCACTGATATAGACTTTGCTATGAAACAAAGCCTTACCTGACCTGGCCAGAGAGTTAAAGGCTAGAAAGGATCTGTTCTCAATCTGGTGACAAGACCAAGAAGAGCCTGCCTTGCTCCAATCATGCCTCTCCATTATTTATTTCAGAGACATCTGGGTCCTGGGCATAGTGAGGAAGATTTTTCTGAGAGGACCCAAAGTGGATACTTATCTTCTCCTAAAACAGGGAGCACTGGGAAGCAATGGAAGGCTTAGCAGAGATGGTTCTGTCCTTGGTAAATATGAGCAAAAAGAATATTTTAGTTTTCAAACAAAACTGAATTAGAAGGCTACAGCGTTTTCAAAATTGCTTACCAGGCCTAGTGCATTTTCTGTATTCATAGTAATATCATATATAGAAATAGCTACATATAACTTGAATTTCTTTATGTTAATGATTAAAATAGGTTACAAGTGCCGCTTCAAGTTGCTTTTATTTTTAGTAAAAAGCCAATTGTTTAGAGAATGATTACCTTTAGTCACCAAATAAAACTTTTCAAGAAACAGCAATGTTTCTTCTCATTTCGCCGAGATTAACATGTTGGTAGTGGTGTGTCATCTTGAATGCTGAGGCTTAACATTTTTCCAAGAGAAAGGAAAAAAAGCAAAGAGCATGAAAGGTCATAGAATTCATCCTTCTCCCATTTCACAAAGGGTTCCCGCAAATTGTCCCGAACAGATTAAAACCTGTTCTAAGCATTAAGTCCATCAATAAGGAAGATGTGAACCCCTCACTCTAATTTTTGAGAGGAAAAGTTTGTATCTGAACCAAATCCCTTTATCAGTATTTATAATCTCTGTCTTTCAATTTTCTCCACAGTTAATTATCATTTTTTATTTAAAAAATAACTTTAAAAAAGCTAGCTATGCCCCAAAAGGCAACCTTCAGTAAAACTTTTTTTGAATGTTTTTTGTGCCCAGCTGCCTAGATTTCCCCTCCCCCATATTCCTCCTTGTTTGTTTTCTTGTTTCTCTTAACAAAAGTTTTATTAAAATATACTTTGCATACCATAAAGTTTAACCTTTAAAAGGGTACAATTGAGTAATTTTTAGTATATCTACAGATTTCTGGAACCATCGATATCAAATTCTAGAACACTATTCTCACTGAAAGTCACCCCCAGCCCCCTCTTTCTCAACACTGACAATCCACTTTCTGCCTCCATAGATTTGCCAATTCTGGACATTTCATATAAATGGAATTATGTAGCATATGACTTTAGAGTCTGACTTCTTGTATTTAGCACATTTTCAAGGTTCATCCATGTTGTAACATGACATGCATTACTTTGTACACCCAAATGATAGTCCATTGTTTGACTATCCCACAGTTTGTTATTCATTGGTATTATGGTTGTCCATTGGCTACTATGACTAATGCTACTGCGAATATTTGTGCACAAATTTTCTGTATGACATGTGTTTTCAATTCTCCTGGGTATGTACCTAGAAGTGGATTTTCTGGATCTTATGGTAACTCTATGTTTAACATTCTGAGGAACTATGAAACTGTTTTTACATTACCACCAGTCAGTGTATGAGAGTTTGGATTCCTTTCTGCTACTCAGGAGGCTGAGGTGGGAGGATCACCAGTTTGAGGCCAGTCTGGGCACAATTTAAGAACAAAAAGAATTGGAAGTATAGTTCAATGTTCCCTGGGTGAAATCCCCAGGGCTGAAAATGTTCTATATGTGTCATTACATTTTTTTCCTATTTTCTTGAGAGTCTATTTAGCTCTACTCAAGAGCTGATGAAGCCTTCACTTTGAGTCTGGAGTTGCAAAAGCACTCAAAAGAGAGAAAGGATAGTGTTAGTTCTTGCTCTTGATTTTTACCTTGCAGTGGAGAAATAATAAATGAAAGACGCCATGTAAGGACCCCACAGGGCCGGGGATTTAGCTCAGTGATGCTGCCGCATGCCTCACAAGTACAAGGACCCAAGTTCGATCCCCAGCACCAACAATAAAATAAAATGAAATAAAATAAGGACCCCACTGTTCCACACCATCAGAATCACCTGAAAAGCTTAATAAATATGTTATCAGGGAGTTTCTGTAAAAATCACTCACCCCAGTTAAATATCTTCCAGGTCCTTCTTGCCTCAAACAAAAAATTGGAAAAGATAAGCCTATAACAGAGCCAGCAGTTTATTTGAAAAGTGAGGAGCAAGAGGGTAGGGGAAAAAAGTGGCTCTGCAGAGTGAACTTGGGGCCAACAAAAGAGGAAAGGAGAAAAAGAGCAAAAATAAAAGTACAACTCCCCATTTTGAAGTCACAGAGTGGGCTGAAGAGTCAAGATAGCAGGCTTCTTGTGGCTTCCTGTCTCTTTTGTCACTCACATCTCATACAGGATCCCATATAATTAATAGGTCTCGCTTATTTCCCCAGCTAGCTTTGTCATGCTCTACCTCCTATCTCATATGTTTTTATTACAAAAGTTGTACACAATCATGGTAAGAATGTATCAAGCAATATGGAATAATACAAGAAGAAATAGTCACAATTCCATCATACTAGGTTGCCCTAACTCCTCAGTTTCTCCTGGGAGTCTGTTGGGAATGGACGTAACTATACCCTTCCATCCCTTGGGGTTGATTCCACAGAATTGAGTTAGTGAGAAACATCCTAGCAGATCAGACACAAGGAGGGATGGGTATAGGCCAAAATGGTGAAGGAAATGCCCAGGATTCAGTGGCTCAGGTGTGACACTGCTGGTCTATGTATTTGGTCTAAAGCTTTATGTAACGTAAGTTATTAGTGTGAAATAAATTTGATCATGACTAAAGACGGAGGTGTTTTAGGTATGTGCAGAAGCAGGAAGGAAGGGACTCCATAGGTAAGGTAAAGGAGGTGTGCATGGGGGCTCTGGGCCTGGAGAAAAGCCAGTGTGAATAGACAGCTGGGAAAGTGGCTGGTGCTCTGTGGGAGCCAAAAGTGGGGGTGGACATCAGAGGGTCCCAGATAGAAAAATCAAGGGTGGGAGACACTGTGGATCTATGGGAAAGAAAATGATGTGAAGAGTGTTGTGATGGCTCTAGCTCCTGCCCCTTCTTTGGGGACAACTCTAGGCTCCAATTCTATAATGGGAACAGACAGAAATAGCCCCCTGCTCTCTACAAGGCCTTTAAACCCAGGCATTGCCCTTGAGGACTCTGGGGCCTCCCAAAGCCTGCTCTTCTTCTTTCTCCCCTTCATTGCCCACTCTATTTTTGTTTTTTCTTCTCAGATTACTGATCCTTTTTCAGCCTCCCTTTTCCTTTTCCCCTCCTCCCTTGTCCATAGCAAGAGTACCATAACAAGCGATAAAAAAGCTTTGGGCTACTCAGAGTAAATTGATCCTCTCTGTGAGAAGTGCTAACTCTCTGGTATAATTACTCTCTGTTCCTGGGGGTGAACAGCATATTCTCAAAAGGTTGCATAAGGCTTCTCTTTCCTAACTTGCTGGCTACAGGAGTTACAGTGCAGCATTTTGCCTATCTTACAAGATATTTATAACAAGTGCAACTGGCCTTTACTGTATAGACGCATCTCAGGATCAAAAAGAAAAACATTCCCAAGGTCAGTCTCTAGAATAGATCTAACTTTTGACTCAGAAAAATGAGGCGTCCTAATTCATAGCCTGAGCGCTGATTCACGATGCCATTTTTGTGTGCTGCAAGAGAGCCCAAGTTCAAGATTAACATCTCTCCCTCGCAGAGACCTCTAAAAATACCTTCAACACTCAGTAAAGCAGATTGAACTTGAGTATGAGAGAGGTCAACTTGATTCCTGCTGTTAAATTAATAAACATTGCAAGAGAGAATTCTTTGGCTGTTTTAAAGGGTTAAGGCTAAGGCAAAATGAACAGCAGTTTTTGGAAGCAGAAGTTAGCACAGATGTTTGTGTATGCAGAAAACATGTATTTTGTTCCTCTTTTATTGGCTTCACTGTACAGTTTAACATTTAGCCCTTGAACTTTTCATATTGTAAGTATATTGGCAAAATTGGTGTAATGAACAGAATTCACTTATCCACCATAAATCATTAAAAATCTACTTTCAAAATAAAACTTTTCAGAATTGCATGTAAAATACACTGAAATGCAGTTGCTTTTAATAAATATTCTAAGACTTTAAGCACTGAGTAAGACCTGAGGGTTGTGAGATGTGAATCTTCCAAGAAAAATCATTTATTAATCACAAAGTTGCAAAGTAGAACCATGATCCCCCCAAAATAAGTGCCCAAATCATTATCCAGATACATGCAATTCAGGATTAAACTGGCCCACGCTAGAAGAGATTATTTGTTTGCTTGGAGATCGAAAAACATGACTTCTTTAAACTTTGTTTGTACCTTCTATTTCTGAAAAGTATAAAGAAATTGTTTCCAATCTGTATTCTGTAGTCGAAAGCCCTCCCTATCCTGTAACTTTCTATGCTCCACAAGCCTGGGTCCAATACTTCAGCCAGTCTGGGTCCTTTCCCTTTCCTTTTCCCTTTCCCCTTCCCATTTCCCTTTTCACTTCCCCCTCCCTTTCCCCTTCCTCCTTCTCTCTTTTTGACTGCCCTGCTGAATTTAGTACAGAGTAGAACTTTTGTCCCATTTTCTGTTACAAATGAATGCTCATGTTTTGTCCACAAGATCCTCTAAGATCCCTCTACCCTACACCCTTTCCAAATATTTTGATTGATATTTCTATATTTTGCTTTACAGTAAGAGGGATATCTCCTTTAAAACATCTTTCAAAAGAGATATCTACCCTAATTCTCCTCCAAGCCCTGAATTATCAGTCCTAGAACACCAAGCTTATGGCAGTTTTTAAGAAAACAACTTTTCATGGGTTATTTAGAGGTTCAAAAGCTGGAAAGAAATATTGCTGTCATCTGTGTCAACTGATTCACTCTACATATAAAGAAACAGAGAAATCGGTCATATTGTAAGACTGCAGTCACCTGCCTACCCATGTGGTTGTAGAGCTGTATCAACTTACCCTTGTGATGTGTAGATCAATTCAAACAGGTAAGTTAATAAATCCACGAATGAAAATATATCCACTTGCTAAGTGACATGAGAGTTATAATAATCTTAAATAGCGTCTTTTGGTTGTGGGGTGGGTGCAGGAAAGTAAAACGTATTATTTCTGATAAAACAACTCCATGGATTATATATATATGAATATTCTGAAGCTTCAGTTTAAGTGCCCAGGAAATCAGAGGTATTTGCAGTTAGATTATAGAGGATTCTTTAGGAAAGCTTCTGTTTCTCAAAATAAGGGCAATCAATCTAGGGAACAGCTTCAAGTTTCTTTATTTCCAAACAGACTTTTAAGCTGTTTTTCTTCACTGAAGAGGCCTGACAAGGGAGATTACAATGAAGATCATGGAGTTCTGTGAATACTGCCCTCTCTGTGGTTCATCAGAGATGCCTAGATCCTCTTGGGCCACAGAGCTGCAGAACACTCACAGTACAAGAAAGCCTCTATGGTTTGGAAGTGCATTTAATCCTTTTCTGTTCTGACCTTTTCCTCGACGCAGCCCCCAGCCCCCCGCCCCGCCGCCTAGCTGTAGCTTCATTTACTGCTGTCTCAGTTGCCTACATCAATCACAGTCTAAGACTATTAAATAGAAAATTCCAGAAACAGAGACCATATTCACATAAATTTCTTATAGTGTATTGTTATAATCATTCTATTTTATTAGGAGTTACTGTTGGTAACCTCTTACTGTATCTAGTTTACAATTAAACTTTACCACAGATATGTACCAGAAAAATCATAGTATATATAAGGTTTAGAACTATCTGAAGTTTTAGGGATCTAAGGGGGTATCCTGGAAGGTAGTTCCATGTCTAAATAGGGGACTACTTTACTTTGGTTCTTTCTCTCCTTCTATTCTCTGTTAATTGGAGTTCAAGAAGAAGCTTAATTTACCATTAAATTCAGTACTTGTCTGGTATATGAATATTTTCCTTAATGGTCAACAAAAACTGGCTGCCTATTTTCTTCCTGTACATGTCTAACTTACTAAGGTGTCCATCCTATTTTTCACTTGTTTTGTTTTTTTATAAAATATTTTTTGTATCTGCCAGAAAGTTTTTCTTTCCACAATTTTTGCCATTTGTCTTGATTTAGCCTCTAGGAGACAAAGATTTCTAATAACTCTTTAACACAACAACTCTTAAATTGTAGTTATTGTTGAAAGCCAGTTCTCATTAGTCTCTTTTGTTTCTGCATGTCTTTCCAGCAAAGGCCCTCATGCTAGTTTGTCCTTTTTGAGGAGGTTTATTTAAAGATAGTATTGCCCTTCTTTCTGGTAAACAGTTGGACCAGTTGGCTTGCAGCCCATTATAAAAGACAGGAATTTCCTAAGCTCAAGGTCCCTCTCCTGAAAATCAATCCACTATGGGTACAAGCTTTATCTGGCTCTCCTTGAGTTGCTCAATGGGAATTAGGGCTTAAGGAATGGGCATAAAAAATACTGATACCGTGAGTACTGTATTGCTGTGAGTAATAAACTATCCATTGTCTCTGACCCAGGAGTCATGTGTCTTATGCCAACATCCTTGAAACTGTGGCACACTGACTTATTAGCTTGTAATTCTTGACAGTTATCATACTCCTTGGGAACAAACAACTACAGTTCCTTTGGTCACTCTTCATACTGTTATATGTTTTGAGTTGTCTCTTGCTCTTATCAAAAATTCTGTATATTCATCAGTTTAACTATGATTAGTACCTAGAAAGGAAAATAAAAGTTCATGTGTAGTCTGACTAAAATGAGTGGAACCAAACTGTCATTTCCTTTGTTCTGAAATACACAGGTCGTAAGGCTACACAAGATGAAATGATATTTTTCAGCAGTCACATTACTGTTGACTAATATGAAAGGTCACAGTCAGCTCTTAAGCTTTTAAGGATTTTAATCTATGGTAAAAGTAGGAATTTACATGCCAGCATTATGTCAAATATTCCCATCCTATCCTTGTAGTGTTTTTCTGTGTATCCAAGTCCAAGAACTTATAAGTTCCCTTTTAAAATTTCATTATATTCTATTTGCTACATTATTCTAGGCTCTTCATAACCTGATCCCCCCCATTATCATATTCATAGTATTCCCATTTCTGTGTTTACTTTAAGTTGGCTGAGCAAGCCAACTATATATTTATTCACATTAATGATTACATTTTGAAAATATCAGAGACACAGAAAGTCCCTGGGCTTTGGTGCAGAGATCTCAATGCATTAAGGAGTCAATTGGCAGCAGTAATTGTAAGTAACTACTCCCCATGGAAAGCTCCATGGAGATGTTCCATGGAGACACCTATAACACAAAGCCATGCAGCAAAGCATCAAGAGACAAGGAAACCACCAAAGTGATATTTATGTAGCTTCCAAATATCAACTAAATTGTCATGGATTCAAATTGGAAAGTGAGAGCCACGCACATGACCCGAACAGACTCTTCCCACATTAGCTTGGTTTTGAAACCAACTCTACCCAGCATTGCAATTCTGTTTATACAGTAGATGGAAATAATCAGACCATATCTGTCTGGGGAAACTTCTGATGGCAGAGATTATCAGTCAGATGTTAATCAGCCAGAGACACCACAGGGTAGTGACGGAGCACACATCTGAGACTCTGCCTACATGGATCCATTTCTAGTTCTACACAGAGCTAGCTGGGAAGCCTTTTAATTTTAATTTTAATTTTAATTTTTATGTTTTTGTACCAGGAATCAAACGGGTAGGGAAGACGTTTTAGATCACCTTATTTCTCTGGGCCTTTCATTTGCAAATGGAAAAGTTTAGACAAAGTCCTTTTTTACTTCCCAATGAAACATTTATAGTGAGAAATTTTGGAACCATTTATTGAATACCAATATGAAAGAGGTTTGAAGAAATTAGATAACAGGCTCTAGGTCACATGGCCCAGGTAAGGCAAAGTGAGAAGTTGAATTCCATTAGCCACAAATGCTTCTTTATCTAAATAATAGCACCAGAAATCAAACCAACACAGAAAAATTTTAGAAATAAGAAAAACTCTAGAAATAAAAGTAAAGATTTTATATAAACACTAAATTGAATCAACTTTCTTTTGAAGTTTTCACTGTTGATAATTTTGCTGAATTTATGAAACTACCTTGAAAAAAGAGATTTGCTAGGCTAAAGAGTAGCCTTTGATAAGGCTGTGAGGTTAGTTTAACACAGTTTGGGTTTTGATAACTATTCAGCCTGTTTGCATTTATCCTCCAACCTTTATTATTTCTATGACCTTGGGAAATTAGTTAACTTTTTTATGTTCTCATTTCCTTATCTATAAAAAGAGGATGATATGAGTAGCATCTCCGCAGGCAGTTTTTTTTTTTTACAAGAATTAATGAGATGAGACTAATGAGTATCTGACTAATAAGCTTGCAATAAATATTGGCTCAATAAATGATACAATTCAGGAGATATCTTTTACATGTAGAATTCACTGAATCACTAAGTTATTTAGATACATCCCAAAGTCACAAAATTCTGCCATTAAAAATTAGGCATATAGCCCCCAGCACTGAGGACCAGAGCTGCCCCCAGGGCAGAGGAGATGAACTTTCCAGGCCACTGTACCACCACCCCCAGTGCCAAGGAGGTGAGCAGTGCTGGTGCCAGCAGCACACATCCCTCCCCTGCCCCCTCATTGAAATGAGAAGATATTTGAATAAGTCTCAAAATGAGATTCCCAGATCACCTAGAACAACTCCAAAGGGAAAGACTCGAACAATCTGATACTCAACAACCTGGACTCCCTGAACTGGCAACAAAAGAGGATATGGAAAAAATGAAATCAGAAATAATTTCTCACATAGTAGCAGAGATTGTGTACATAGTGCAAGACATGATTAATAAATCTAGAGAGGACACAGATTAAAAAATAGAGGAGCTGAGGAACATGATGGAATCCCAACAAGGCAACAAATGGAATCCATAAAACAGATGCAAACAGATTTTCAGGAGGTTAAAAACTCCATTAAAAGTCTATGCAGCAGAATGAGCCAATGTGAGGACAGAATTTCAGATATAGAATAAAAGATTGCAATTAGTGACCAGGAAAAGACAAACTGCTTTAAAATTGTAAAGGACCATGAGAAATCAATCCAGCAGCAGCTAGATGGTACAAAGAAGAATAACATAAGACTGATTGGAGTCAATGAAGAAACAGGAGAGAGTGCAGATTACATTAAAAAAAACTCTTCACAGAAGTGATGGCAGAAAACTTCCCAAGCAGGGGCAAAGAACTTGACATACAGATAAGTGAGGCATATAGGACTCCCAGTAGCTGTGATAAAAAAAAATCTACACATGGGCATTTAATAGTTAAGATTCCAGAAATCCAACAGAAGAACAAAATTTTACAAGCAGTAAGAGAAAAGAAACAAATCACGTACAAAGAAAAGCCCATCAGAATCACAGCAGACTTGTCAACACAAACCATCAAGGCAAGAAGAGCTTGGAGTGACCTATTTCAAGTCCTAAAGGAAAACAGCCTCCAACCCAGATTGATGTATCCTGTGAAACTATCTTTCAAAAGTGATGGAGAAATAAGATACTTTCATGACAAAGAACACCTGAAGAACTTCATGAATACCAAACCAGCACTCCAAAAATATTTTAGACAATATCCTAGGAACAGACAATAAGGATCACAACTGCAGGAAGCCCAGAACAATGAATCCATTGGGCATGACAAGAAATTAAATGTAAAGGGGAAGAATCCAACAAAAAGAAAAAGTCATGACAATGATAAGTCAATACATATCAGTTATAACCATCAATGTTAATGGTCTCAATTCACCAATCAAAAGAAATAGACTGGGAGAATGGGTCAAGAAGCAAGATCCAACAATATGCTTTGTACAAGAAACACACCTAACTCAAAAAGAAACTCAGAATGAAAGCTAAAGGGTGGAAAACAATACTCAATATGACAGGAACCTGAAAAAAAGCAGGAGTAGCTATCCCCTTTGCAGATCAAGTAGATTTCAAACCAATACTGATTAAGAGGCAAAAAAGGACACTACCTTTTTATGAAGGGAACACTCCAAGAGGAAGAGATGACAATCATAAATATATATGAACCAAACACTAGTGTGTCCAACTACATAAAACAAATACTAACAGACATGAAAAATCAAATAAGCACTAATAAAACAATAGTGGGGACCTCAGTACCCCACTGTCACAAATAGATAGATAAACTAGACAAAAAATAAGCAACAAAATACTAGAACTCAATCAAACTCTTGAACAAATGAACTTAACAGATGCTTACAGAGTGTTCCACTCCACAATATCAGAATACACATTCTTTTCAACTGCACATGGGTCATTCTCCAAAATAGACAACTTACTCACTCATAGAACATGTTTAAGTAAGTGCAAGGGAATTGAAGTTATCCCCTGTATATTATCATACCATAGGGTGTAGAAATTGGAGATCCATAGCAAAAGAAACCACAAAAATTTCATAAACACATGGAAATTGAACAACACAGTTCTGAATAACCAATGGGTCACAGAGGAAATTAAAGAAATCAGATAGTTTGTACAATTAAATGACAATGACAAGACAACACATCAGAATCTATGGGACACAATGAAAGCAATCTTACAAGGGAAATTCATAGCAGTAAATACTAATATTGGGGAAATTAATATGAGTGCATACTCATATTAAATAACCTGGTGCTGAACCTCAAGCTTCTAGAAAAAGAAGAGCAGGACAACCCCAAAGCTCATGCAAGGGAGGAAATTATAAAGATCAGAGCAGAAATCAATTCAATGGAAACAAAGAGAACAATACAAAAAATCAATGAAGGCCAGTTGGTTCTTCAAAAAAATAAACAAAATTGATAAACCCTTAGCCAACCTTTTCAGGAAAAGGAAAGAAAAGGCCCAAATCCATGCAATTAGGAATGAAAAGGGTGAAATTACAACAGACCCACCAGAAATCACTACCTACTTCAAGAACCTAAATGCCAATGAGATTGAAAACACAGAAGAAATGGACAGATTCCTAGATAAATATGAATTACCAAAGTTGAATGAAGAAGACCTAAAAATTCTAAACAACCCAATATCAAC
>NW_004624774.1:13870360-13886336 GCF_000247695.1 Heterocephalus glaber | reverse complement strand
TGCTGGGTATCTTCCCCAAAGAATTAAAAGAATCATACCACAGTGATACATGTGCACCCATGTTCATAGCGGCACAGTTTGTAATAGCTAAAACTTGGAAACAGCCCAATTGCCCATCATCTGGAGACTGGATAAAGAAAATGTGGTTTTTTAATAAAATGGAGTGCTACTCTCCCATAAAAAATATGAAATTAGAGACATTTATAACTAAGTGGATGCACACTGAGATGATACTCTTAAGTGAAATAAATAGAACACACATATGTAAATACCGTATAGTTTCTCTGGTGTGAGAAACTGAAAGTGTAAATAAAAGCTAAAAGGTACAATAGATAATGTGAAATAGGAATAAAAGGGGCAAAGGGGAAGGTAAAGTGGGAGGGGTAGGGAAAGGAAAGAAGGGAGTGGAATCATTATGAGAAAATGAAAAAATGGAAACAAAGTCTTTGTAAATATGGCGGGATGGAGGGGTTGAAGGGAGGGCAGAGAAATGGGGAAAAAATAAGAACCAAGTGAGATTATGTAAAGGTACAAATTTCCAATGATGAATGTCATTATACTGTATACCTAAAATGTACCAATAAAATTAATTTTAAAAATTAGGCATGTAAGGACAAATTTTATAAAATTGTGCTTTTGTCATTTTTCCATTTATTTTTCCAAATTCAGAATATAGTAAGGAAAAAATGTCCATTTAAAATGAAGATTACTGTGAGCTCTGTGCCCAAAATAAAAGCTTTGTCTTTGGAACTAGCACAGATCTCTAGGCATTGAGAGACAAGGTTTCTCTTTTTCATTCCCAGAAGTGCTCTTTCATCATGCTTTTTTTTTTTTTTTTTTACATGAGCCAATTTTCAAAATATTTGGAAGCAGAAATGATTCATTCTCGGGTTTCTCATCATTGCTTTGCTGATGACCTTGGTAAAGTCAATTAAATTCCTCATGTTTCGCACAAAATGCAAACAATAAACGAGACTTTTCAGCACACAAATCAATAATTGTTTAAGTGCAAGAATAATAAAAACTGAAACAAGAATATTTAAAAATAATGAATTTCTGCTCATGTTCCTAAAAAGTTAAATTAATCATACATTTTATTGATAAAATAAGATACATTACACAGGTGGCCAACGTTATTTCATAGTCCCTGAGTAACATATTCAATGCTAAAACCCTGCAGAATGTATTGTAGATGCTCTTTAGCAATATAGTCCTGTCCCTTGACAGTCTACCTTCCCCTTCCAAGATAAGTAGAGGCCTGTCACAGCTATTTTTAGTTTTAAATCAGTTTTAAATAGAGAAAACATTAATTTTATGATTGCCCTCCTTGAAGAGTTCCAAGTCTGAGTTTTCGTGGAGGTCACACTGTTCTTCTAAATGACGTACAGTTGAAGTTTCAAAGAATACCCAGCTAGTGAGTTTCAGAATGAAACTATGTGTTTATTTAAATCTCTCACCAAGGAGGGCAAAACATGAGAATGATATGTCCTCTAACTTTTGCAAAGGAATCTTTGGCAATAAGTCTTGTTGACTCTTTGGAATTGGATAGCTCTGTTCTGAACACTGGACAGATTTCTAGGGTGTCAGGTTATTGGCTACAGCATTTGATGATGAAGTTTTCATGCTGGTTATGTGTCTGGGGAAGTGTCCACAATCCGTGTGTTGGACAGGATATCACTACAAGGGCCAGCGGAGTAGCCCTAGGCTAACCTCTTTACCATCCTCTTCTAGATAGTCTGTTAATCAGGTTTCTGTCACTTTGACAAAATACGTGAGAAAATTAATTTGTAAGATAGAAAGACCCATTTTGGCTCATGCTTTCAGAGGTTTCAATTCATGGTCACTAGCTGTGACTTTAAGCTTGGGTTAGTGTTTACATCATTGCAGCCAGGAAGCAAATGGAGAGAAAGGAGGAGTCTGGGGTCGTAATATTCCCTTCAAAGGCAGATTTTTGATGACCTAACTTTTCTAACTAGATCTCATCTATTAAAGATTTCACCACTTCCCAATAACAGCACATCTTTAGCATACAGGCCTTTAAAGGGCACTTAATATCTAAGCCATAACATTTTCTCAAGTTGTATTTTCCCCTTTGGCCAAGGGAAACACCTGCTTGTTTTCTTGGGTGGTTCTATATGACTAAGTCATTCCCTACCTTTGTTTACCTTTCTGGCTTACTTAAATTTAAGAAGTGAAATTGTCCCAAATACTGTAAGGCCACATTTTTCACTAAGTCATTCATTCATTAATCATTGTACATTACTGAGTGCTTAATAGTTATCAGGTACTGTAGTTGGCTTTGTTAGGTTGACAGAGACAAAGAACAAAGCACTTCTCAAGGAGAATATATCCTAGTTGAAAGTAGAAGAGTCAGCTTCCAACTATTGACTAAAAATATTTTTGAAAAAGCTCACAGTTTGATAAAATTTTGCCTAAGATGTCTTTATGTTTGATTTATATTTCAATTTGTCTTGTAGGTACAAAATTGTTCTTCATTTCTTTTTCAGTGAAGATAATTTGAAAGCATTTCTTAGAACTCAGTAGAGTATAATACATGAGTAAAAATTATTGAAATATGTAAATGTTTTGAATGAGGGCTTCAGATCCAGAACTTTCCAAAATTTCATTTCTTGAAATGTCTTTAAGAGGGATTTCAAGAAAGTCCTTGGACTCAGGCCAAATTAAGAGTCATAATCTCTTGGGAAGCAAATTAAATAAGCTAAATGATGAATAGAAAAAGTTAGCCTGGTAATTCAGACCTCTTCTCCTTTCAAGGATCACGGCTAAATTCTATAACTGGGGAAGGGATGATAATTAGATCAACTGATCTATGAATAGTATCCATACTGCCTGAAACTTCTGGTTGAGTACAGTAACTTAATAATCTTTAATTACCTTTATATTTCCTAGCCAGCACAATGACTTATATATAACAAATATTTGGTAAGTATTTGTTGCATAGCAAAGAAGTGAATTTGTGTCTAAATATTTATTTATCCCCATAGTCACTAAACACTGTCTGTGATAAACACCCTGGTTTGACTCTTAATATTGAAAACACGGAGACCTGTTACTGCCTTTTTATTTCTATCTACCCACCCTTTTTCATTTTAAAACTTACTAGTAGGCCCTCTATGAAAGAAATTTGGTTTTCTTATGTGTAGGGATTTTTCTTAGGAGGAATTTCAATTTGGGGCTAAGTTTTACTTTTTAACCTTTCATTGAGTCCTACATAAACAACATATTTAAAATTAGAAAAATATAGATGGTTTTGTCCCTTTTAAGTTAATCCTAAATTGATGGTTTTGTCCTGTTTAAATTAATCCCATATACAAAAACATGAAATTCCTGTGCTTCCACTGCCTCCAGTTTGAAATGGATTTTAGTATAATAAACATTTACTTAATAAATGTACTGGAACAGAAGAATTGGGTCTTAGATTGTTTTACATTTAAACATTCTCTAAGAAGAGCTAACCAACTCTTTTCAGTTTAACTCAGCGGGCCTTCTTTGGCTGGAAGGCTTTCTGCACTGGCACTGAACTGGCACTCCTTGTGTTTTAAAGAGACACATGGATTTCCAAACTTAATTTTTAAATTCCCAATAGCTTGGTCTCTGCTATAATCACTAATTCTTTTCTTCTTGTTGAAGGAAAGACAATAAAGAGGGGAGGTATAATAATTTTTTAAAATCAATAACAAACCTTGAAATGCATGTAGAAGTTTTATGTTCAAGGAGATCAAACTGTGTTTCCTCTTGGCTGATCCTTTTTAATGTTTTCACACATCCATTTTCTTATAGACTTAATGATCAAGGTTATAAGTTGCTACATTTTTGATCAATAATTTATTTGACACACATGCATAGAATGTTTCCTATGTGGAAAGGATTTTACTGGATGTAGTTGTGTCAGAGACCTTCTTTATCTCCAAGCTGTGAAAATCCCAGAAGAGAGCTGAGAATCACACACACTTAGTGGGCTACAGGCGGAGTGTGGGAGAGCAAACAGATTGAGCAATGGGTGCTGCTGGTTGGACATCATGGAACAGGTAACCATTTATCTTAGGTACTGATGAACAGGTAGACTTTCAATACGCAAAATCAGAAAATAAGAAGAAAAATGAATGATGTGATGGTGAAAGCACAGGACTGCAATGAAGCATATCTGGGTTCTGGTCTCGATCAGAAATTCTCTTCATGAGTTCCAGACCTTTGGGGTCTTCATTTATCAAAGAAAGAATCAGGGTAAATAATTTCCACTTCCATTCCAGCTCCACAAGTCTACAATTATAAGGCACTGCATGCAAGGGGTATGGCCTGCACAAAGGCATAACACTGTTATGAATGGTCACAAATGAGCAGTAATCAAGATCCTGCTGGTAATGAGCTGGTGTGTAGGATTTGTGTTGAAAGAAACAATTGTAGGGTTTGGTGTTGAATAACAATCTAGGAGATTACATTGGAAGATTTAATATTAAAACATTGTTTGATTTTACTTTGGAAGTGCGAAACTTTTGGAGTCTGCTCCCAGCAACAGCTGACATTTAGTAAACAGTGGCCTGATAGTTTCATGACATTTGTTTCTCTTTTCCTTCTATTTCCAGTTTTATTAATAAATTGCCTCAGAAAAGTTTGGTGATTTTTTTTGCTCTTCTCAGAAAGAACTTATTCTCATTGGTGGGTAAAATTTAGGCCTTTTGATCTTTAAGACAATGTTATCACTCTTGCCCTCTCAATGGAGGAGTTAAGGCCCCTCAGCAGGAGCCTCCCTTTTTTACCCTTTTTGTTATATAGGTTGCTGGTCTTTGTCAACAAATTGGTGGCTTTGGAGACTCATGAAATGAGACACTTAGTTTAGCTTATATAGTTTCTTGGTAGAGACAACTTTCTCTGAGCCAGACTTGATCAAGTAAGAGTCACTGAGGGATGCCATGTGATTTCTACACACACACACACACACACAGTGTCGACACGGGAAAAGTTAAGATTCTTACAGCTAAACACAGCTGCATTCATCTTGTTTTGCATTTTCTTGCTGTCCTGAAGCATCATGGGTAATACATGAAGGAGCACAAAGCTGAGAGCTTTAACAGTTTGAACTTTGATGGACAGTGAGAAGTAATTTGGTTTTTTACCCTTGAGTAGAAAGTGATTTAATTTGAAACTTTCAATAGTACTATAGATTTGGAGACAGAATGCAGCACAGATGAGGAAGAAGGAAGTAGAGAGAGTCATCTACAGGCAGAGAAATATGCTAGGATGCACTATAGGAAGCTTGAGCTAGATCATGATAGTAAAACTGGAATGGAAGTAGTTTAAGAAATCTTGAGAAGGAAGACAAGAATGACCCACAACAATAATGTCCATTAAAAATATAAAGTAGCCTGTTTTCCCAGGACTCAAGAGGCTGTGGCAGGAGGATTGCCATGAGTTTGAGGCCAGCTTGATGTATGTAGTGAGTTCAAGGCCATCCTGAACTACATAATGAGACCCTGGCTCAAAAAAACAAAAAAGAAAAAAATATGTATATATACTTAATAATCCATATGCATAGTTTAAATTTTCTTGCAGCCACATTAAAACAAAATATAAAGAGGAGAAAAATAATTTCAATATTTTGTATTTAACTCAATATATTCAAACATTGGCATTTCCATGTGTAATCAACATGAAATTGTTAGTGAGATATTTTATATTCATATTGATAGCATGATCTTCAAATTTTGGTCTTCATTTTCTACTTGCGGGTCTCAGTCCAAACTACCCAAAATTCAAGTGCTCAATGGCCACATGAGGCTAGTGGTTACCATATTGTTCAGCCCAACTCTAGAACAAGAACATTGTATGTGCAATGGAGCCTGGGTGAAGAAGAGGAGACTCTGAGGGCTTGAGTCTTAAGGAAGAAGAGTGGCTAGCTCCTTCTATAAAACTGGAGATGTCAGGGGCCGAGGATTTAGCTCAGTGGTTTCGCCACCTGCTGCGCAAGCGGAAGGACCCGAGTCCATCACTGGTACCAAAAAAAAAAAAGTCTTTTCGGGCTGGGGATTTAGCTCAGTGGTTCTGCCGCCTGCTTCGCAAGCACAAGGTCCTGAGTTCGATCCCCAGTACCAAAAAAAAAACACAAAAAACAAACTGGAGATGTCAGAAGATGCATGTAATTGGGGGAGGAGTGGAGAGATAAAGAACGAACAGTTCCATCATTTTGACTTAAAAGTGACAGTAAAACATTTGTTAGGAAATGTATAGGAAGCAAAGGTAAAGGCAGGAATAAAATTCAACGTGGAGAACAAAACTCAGAATGAAGAGAGAATGTTAGGAACTCATTCTAAGAAGATGAAAATTCAAGATGGAATTCAAAGCAGTTACAAGAGGAGAGAAGAAATCCTTGAACAACTCTGCAACTGGAAGCCATGTGGGAAGCAATTTGCTAAAGGGTCGCAGTCAGTCTGAGCGCAGCCAAGCTCCAGCAGCACCTGAGACAGGGACCGTTGTGCCGGAATCCCCTCCGGCTTCAGGAAGTACAAAAGGCTGGAGAGAAATGGAAGCAGAAGAAGAAAATTATGGTGAGAAGCGGATGTTCTAAGTTCAAGTTTCATTCTGCCATTATTTAACTAAATACATTTAGAAAAATGACCCTTCTCTGGGTCTTCATTTTCTAATTGTAAGAATAAAATAAGAGCAACTAACATGTATTACATGCTTACTCTGCTATCTGCCAAATATGATACTTACTATTTAAAAAATATTCTCTCATTTAGTTTTTACAAAAAGTTTATTTCAGGAGTTATATTGGGATGAAGTATCAATAGACTATGATATGGCTAAGGGATCAACTTTTAACTCTCTTAGAGCCTCTTAATGAGGCTGTCAAGGTGGACAAATGCATAAGAAACATGGAAGCAGCAGATGCTGTGCATTTTACATTGGCTGAGATTCTGCTCTGAATCCTCCAAATACAGTGCTCTAATTAAGAACCTGGAATTCATGAGCCTTTCTATCCTGCTGAGAAGGCTGTTTACCATTTTACCACTTTACCAGTTTACCACTCAGATGTTTAGAGGGGAAATTCCAGAGACGGACATACACATGTATGCATTTGTCTTTTTCTTGTGCACAGTGGCCTGACACCAGAAAAAATTATGCAGTAAGTGACCTGGCTGCTAGTCAATCAGATTAGTCGGGAGGGGTAAAGAGGAGTGACAGGGACAGTAGAGGAATTAAATACTACATAACCCCATTGTTGAGGCCTTCAGAAGGTTCTATTCTCCCCATTTTATAAATGAGGGAATTGAAGCCCAGGGAAGTTAAATGACTTTACAGAGTGGCAGAATTCAGATTCAAAAGCAGGCCTGCCTGACTCCTAAGCCTCTTAATGAAATGAATTCATTATTTAAAATTAACATTTTATGCTTCTAAAAGTATTTCATTTCCACCACTGTATTTAGAGTTAAAACTCATGTTGTTTTGATTATAGCCCACCATCTTTCTCCATTCTTGCTCATTTTATTTCTACAAAGCAAGCAAAGTGTCAAGAGAAATAACATTCTCACTTCCTACAGTTATTTGGACTTAATGTTATAATTTACTCTTCTTCTTGGCCTCATCTTAATTTTAATTCTTTTATCTCACATTTCAAATATGTATATGGATAAACATCATTTCTGTCAGCTTAGCAACACACTTCTCATGAAGCTATTGGGCATATTAATGCTACAAACGCTGGTTATTATGTTAGGGTTCGTTGCTTCTGAAATCAGCTTCACCTTATCTATCTGATCTAAACTCTCTTAGGTCAGAGATCTAAAAAACAAAATGAGAGAAACATACTACATTTTAGACTTTTAGCACTGGCTGACCTCTATCATGTTTATCACTTTTGCCTTATGTTTGGAATAAGACTCTTGATTTTAATTTGAACCTCAACTCCCGGTTCATCTCAAATAGGTTACCTTCTAAAAACTAAACTTAAAATGACTTTGGTTCCTCCAAACTGACACCAGCCAACTTTTTGTGCAAGTTATCAACTTAGAAATCTAAGTTAATATTCGACCAAAGCAAAATAACAGCATTATTTGTAGTGTAACAGATATTGGATATTCTGTTCATGAATTAATTCAGTTAATTATCACAGTAAGCTGTGAGTGAGATATAATTATCTCTATTTTATAGATAATAAATACAGGCAGAGGATTTTTATGTTACTTGCTCAAGATTACATAACTAGTGTATTAGAGAACTGGGATTCAAAGATAATGTGGCCTTAACCACTAAGCTGCATTATATTTCAAACAGAGGTCATGGATGTCTTGGATACATGGAAACATTCTAACAAATTGAGACCTTAATTTTAAGAACCAATTTTAGTTTCTTACTAAAAATGTTAGCCTGCATGGAAACTGTTATTTCAGTCTACCATTGGTCATTTATTTAGCATTATGATACAGCATAAAAAAGATGTGTCAATGCATGATGGTAATTCAGAGTCCTTGCCCTTGAGTCATTTAGTCAGAGAGACAAATCTGACACATGGAACACTCAGAGAGCAACAAAAGTGTGTAGTTAAATGCTAAGTCCTGTGATATATGAAACTGTATAGTAGAAGGCCATGAAGAAGCAGGAGAATGGGAAAAGCTAGCAGAGGCAGAAAGACTCAGAAAGAATCTTAAATGTTGGGGAGAAATTGGATAAGGAAAAGGGAAGGAAGAACATTC
The DNA here is from genome assembly GCF_000247695.1 of Heterocephalus glaber. Next base: position 13,877,625 of record NW_004624774.1, on the reverse strand, counting down.
CGAGCAAGATGAGCAAGATGAAGACGACCGGAAGCTCAGAGAGGGGAACAAGTATATCATCACTCTCCATTTTTTCATCCTCCCTCCCTATACCCATCCATCTCCTCTTAGCCCAGTATAGTTTGTGGCTTTATATGAGCATACATACGGATGCATATGTACAGACTTCTAAGTAATGTTTGTCTGTCTTACACCAATATTAAGATGTTGCTTATCAAGTCAAAAACATGATGGGTATCTGGGAGTTGACAATTTATAACCTCTACATCTGCAGTGACTAATCTGTGAGAAATGACCTATTGAACATATTTTGCCTGTATCCAGCAAAACCATCCTTCTTTCTGAAATCAACAACAGGTCAATGCTTGTACTATGAAGATATTTTTTATTGAAAAAAGAACTCTGTATGTGGCAAAATTGTTTTTTGATTGACATTATACTTTACTCTTACTTGTACACACTTTTGGTTTATTATCACTGTGGGCAATACAGAGGAAATTGCTTGGTCATATTATTCCTCTGTGTTTGACAATAAAATCCAAGAAAAATAAAGTATTCCTCCAGTACATTGAGCTAGGTGACTGAGATGAAAATTCCCAGCTTTATGAATTGAAGATACAATTGTGAATCATGGGTGCTGTTACCAAAAAATCCTAGGTTTCTAAAACTAGGATAAAGAATTCTTATATAAGGGCCGGGGATTTAGCTCAGTGGTTCCGTCGCTTGCCTTGCAAGCACAAGGACCCGAGTTCGATCCCTGGTACCAAAAAAAAAAAAAAAGTTAAAAAAAAAAAAGAATTCTTATATAAAATTCTCACTGTCTCCTGAAACTTTATGTAAAAGAATCTAAAAGTCTTGTGTTTTTCTTAATGGTTTTAGTCATAGTAAATTGGATTTGATTTGCTACAGGATTTTTACAACTGGTAAAAGGAGAGTGACCTTAATATCCTTTAGCTGAAAATTACTGGAATCAATAGACTGGGATTAAAAGCTATCTCTTTTCATGTCAATTGAATATAATGTTCTTGTTTTATTACTTTATCTTTACCAACCCTCCATTAGCAATTTGTGGATAAATACCTGTATTCTGCAGATGCGCTCAAACTGGGCTAATTTTATTCGGGTACCATCGTATCTGTGAGTTCACTAATATTGTAGAAGCAGGTAAAAAGCTTCATTCTTTGCCCCTTCCCTTTACAAAATACATAAAATCTTATAAATATTTTAACAGATTCAGTAATAGCATTGTTCCTGATACACAACAAGAGGGTGTATTAATCTATTTTCTGATACTACAATGAAATACCTGAGACTAGATACTTTATAAAGAAAAGAAGTTTATTTAGCTCATAGTTCTGAAGGTTAGAGTCATGTTGCCAGCATGAGGACCTTCTGGCAGATGGTGTCACAATAGCAGGAGTGCATATAGAAAGCTAGAGAGAGATCTAAAGTTCTCATGAAAACTATGCTAATCCATTTAGAATACATCCTCCATGGACTAATGACTTCTGACTAGTCCTACCTCTTAAGGGATCCATCCATCGGTTCTTATCATCAACACACTAAGAACCAAGTTTTAACACATAAATTTTGTGAGGATGTGCATAAACCATATGCAGATCATAGCAAGTGTGTCAATAACATGAGTCTATATGCCTGGGTATGCACCTAAAACAGCAGCCTCTCGGAATAATCACACATACTCTAGATTTCTAGACTCATTTTTCCCTCAGAATTTAAGCAGAAAGTTTTTTGACACCTCACATATTGTTGGAAATCAAGCATACTTACCAATAGCTACATTGATTCCTGTTAGTGGTTTTGTTGCTGTTGTCATCTTTTTTTTTTTTTTTTGATGGCAAGGATGTCACTTATATACTTCCTGATTGCTTCTGACTTCTAGTTCTTGCCATGTTGAATTCTCAAGTTCTTCTCAGTCTTTCGCTTCATATTTGTCAGGCCATTTTTTTCTGCACTATTTCACTTTGCTTTACACAGTCCAAACTCTTTAACAGAGTTTTCTGACAGACTTAGGGTCCTAAAGGAGAATTATATAAAACATGCAGCATATCTGATGTCATCTAGCCTTCACCGCAAGACAAGTTGCTATTAAAGTCACTTGGTCATTTCCATGCAGTTGGTCATCATTGGTTATACATCTGACTTTCATTGCAGCCTACTGCCAAGTTGCTGGATTCCTGTTTCTTCACCTTCTTTATTTTGCGAACCTCTAACCTCAGAAATCCCTCATTTCTCCTGTAGAATAATTAATTTTTATCTTTGAGTAAAGAATATTATCAAGAATGGCTGCACTTGTTTCTGCTCTGCAGGCCTTATTTCTATCACTCAAACATCCCTTGATGTAATTTTTGTGGTCAACTATTAACTTAGAAATTTTCCTAAAAAGATATATAGTGGAAAAATATTATAAAAGAAAGGATATATCTGACACTTGCGTGAAATAATCCAGGGAGAACAGTGAGTGGAGGTAGGAATGAAACAATGTTGACCATGAGTTGATGTATCAATACTGGCCTATGAGTGTTGAAGTTGGACAGTGGGTATGTAGAATCCATTATATTTTTTCACTCTAATTTCATATATAGTTAGAATAGCAAGGTAATTTTTTTCTTGATGCATATAATATATAATCAGTTAATCAATATTATAGTATAGATTTTGATATATTATATAATTTATAATATACAATTATATTTACTATAGTGCAAGGAAAGAGTAGACTAAAACTTGGAAGATAGAAGTAAATATTGAATGAAAGGCAAATTTAAGGGGACACTGGAGACAATTTAAGAAATGCAATAATACCAAACACATTAGTTATTTTTTAGTGCTCAACAAATTATACCAAAACCTAGTGGCTACAAAAACCAACACGCAATATTCCAAAGTCACAGGTAAAACTTGGGTGGATTTCTCTCAATTAGGACTTTTCACAAAACTGCAATGAAGTTCTTGCCTGGGGCTCAAATCACCTCAAGGCTTGACTAGATGAATATCCATTTCCCACTCATTCATGTAGATCTTGGCAGGTCTCAGATCCTCACTGGTTGTGGGCCAGAAACACTGGTTCTCTGCTCACATGGTTCTCTCCATAGGGTTATTCCACAGCATGGCAGATGTCTCCCTTAGAGAGTGATTTAAAGAACAAAATCTAGGTAAAACCCACAAGCTTTTTGTATAGTACTCCTTGATGAATGCCACTGTTTCTTCTATACTTTCTTTGTTATCAGAGTGTCAGTAAATCCAGCCCATAAAGGAGCCCATAAATCCAAGACTTCTGAGAGGAAGGACTCATTGAGGACATATTACAGACTCTGTACCATAGTCTGTGTTCTGGGTCCCAATTATTCACATCCCTCTCACATTTCAAATACATTAACCTCCCCCAAGGTTTCGTTACAGAATCAGCTCCAAGTCCAGAATTTCATCAGGTATGGTTGAGGCTGCTTAGGTGTAATTCTTAAAACTCAGGTCTTTCTGAGCAATTTCTCTCAACAGACTTGTGAAAATTGAGATCCATGTTATTGGTTTTTCATACATCAACTCACAAGGGTGGAAAATACATAAGATACGATACGCCCTATAAATATTGTTGGTCAGACAGGAGGGAAGTGAAGGCAAGTGGAAATAAAGGAGTCTTTGGTCCATAGCAATTCTGAAATCTTGCTGGAAAAATGTTGGAAATTCCTTGTTTAGGTCACAAAGCATAGCAATAATGCTCCATTAATTTAGCTCTGTCCCTTGGCTTGTTTAGTTAGTTCAGGCTGCCATAACAAAATATCATAGACTAGATAGCTTAAAATCTGGAGGCCAGGAGTCTAAAATCAAGAGGTCAGCCAAGAGTCCCCTCCTTCTGGTTTCAGATGGATGCCATCTCACTGTCTTTGCAAAGTCTTTCCTCTGCATGTAAACAGAGAAAGGAGGAGAGAGGGAGAGGTGCCCAGCCTCTCTTTTTAGTAAGGACACAAGTCTTATCTAATTAGGCTCCACCCTCAGAACCTCATTTAACCTTAATTAACTCTGTAAAGCCTCTATTTCTAGGTACAATCAAATTAAAGTAAAAGCTTCAGCATATGAATTCAGGGGACATATTCAGTCTACAACAAGACTCTGAGACCCTGCTGAACTATCCTTCCTTGGGCATGAAAGACATCACTTGTTTGGTGAGGAGTAGTTTTAGCAGCTTATTGTCTGACGTTTGAGGGAACAGCTTCCATACCTGTTTTCTGACACTTGCGGGATTTAGCTTCCTCTTTCTACTTTTGTAATTTCTATCCTTTTGAACTGAAGGTGGCAGTGACACACCTTTTATTTCAGAGGAACTTTGTATGACTCAATAGTTCTCTGAAGTATCACTTTTGATCTTTCTAAGGTCTTAAGAAAAGTTTTCTTTTTTTCTCTTCCATTAAGTCTATTGGTACATTTTAGGTATACAATACAGGTACATTCATCATTGGAAACTTGTACTTTTACATGATGTATCTTGGTTCTTACTTTTTCCCCATTACCCTGCCCTCCCTTCAATCCCTCTAACCCTCCCTATTTATGACTTTGTTTCCATTCTTTCCTTTTCTCATATTTTTTCCTTTCCCTTCTTTCCTTTCCTCTACCCCTCCCACTTCTCCTACCCCTTTAGGCCTTTAAGAAAAGACTTTACATTCATAATCTCAGCTTCATCTGTAGGCTGTGTTTTTCTGGCAGTGCCCTGAATTTGGTTTTTGGCTGGAAGTCATTTCCTAGCATTGCTTCCCATCTTGAAATCCATCAAGTTCTAGCTCTTCTTTGTTTAACAGAATTTTCCATAATAATTTATTTCTCTCCATTTGCATTTTATCATAAGCAGTAAGAAGAAACCAGGTTGTAGCTTCAATATTTTGCTTGAAATTTTCCTGGGCACATTTTCTACTTCCCAAACTGGGGCAGATGTGCTAGGTTTTCTGCCACTGCACAACAAAGCTCCCCTGCCCGCCTCGAATGAACATGCTCCCCCATTGCTTTGGACCTATTACCAAGACCATGCCTGCCTAGTTTAGATTAAAAATCTACATTTATTCTTATTTTTTAGTGAAATTCACAAGAGTTCTGTGTCTTCTCCAACAGAAGTTATCTTCTGCTATGTTCTTCATTATCTTAATATTTCTTTTTTTTTTTTTCTCTTTTGTTGAGGAGGCTTTGAAATGTGTCAACTTATCTAGGTGGAGCTACATTTCCCAGAATTACCTTTCCTAAGCTACAGTTCCTAGAGTTATATTTCTGGTTATGTAAAGCAAGGAGGGAACTGACATTGGAACACTATTCATCTGTAGTTTAGAGAGAATTCTGAGTAGGTCAGGGGTGAGTGAAGCAGATATGCATGTGGAAATTCCACTTTATTTGAGAATCAAGCATGAAAATATCTGAGTCAGAAGATCATGTTTTAGATGGCCAGATACAGGGAGAAATATCCAAATAAACATATCTATCTTAGAATGAGCAAACAAGACCCAGAACCTTTGTTTATAACTCCTTATAGTTAGAATGTTCCCTTGGACAAGGTTTGTGGGATGAAAGATTAGCCTGGAATTGATAACCCATCATCTCCAGGATATGTTGGTAAGTGGAGAAAGGAAAATGCAAAAGAGTATCTATAATCTGGTATCTTTACTGTAATAAATCTTAATACATACAGATTTAGACGTGCACAAAAGAAATACAGGAAAGATAAAGGAGACACTAAGAGGACTGTTTGTCTAACAGAGGGGTAGCAGCCATAAGCACCAGTGACTTCTTTTGTTTTTCTTAAAAATATCACTCTAACTTTCAGAACCATGACAATATTACAGATACTCACAAAATAAATAATTAAAACCAACCAGGATATATCTGTGGGTGTGGATAGGACTCAAAATGGAATGTAAATAGTAATAAAGGAACTTAATTGTACTATAAATGAATAACATGACCACACTGAGCAGGTGGGAAACAAGGATCAACCTAAGTAACATTAGAAAACAGTATTCTGACTAGATGTTGTAAGGTTAAAGGCAAAAAGAACTCTACATAGTTAATAAGCTTGCTTTTTAAAGGAATATGCATTTGCCATTCTGAAACTACCTTAATGTGTATTCTAGGTTTCAGTAAATAAGTAAATGTATTGAATAATGTGAGCCACATTTCTTGCTGACAGGGAAAAGAGTTATAAATGAAGAAAGTAGGAAGGATAGAATAAATACTGAACACTGTGGTCTTAAATTGGGTGTGATGTATGCAGATAAAGGTACATAGCTAGGGATATATTTGTATATATTTATATGCATACAAACTTTAATTTAGCTCTATTTGGGCACAGATGCAACAATGCTGAAGTAGAGATTTCTTTTAGAGGAAAAGAGTCAAAAGAAAATATATGTATAATTCTGACAGGGAATTTATTAGGTAGCTTGCAGGATCAGAGTTCACAATGGCTGTCTGCATGCTCCAGACCCAGGGCATCCAGTAGCTGCTCAGTCCATGAAGATGGAAGCTGCAGAACAAGAGAGATCAAGGATCCAGGCCCATTTTAAAGCTGAAGGCCTAGAAGCTCACTGAGTGTTTGCCAGCACTAGTCTGTATGGGAAGGTTTAAGACATTGGAGATCAGTAGATTGAAGTCCTATCTGTGGTAACAGGCAGAAGGGATGCACCTACTCGATGAGACTCGACCTTTTTGAAAGGAGCATACTTCTTTCTTCTTTCAATTTTTTTATTCTATCCAAGCTACAAACCTATTGCTTGGTGTCACCCACAACTGTGTGGGTTACCTCTTCAGTTTGCTGACCTACATGTCACTCATCCATAGACACACCCAGAACTGTGCTTTACTAAGCTGTTTTTCTTACTCCAGTCAAATCTATCACAATTAATAGTTACCAGCACTTTAATAACAATGAATACACATAGTACCTGGGTCTTACTTCCTAAATAGTTAAACCAAACTCTTTGGAGAAATGACTGATTCTTGGGCTAGGAGAGAGAAACTACAAGAGGAACCTGGGAACATCTCTGTAGATCCTGAAAATAAGGAAGTGTTCACAAAATTGATGGAGAGATGTTAAAGTACACAGAAGCTAGCTTGAAAATATTTGTGCTCACTAAATATAGAACAATCTGAATAAGAAAATTAAAAATAATAGGGGAAGCTCCCCTGCCACCATTCCATGCTCCTAGGGCAGAGAAGCTGAGCTGGTCCCAGCACCTGGAAGGAAGCTCCCCTGCCACCATTCCATG
>NW_004624774.1:13819641-13830689 GCF_000247695.1 Heterocephalus glaber | reverse complement strand
AATAAGAACCAAGATGCATCATGTAAAGGTACAATTCCCAATGAGAAATATAATTGTGTTGTATACCTACAATGTACCAATAAAAGAATTTAATAAAAAACTAGAAAAGAATGTATATTCTGCTTTTGTGGGGTGTAACACTCTGTAAACCTCTGTTAAGTTCATTTGTTCAAGAATTTGGTTGAGTTCTAGTATTTCATTTTTGATTTTTTATCGAGTTGATCTATCTATTTGTGACAATGGGGTCTGGAGTTTCCCCACTACTACAGTATTAGTGCTTCTTTGATTTTTCACATCCATTAATTTTTTTTATATAGTTGAGTGAACTAGCATTTGGTGCATATCTATTATGATTGTCATCTCTTCCTCTTGGATTTTTGCCTTTATAAGGATGTAGTGTTCTTCTTTGTCTCTCATTATCAGTGTTGGTTTGAAATCTATTTGATCTGCAAAGAGGATAGCTTCTCCTGCTTCTTTTCAGGTTGCTGTTGCATGAAGTATTGTTTTCCACCCTTACCTTTCATTCTATGATTTTCTTTTTGAATTGTGTTTCATATTGTTGGATTTTGCTTCTTGACCCATTCTACCAGTCTATTTCTTTTGATTGGTGAATTGAGACCATTAACATTGATGGTTATAACTGATACATATTGACTTATCCTTGTCATGACATTTTCCTGTTGTTGGATTCTCCCCCTATCCATTTAATTTCTTATCATACCTGATGGATTCATTCTGCTGGGCTTTCTGGGGTTGTGATCCCCATTATCTTTTCCTAAGATATTGTTTAAAATTTTTTAGAGCACTGGTTTGGTATTCATGAAGTTCCTCGGGTGTTGTTTGTCATGAAAATATAATATTTTTCCATCAATTTTGAAAGATAGTTTTTCAGGGTACATTAATCTGGGTTGGAGGTTGTTTTCTTTTAGGGTTTGAAATACTTTAGGCCATACTCTTCTTGACTTGAGAGTTTGTGTTGAGAAGTCTGCTGTGATTCTGATGGGCTTTCCTTTGTATGTGATTTGTTTCTTTTCTCTAACTGCTTGTAGCACTTTGTTTTTCTGTTGGGTTTCTGGAATCTTAGCTATAATATGCCTAGGTATAGGTTTTTTTGGTCATGACTAGTTGGAGTTCTATATGCCTCACTTATCTGTATGTCAAATTCTTTTCCCCTACTTTGGAAGTTTTCTGCCATTACTTCTGTGAACAGATTTTTTATGTTATTTGCACTATCTCCTGTTTCTTCATGGACTCTGACCAGTCTTAAAGTTATTCTTCTTTTCATCATCTAGCAGCTACTGGATTGATTTCTTGTAGTCCTTTACTATTTTTAAGAATTTTTTCTTTTCCTTGTCATTAATTGCAATCCTGTCTTCCATGTCTGATATTCTGCACTCAAATTGGCTCATTCTGCTATTTCAATGGAGTTTTTAATCATCTGGATATCTGTTTGCATGTGTTTTATGGATTCCTTTTGTTTCCTATGTTGGGATTCCATCATGTTTTTCAGCTCCTCTTTTTTTTTTAGTCTGTGTCTGCTCTAGAGTTATTAATCATGTCTTTCACTATGGACACAATCTCTGTTGTTATCTGAGAAATAATTTCTTATTGTATTTTTTCCAGATCCTCTTTTGTTGCCAGTTCAGGGAGTCCAGGTGGTTGAGTATCAGATTGTTCCTTCTTGTTGCCCCTTTGGGTTGCCTTAGGGGATCTGGCAGTCTGGTTTTGAGTCTTGTTTATGTGTCTTCTCATTTCACCAGAGCCTGATGCACAATTGTTGAGGTGACTCTGCTCACCCACTAGGCTTCAATTTTCAGTAAACCTCAGAGAGGCTTTTTCTCTGCTGCTCACCATTGTGCCAATTCCTGGGTTCAGAATGGTGGCCTTCTGGATCCCTGTGCTGCACTGTTATCTGGGCAGGGTTCTGGATGGGTTCTGTGCATATTTAGGATGGTATCTGGGCATACCTCCGGCTGGGACCTGCCCACCTGTGTAGCTGTTGTCTGGGAGACCCTTTGTTTGGTGTCTGTGCACCTGAGTTGCTGGTGTCTGAGCAGGCTTCTGGGGAATGGCAAGCACTTACCAATGGTAACTTGGCAGGCCTTTGTCTGTGACTTGCACACCTGTGCAACTGTTTTCCAGGTGGGCCTTTGGCTGGGGCCAGTGCACCCCAGCTGCTGGTGTCTGGGCAGGGCCCTGGCTGGGATCTGGGCACCCACACTACTGTTGTCCACATGGGCTTCTGGCCAGAGTCCTGGAGTCTGTGTGCACTTACTAACGATATCTGGGAGGGCCTCTGGATGTGGCCTGTGTGCCTGGGCCCACTGTTTTTTTTAATTTTATAGTTTTATCTAAAATGCATTCTCAAATTTTTCTTCAGATAAAAATTTTAAGTGTTCTCCTCTCTCTTACTAACTTTTTTCCTCACTGGTATATAATACCTCATTAAGAAAGAATAGAAATACAGAGATAAAAATCACTGCAATGGTTGTAATAGTAAATCTTATTAAATGGTTTTCCAGTTTAAATAATATGGAAATATATGAAAATAATATATATGGCAATATCCTATATTAGTATGATATAATTATTAATTATGACTTAATAAAATAATAAATATATATGAATTATATGAAAATATTTACTTGCATTTGATGGCCTTAGAACCTTCCAGATATACTTCCTTCTTCCACACTATTTAGTAGCCATAGAATTGGGGAGGAATTGATTCCACTGAGCCCTAAGGGTAGAATTTGATGGTTCTTTTCCCACTGCTACATTGATTTGAGGCAGGCAGATATTTCAGATTCACAACAATCAACACTTCCTTTTTGGTAGTGATCTAGCTACTTAGGATTGTCTAATGAGAAGAACACAGGACTTTTATTCTACGGTCAGGAAGTCAATCCTCTTTCTCTCCCTTGGGCTAAGAACAAAGTCACTTGTACAGTAGACCTGGTTAGTGCTGGCAGCCATTCTATGCCTATGAGAAAAGCAGCCTTCAGAAGTAGATACCATTGTTTATGGAAGAATGGCAAGATGGAAAGATATCGTCTACCAGTAGCACTGCTGATTAACCTTGAAGCATTTTTAACCTCTGAACCTTCTATCCACATGAGTCAGTAAATTCTCTTATGTGTTAATTACTACAGGCTGGCTTTTCTGTTATTTGTAAGTGAAAGTGTCTTTCACAGTACAACGTCCATCAAAGATCACTCACTTTACTATGAGAATGAAAAAATCCTAGCAGAGAAGATGACTTTTCTGAGAAATTGCTTCTTATAGGTCCCTGTTTTTATCTAGTTCATTTTTACTTGTTTGACCCTAAATTCTCTATTAAGAGTATATGAAAGTTATTGAAGAAATGAAAATACAATATTTGGAGAAATTATATTTAATTTTCTAGCTAATGGATTGCTACAATATTTATTAGATAAATAATTAGGGAATAATGGTCATAGTTTCTACAGAACTTTGATTAGCAGAGCATTACAAGAGACATAAATAATATTTATATTAACTGTAGAAATAACCTGAAAGAGAAATTTCACAGCAAGTATATAGTCTAACAAATAATCTCGTAAATCATGACTGTTTGGAATCACATCTATCTCTAGAATCTTGCATTGTGATAGGCATAAAGATAATAATAGATGTTCTCAATTGTATGAGTGACCCACTCTTGGGAAATGAAATATGTAAAAGAAAAATCAGTCACAGGGGAAACATAAAAAGGTATTCACCAATATAATAGTCACATTTTAAGAAAACAGTGAATGTAAGCAAAAGGATAAATGAGAATTAGCCTGAACTTGAACAACTCTTTTCTAGGTAAACATCAACAATGCTATGGAAAATGGAAGTGTACAAAGTAGACCCTATGGGTTGAAAGCAATCAAAAAAAATTCTGGCTAAGAAAAGAAAAGGTGGGGAATTAACTGGAAACATATCGAGCCTCTTAGAATCAGCAGAAGACTAACTTAAGGTTAGGAATGTGGAGAAACCACTCCAGGAAGAATTGGGTTAGAATGCACTGTAGACAAAACAGCTAGTGAGGACCCCAATAATGACTATTTCAGGGGACTCTGTATTTCATGGGAAAAGATTGAAGAGAAAATAGGAAAAAGAAGCTATAGATTCAAGAATTTTTCTGTGCAGGGAAATGCAGGAAGATGTGAGATTTGTCTGTCTTTTAATGGCATGTTTTTATGATGTTGGGATTAAATCCCTGCCCAGAACCCTTTCCTGCGAGTGGTTCTTTTTGTCATTCACACCTTAGCTCTATGTCACCTCCTGTTCCTAGTCTCTTTATGCTGTTTTATTTTCTTTACAGCACTTGTCTGTATCCTGAACAATACTCCCTATATGTTTGATTGTCTCTACCAAAACATGAACTTCATGAGATCAGTAGCTTTTTCTTGCTTTTCCAATGTAACACAAGCATCCAGAAAAATTCCTGCTATGTAGCAGGACCCTAGTAAATATTTGTGAGATAACTAAATAAGCAAAGGGACACCTAAAGTTGCAAATGCTTGAGATTCAAGGTCCCTGGATCCAGTTGCTGAATAGACAAGTTCAAATATCTTATAATCCTTTGTTGGATAGGGACTGTCCCCAACTCAGTCATACAGGTGGGAGCTTGGTATCTGAATTTACTGTCTATCCATAGGTAAATATGAAGGGAGAGAGAGATTTCTCACAAGAAAGTTAAATCCTGCCAGGGACAAATGCTCCCTGAAGTAAGGAACAGTAAGACAGAAGAAGGAATGTCTCTTTCCTGTCCTAAATAAGCTATACATGAAAAGTTTACATTCCTACTCATTAATTAAAAAATTTCAGTCTCATCTCTGTTTCCCAAGGGAAGACTTTATGACCAAAGGGGTAAAATCTCTTTGCTCACATAGATAAACATCTATCTCCATTAAAAAAAGCTGGAAGCCTGGAGATAATTAGACCCACTGTGTCAAGCAATCAAAAACACAGGGAAGAAGACAAAAAATCAAGGACAAATGAGCTAATTCTTAGGCAAAACAAAAGGAAAGCTTTTGCAATCAGCTAGAAGATATTTTGGTTGTAGTGCATGGCTGGATCTGTGTACTTGTTTTCTCAGTTATTTTGGCTTCTCTATCATATTTCTCCTCTCCTGTTCTATTCCACTGCCACAGGCACACTTACCCAGGATCTCAGACACAGATACAGATACCTCGTATTCACCACAATGAGAACAAAGTGAACTTCTGCAGCTCAGCTGTTTGAATGGGGGCCGCAAGAGCATACCTCCTCAGGAGTAACACCTGGGAGATGCTTCCGTTAGCTTGGATTTAGTTGTTTTTTAAGTACTTTTGACCTCCTAAATTAGAGGAGTGTTTTTGAAATCCAAGACCTGTTTCATTTTCTCCTAATAGGACAGTTGTGCCTACTAGAACAATAACCCTGATAGAATGATCAGCTCCACGAGGGCTGTCACAGTGTCAAGTTTGCTCCTGTCTCACACCATGTCTGGCACACAATGGGCTTTCAGGAAACATTTGAAGAATGAAATAAAAAATAAACGAATAAAAGATGAGTGGAGAACTCAACCAAACAGACTCCAAATGCATCTACCGTGGCTTTCTCTCCCCACCTCAACTGTACTACCTCATTATCAATCTTTTCTATCATGCTCTTTCCTCATTGCTATACTTTTATCTCCTACCCTCCTTTATGATCCTATTAATATGTATTTATCTGAGTTTGATACAACATCCTGATAAGTATTAACAAGAAAACATAAAATGTGCATACTTTCTAAACCTCCTGGTTATATGCATATGTGTGATTCTATAAAAAAATACATATATGATAAGCCATAAAGCAAGATTTTTAATTGTATGTAATAGTTTATAAGCACCACTCTAAGCCAAGAATGCTTTTTCAGTTTAAAAAATATTAACTGTGGCAGTGTCAATGATTTATATAGCATATTTCTAGAAGTTTTGTTATAATGTTCCTTTTTTCCTTTAGACTTAGAAAGATGTAGTTTTCTAAAATTCAGTTCAACTTTAAGATTATTTGAATGATTTTCATTCTTTAAATAATTGTACTTCATTTAATCATAAAAGAGCAATACCATTAATTTGTTAGTTAGCTTTTTCAGTCTAGAATTTTGTAGACTAATTTATCTTCAGTAAACCTGAAAATTTCTTAACTCTCTCCATCTGAAATTCTTCCCATGTAGCATTCCTTTAAGCAGTGAAAATGGGAAAGTCAATTTGTTTTTCAGGGACTTTTTAAAAGTCTATTTTTATACCAGTCATATCTCTCTCCCTATCTTTTTGATCAGTGAGATGTATGATAAGATTAATAGCCATTATGAATAATTAGTGCCCACAGTGCCTTTCACCAGCCATTTTTGAGATGACTTCATTTTCATAAAATATTATAAACCAACTACACAGTGAATATCTGTACATTCCTCTAAAATCCAGTGAAGTATCCACTCTCTAGGTTTGCAGTAAAATGAGATAAGGAAGCAGAATGGAATGGTATATCTGGAGGAGAAAACAGATATCATTCAAGTGGTTCTTATTTAAAAGGAAGAAAACTAAAACATAGGGAAATGAGATGATTTTCTGATACTTTGTAGGCTGCTAACTAGCCTTAATGGCCAACTACAAGGCCATTAGTTATACAAACAACTAATCTGTTTGTATACACTTATTTAGGCAGTTTTGGCTTTTTCTCCAAGAACACCAACTGCTCACAGTACTTTATTCATAGGGTTGTTTTACCAAAGAGCTGGGTATCTTGAATTAATATTGGAGAAGTAAATAATAATTTTACTTTTTAATTGATAAGTTCCAACTGTTCCTTATTTCTACTATTGAAATTATTTTATCTACATGCTCCAATCCTAGAAACATTCTGTGGTTAGAAAAACTGGTGTTACACCAATCTAATTTATTTCATTATGGGTTATGTGAGTGGGCTGCATGAGTTCAGGACCTAGGGGTCAAAACCCAGAAGGATTTTGGTTTTGATCTATGAACTGCGGAGTTCTTACCTATATTTCATTCCAGAGCAGGAAATGGAGTAGGTATACCTCAACCCGGTCCACAAATGCCCCTAGGGAGAGATATAGTAAGTGGCTGGGAGAAAGAGGCTGATAACTTCAGAAAACCAACAGGCATGCTGTACTGGCTACAGACAAATGGTGACAGTGAGCAGAACACCAGTAATCACTACAGTATGTCTCCTCTGCCATCCTGTGTTGGGAACAAAGCTTGAATTAGAACATGTCCCAGGGGCCTATGGGTCTTCTGTCTGGGACCTATGGGTCTTCTGTCTGGGGCCTATGGGCCTCAGGGAAAGCAGATTATAACAGTGAGGGATCTATTCCTTGCCTGTAGGTCTGTTCATGCACCCATTTCAGATATCAGTGGGATGAATGTTTTTTCAGCATTGATTCTAGATATAAACATACCCTGGTTTGAGCACAAACTTACTTCCCCCGTTCCACTTTGAATGGGTTTTCCAAAAATGATGATGATGTGATAATTCTTCATCCAGTCTCATGCCTGGATCTGATTTGGAGATGCTTTGAGGGGTTATTGTGGCTTTGCAACTGAGCTTTTTTTTTTCTCTCTTTTTCTTTGGGAAGTTAACTATTCCTACCATTGTGGTTGCCTAGCAACAAGGGACAGCCAAGTAGTATCAAGGATTCTAAAACTCTAACGACTAAGGAAAATTAAGGTCTGTCCAAAGGACAGGAAATCCCAGCGGGCCTAACTAGAGATGGGAGAATGTTACAGCATGAACTCTGTAGTCCCATATTCTGAAAACACAGAGAACTACAGGTGAGTTTCCAGCTCCTCTTGTCCCAAAATAACCCGTGAGGATTTCTAGACAAAGTAGCCTTCACTCAGTACTTCAAACATAACTTTCCTTTAAAGTCCGTGGGAAAACATTAAACAGACTTTGTCCTTTCCTGGAGAGTGAACTTTTCTTTGGATGAGGCAGTCTTCCCAGATCATAGGGCAGGGCCTGACACATACTAGGGTTCAGTAAATATTTGTTGGATGGATAAAATGTCCTTCATATGGACTTCTCAAAATTACACAATTACCCACTCCAACCATTTTACTAGTGAGAAGGGCTAGGATGCTGAGCCAGCCCTCTCCAGAATCACTGATATGCAATGTCTCCATCAAAGCTGGGTCATTCATTCTCTCCAAGTTCCCCAAATTAAAGATCCAAGTCAACCCTGGCTACAAGTATTAAAGTATAACTCATGTACAGACAGTCACTGGAAAACTTCTTGGTTGACTCAATACTTCTTTCCTCTTCAAATGTGGAAATGGACAGCTGTGCTCCACTCTGTCTTTGGAGATGAATATTGTCTGAAGTGCTCACCTGCATCCGTGGATCTACCTTGTTCAGTCTTAAAACATAGTTTCCTTATGTGAATGTATGAAATTTGTTTTTAACCTTGTGTCTGTGGTCCAAGGATGTTATGGAAAATTCATGAATCTTCTGACATTTGATGGAAACTGTCATTTCTATATGCAAAAAGTCCATGACTCTCAAAAGATGAACGATCTTTAGGAGGGAAAAAGGACTTTTTTGTCTGTTAAAGAAAATGAAACTTAGCAAATACTCCTTTATTTAATTGCCCCTAACAAATCACCTAAAAAGATAATATGTCAATGTGCAGACAATTGGAGAGACCAACATAATGTTGCCAAATGGAGGAAAAACATCCCATGATTGACAACTTTGACATGATTAACAACCTTGACATGAATAACACAGTGTACAACCAGTAGGGAAGCAAGTCAATAAGCAGGACACTTCTCATTATAAATTACCATTAATGTTTTTGTCTTCCTGGCCCATGGAGCCATGCATTTTGTGCAGGGAGAAAGCAGGCGTCTGTGATGGGCAGAAGGAGTATTATACTACTTTTCTTGATCCTGAGGTGGGTTTAGTTTAGTTCCTACACTTCTGAGCAGGAACAAAGTAGACTTTTTGCTCCCCTACCCTGCCCCCTTTCTTCTCATGCCCTTGAGATAGACCTTCTCCACAGTTTACATAAACTGAATGGGAACTTCTTAAATCGTCTAAGCAAGAGAGAATTAGGCTTGTATGCAATTAACCTAGGGAATGAAAAGGCATTTTTCTCAGGAAATCCTCTGCTATAAGAATTGGATGCTCAATAGCTTATTTTCAAATCAATTTCATTAAAATAATTTATTCACTTGGGCTAAGTGCTAATTACTATTCCAATTCAGCATGAAAAGTATGGAATAAAAGTTTAGAAATCAGATAGAAAGATATTTCACTAAAAGAAAGAAAATCCTTATATTCTTATAAAACATTGAAAAAATACTGCTGTAAGGTTTATGTCATATTATTACTTCCTAACAATAGAAATTTAAAGTAGATTTCCAATTTCTCCATTAACCTTGAAATAAGAAAACATTGCAAAATACATCTTCATAAACACATTTGTTAATTCTAATTCATTTTATCTCAAGGCTATTAGACTTTCTAAACCTTTCCTTAATTATTGTACAAGATGCTTTCTCTGTGTATATTGTTACTATGGTTACTCTGAGACCATGACTCATGACATTTAAATATTATTGTCAGGTAGCCAAAGCACCCTCATTTTAAATGAGTAGTTTTGTTTCAGTCATTATTTTAAAAACATAGTTACAAATAATACTTTCGGTGGTGCATTTGTGACATATCTGAGTATGTACATAAGAGTCTTATATGCACAATGTTTTGTTTTGCTTGGCTTCATTCAGTGATTGACTTTCTTTCTTGGCATGTCACTGGGAGAATAAAAAGTAAAGAAATCACAGTCCTTGTTCTCTATGAATGTATCACTGAGAAAAATGCAAAAACACAGTTAGACAAATAACTGTCTACATTATGAAACATAATAAAGGATATGAGACTGATATCCAAAACCTGCTGATGAAATACAGAGGCAAGATAGCCTTCTGATTGGTAGGGTCAAAGAAATCCAGGAAAATATTAAGGTTATGTTGTAAAGAAATGGCAAAATCTCAACGTACAGTGAAGAGAGCATGAATCTTCTGATTGGAGGAAATCACTTTTGAAAAGTATAAACACATATTCTGGAACCAATGGGTAATATGGTTTGGTAAAATAATTTTGTGATGCATACTTATAGAAGATATGATTATTTTGGAAGTAAGAAGACCTGCTTTATTAAGGTCCTTCAAAGAAATTTGCTGGTTTGCACAAAACTTTCATGTTGTTTTCTAATTCATAATAAAGAGATACTGTCAAGTAGAAAACATTTACGGGGTTTTGCTGCTTTCAAGATGATGCAAGAAAAACAATTATATCTCTTAGAATTCAATGTCTTCTTGCACTGAGAATTTCATTAATTTTGTTCAGAAATCACTAGTATTCACCAGTGGTTTTTTAAGTGGTTCTACATTTTTGGAAAAGTGGCTAAATTGAGATCCATGTATAGAAATATAGAAATTAATATTCCTTTGGGAGACAGTGGGATAGAAAACACCTTGGGATTTTAAAGTGAAACTTATTAGTTGATAACAATAGAGTGAAAGCTACTAAATCTATGAAGTTTATTAAATTGTTTGCTTTTTGAACAAATATTTACTGACCATCTTATCTCCCTTCAAGATGAGAGTAGAAGTATCAAAAACATGAGAAAAAATATTCTAGATTCAAGGAGTTTACCCTGTTAGTTGAAAGAAACACTATAAATATAATAAATGGGCAAAATATATATGTAGTATGTTTGAAAATGGCAAATACTATAGAGAAAAATAAACTAGGTTAAGAGGTGAAGGGTTCAGTTTTATGGCATTTCCCAATAAGATATGGCACATCCCACTAAGAAGATGATTTTTTAGCAAAAATGGAAAGAATAATAAGGTAAATGATAAGATGTGAAGAAAATATTCCTAGGGCTTTGGGATGCCCTGGGAGCCAAGTGAAGAATCTCAATCTCTCTCTCTCTCTCCCTCCCTCCCTCCCTCCCTTCTCTCTCTCTCTCTCTCTCT
>NW_004624774.1:13783989-13819541 GCF_000247695.1 Heterocephalus glaber | reverse complement strand
CTCTCTCTCTCTCTCTCTCTCTCTCTCTCTCTCTCTCTCTCTCTCCTTCTCTTCTGCAATGCTGGGGATCAAACCCAGACTTAATGCATGCAAGGAAAGAACTCTGCCAACTGAGTTATAGCTCCAATCCATGATGAAAGTATTTCAGAGGGAATGATGAATCATGTCAAAAACACTGAAGCAAGACGACCACTGGAGACAGTAATTGTGAAGCTCTTCGGTGAACTTACCAAGTGCAGTTCCTGTGGAGTGGTACTACTGAGAGATTGATTGGAGTGGCTTTGGCCAAAAAAAGGGAAGAATTGGAGGCAGTGAAAATATAGTTTTGCTGTGGAGGTGGTCAGATAAGCAAGCAGAAACTAAAGGAGCAAGAAGGTTCAAGCTGCAATAATAACATGTTTATAAGAGAATGATCCAGAAAGAGAGGGACAGAGAAAGAAAACAGTGGAGGAAATAAGAATTCTCTGAGTCTTGTTTCATAGAATAATGTTTTTCTCTCTTTCCTTTTTCTTTTTTAAATTGAAACAAGAGATTCTGCAGGTTTTCAGAACAGATTGTACTGTTGAGACTGGTTATTCTCAAGAGGGCCTTTAAAGTCTATTTTATCTTCTTGGAGTAAAGTTTGCATTCCATTATTTTTATTTCCTTTTGAAATAATAGAAATTGACATTTAGAGGAAATAGTTGAAAAAAATGTGTCTTACATGTTACAGTGTAACAATCTATTTGATGTGAAATGTGTGTGCATGTCTGAAATAAATTTTGGAATTCTAAACTTTACTTTTTTTCAGCATGCAGCCTGAAAATTCAGAGTCAGATGTACAACCAAATGATGAAGTACTGGTAAGAAAGAAACTTCGTATGATTTGTGTTTTTTTTCAAAAAAAGAAAAAAGTACAGTTAGTGAAAACCGGTATTTAATTTAATGAATATTGACATTTTTTTGGTCTCATTTTGTTTCCACATTTTACTAGTAAGTAAACATTTTAAAATAAAACAGGAAATGCTCTTTCCTAAGCAGAAGACAGGTGGAATGAGTGGAGCAGCAGTGCAATGCTGCTGCTCCTGGGGTACTAGGAACTTAGGTGTGGGGTGGGGTTGTCTTTCCCATTTTGACACGTGAGGAATGCCACACTGCTCTCTGTGGCCTCACCATATTGAGGGCATCTTGGGCCATTTTGTAGCATTTTCTTGTAAATGAGGACATCCTGGAATACAGATCCAGTACCTTACGTAATTTAGTTTAGTCTGGGTTTAAATCATGGCCTATTCCAGATATTGTTAATTCTCTTTCAAGTCAGCTGATGACACACAGAGCTCTTATCCTTGAGTCTTTCCTTTTCCATGAGCTTTTTGATGCCCAGGGAAAGCTGGGTTTTGACTACTCGAACCCTTTCTGGGCCCCTCCATTGGCAAAGGTGAAACAGTGAGGGTTGTCGAGAAGTGTTGAAGTTGCCTGATGGATATATGGAGGCTCACTGTACTAGTTCCTTTTCATAGACATTTGAAACTTTCCCTTAAAATAGTCAGTATTCCCTGAGGTTCAGTTTTAGCACTCTACCTAGAAACATTCTGGAACAATCTTTCAGTCCTTAGATTCCAGGCAGATACATTTCTGGAACAATCCTTTCAGCTCTAAGGTAGCAATGGTGTGGTACAAAAGGAAGGTCATAGAATTAGGATTCATATAAGATCAGGCACATTCAGTATGGGTGTAGACAGGACTGGGATTCAAAAAACTTGGAATCAGGCCCAAATTTGTCACCTGCAAAGCTGTGGGATGATACTGTCTTTTGAAACATTTGAGTCTTATTTTCATCTATAAAATAAGGAAAAGCTAACTTAATCTACCTCAAATAATATATTTAGATATGAAAATGGCTGACAAAGTGCTTAGAAATAAACAAGAGTAAAAGCTGGGTGTGGTGGTACAAGCCTGTAATCCCAGCATTCAGGAGGCTGAGGCAGGAGAATCAGTCTTGAGTTTGAGGCCAGCTTAGGCTACATAGTGAGACCTTGTCTCAAAAAAAGAAAGAAAGAAAGAAAGAAAGAAAGAAAGAAAGAAAGAAAGAAAGAAAGAAAGAAAAGAAATATAGAGGAGTATAGTGCTTTGGAATTGATAGTATTCAAATAAGCTCCCCTACAGGCCAGGGGACTTGGCTCTGTTTCTTTAGATGTTTGGTAGTTCTGTCTTCCACTCACATCCCACCAATATCACTGGCTCAAAACAATTGATTCCTTCATGAGATGTGTATCCAGAACCTCACGTTTGCACCATTATTTCTTAAATTTTAACATATCTAACCAGTGCCGTTCGTTCAGTCTGGCTCAGAGTAACCTGGACATAGCTCCTAAATCCATACCAATTTTCAGAAGGAGGGTTTTAAAAGTTGAAGCAATATGTCAAGAGGAAATCAAATTAGATTTGCAAAATAGTTTCAATTAAAATTGTGTCTTCTACCTCTAAAAATAATTTAATCTTATATTGCTTTTTTCAGATAGAGAAAAAAATCCTGATAAATTTTTTATTTTAATTCTGCTATTTAGGAATTTGTTGCCCTAGGAAAGAGTGACTCTCACCCAGATCATATCAAAACTACTTTTCTGTGTGATGGGTACCTTTGGGTCTGAGAAATGGGAGACTTCTGGGTACCAATCTGCTTATTTCCCTTTCCTCTAAAGATGCTAATCCATCAGTAGCCACTGAAAAGCACAAGGTGCCAATTACCACCTTTAGGATTTCTGCCTGGGGCTCCCAATTAGCTGCCTAGAGTTCAGAATCTATCCTTTCTAACTTACAGTTGAAATGGTTGGGAGCTCTGGGGCTTGAAGAAACTGGCTCTGGTTTATTTTTTGTCTTTTTACCTTTCTAAAAGCATACATTTAGCTGGAGGAAGTTAGGGTTAGACTTCAAAGCCATCTCGTATCCACAGATACTGTGTCTCCTTTCACCACACAATCCCTTTCATAGAAGTCTTAGAACATAAGATTGAGCAAAACAGATTTTGTTGTGAACCACAAAGCACTAAATTTCAAGTGGGTCTTTTAAGTAATTATTAAGTAATTATTTAAGTAATTATTTTTATTTGGGGTAGAAAAGATCAAGATGAAGGATAAAACCTTTTCAATTACATGGCTATTTCTTGACCACCCAAGTAGATTTAAACACATTCTACCTTGTGTTACCATCAAATTGGAAACACTGGTTCTTTATTTGCCTTTATGCAGTGCTATCTGCTACTTTAGCTTTTGGGCTCCTTTGTAAACTGTATGTTCTCAGAGTAGAATCTGGGCTTTATTACTTTCTGTGCGCCTGCAACCAAATTTCAGCCATTGAAGTGGCTCTTCATTAGTATCATTTGAAATAAAACAAGTGGACTTAGCCCCAGGTATAGTATTGAGTGATTGAAATCAATGTCCCTCAGATCACAGCCCCATGGGAGAGTGGCATCCAGAATCACCACTATTACACTGATACTTGTCCGGGCTGGAGATGTAGCTCAGTAGCACCGAGCCTGCCTGGCAAGTGCAAGGTCCTGAATTTGATTCCCGGTATGGAAAAAAAGAAAGAAAGAAAAGTACATTGATACTTTTCCTCTTGCTTCTATTATCACCAATTTAGAAATTAAGAAACTGAGATTCAGGGAGGCTTAAGGAGCTTCCAGATGTTAAGGGCTCAAAGCATTAAGTATTCATTGTAGATAGTAGAAACACAGGCTAATCCAGTAAGAGCTAATTTAGAGCTGCTTCTGAGGGGCCAGGTGGTCCCCATTTATCTTAGCCCTATTTTGGACCTGTTATTTAAACCTTTTCTCTGCTGTTTTTCTTCTGATAGAAAACAGCTAGTGCATATAAATCATCTTATTTAAAACTTTGAAAAATGAAAATTCTATTAGAAAGGGGTTTGACAGGAACAGGATCAGGATTGTTCTCTCTGAACTATTCCTGGGAATCCTGGGACACACAGAGTAGTGTAGAGTACTTGATGCAACTGATGAAGCAGAGCTGCACAACCCAAAGTAAGAGCATGGGTATGATGCTGTCGGTGCAAGAATATTTATTACGGAGTTCATAACTTGTCACAAGTAGGCTTGTTATAAACCCGAGAAAGTATTTAGCTTTCAAGTTGTTATTTCATAACAATTAAAGAATCATTATTTTAAGTGCCAAAAATACAGAAGCACTTTTGGGTTTTAATCTGCAAGGTCAAATTCATAGCACACTGTACAGGAAGTCAACTTTATGAAAAGACCATAAAAAAGGTAAAAATATTGATTTTATAAATTGGGGAAGATAAACTATACCTTAATTTGTGTTGAATCATATGCATTCTGCTTCTCCTTTAGTATTTGCTATAACAAAAGTTTCACAAAAAGCATGTATTATTTTTTTAACATGCTAGGAGGTCTTTCAGAAGATTCTTTTCTTTGATGAGGAAAGTTTTAAATCATTAATCAAAGTTAGTAATGTATCATTGTGCTTTAAATAACACAGGAAGGGGGTTGAAGTTGGGGGTGGGGGGCTACAGTGAAAGCTTCACCCAGAAGTTACACTCTTCACCTCTTCCATGTTCTTGGCAAAAGAAATCACATGGTCCAAAACAATTTTAAGGACTGGGGGATCAAGATCATGTGACATGCCTGGGAGAAATTTCAGCAATGTCTTAATAGACAGGTATAGCAATATAAAAACTAGGCTTAAAAAAAAGAAACCTAAGAAAAGTACAGATTAAAAATAAAGGAAAACATTAGCTTCAGAAGTTTACATTTGAATGATAAATTCTCCTTCACTTGAAAACAGAGGTTATTAAAAAAAAAAAAAAAGATCTAGAAGTCTAAAATGAGGTTGGCCTAAGGACTAGGAGGTGTCCTTTAGAAAATGATCCGTCATAGACAATTGGGCAAGATGACCTATTTCATTTTTAATTTCTATGCTAGAATAAATGTATAAGAAACAAAAGGTCCTGCTTTCATGCAAATGTGTTCTTTTATTTTTTTTAAATGTCAACAGGCAAAGACATTTAGAAAACATGTGGCACTGGAACAGATTGTTTACAGATAGGATGTTTTTCAGAATTCCCCCAAGAGGCGTCAGCAGAGCAAAGGATCTTTATACACTGAAATATTTGGGTGTCTGTAAATCAGTACCTGTGACATTTTTTCCACTTGGTTCCTTCAAATGGCAAAATGTCCCAAACAACTGGCATTATTTAGGGAAATCATGCTAGTTTGTGCTGTGAGATGCTGACACACTTGATTTTCTCTGAAGGTGGGAACACTGAGAAGGTTATATGTGTAGAAGGGAAGAAATGGTGAACTGTGAAATGGACAGAGTCAAACACATCCTTTTAGAGATTGAAGGCAGTTGCAGTTGCAGTTTTATTAATATTTTGGATAAAATCAAATTTCATGGCAATTTGCTCATCTTCTGAAAGCTGAAGTTTTAAATCAGAGCAAGATTGGGCAAGGGGGGAGTGTGTGTGGAGGCCGTCTAATCAGTCAGTCTGACTCTGAAAGCTCGTTTCAATTACTGTGGCCTGAAAATTCCAAATGTTCACAGTTTCCCCGAGAGAGGATATCCTCCGGAAGAGCTAGGACACTTATCGAGTCCAGCGTTTGCCTCGGGTAAGTGGCCCTTTTCCAGGGCCCCTCTGGGTGCTTAGTGAGAGCCTAAGAGAGCTGGGGAGCCCTGGGAGTGGAGAGCACAAGGATGCAGGCTTTCCAGGGTGACGCCAGCCTCTGGCTGCCGTCAGTCTCAGCAGATTGAATCACTTAATTTATTTTGTGAATAAATCGCTTAATTTATTTTGAGAGTTTGGTTAAACTAAAGCTCGCTGCTGAGAATAAGCGCCCCCGGTCTTCTTGTCAATAGAGGGACTATTTATGTTAGATCAGGTATCAGAGTCAACTGGGTATTTTGAAATATGTTTGATAATTTCAATTAATGTGGTATGTTATTTGTGCTTAGTGAAGTTCAGAGAAGTGAAGGGTTTCTCCAAGATGTGATTAATTTGCTTCTTTGAAATGTTGACTTTTTCCTTGAATAAACTTCTACACTAACACACCAGGATGACAAGATAACTTAGTCTCTGAAAATTCTGTATCCTGAATCCCATTTGAGGAGCAGTTATAAATATTCAAAACAAATAATAGGAAAATATTTTTAACATCTCTTATAAATATCCATTTAAATTAGGGTCATGTAATGGAAAATCTAGAAAAAGTCTTCCATAATTGTTTTCATTGTGACAACTCAGTATATAATTCTGAGATTCAAATAGTCCAAATAGTCAGAACTGGTTTGTGATTCAAAAACAAACAAATGGACAAACAGACAGACAAAAAGGTCTAGTGTCTACAAGGTAATGTTACAGAGTTACAGGGTAACTTTTAAATAACCCAAATTCTTAATCTTTCTTATGGTAGGAAAATAGTCATCATCATTAACCACCTGCATCAAAGTCTTCTGATACTTTATTTTTAAGTCATTTTAAAAATAATTTTCAGAAGAATAAAGGCATAGCAAGAAAACTCTGCAATAATATTTTAATAAAACTTAAACATAGCAAATCTCTGTATCAAGTAAAACTTTCGGCTCATAACCACAAATGAGAGAAGAACGCTATTACACATCCTTTTAGCAAAACAGAAAAGTCCAAGTGCTTTTCACAAAATACTGTATAGTTCTCCCAGAATACCCTATTTCCTTTGGTGTTCTTAGAGATATGTTGTTCACTTATTGGTTCATGAGTTGGAGGACATTCATCTAAGCCTGTAGGAAAATGTGATCTGAAGTCTATTTACATGGTGAATTATACTCTCATCATTAGTGTCTGTAACAACACTGACCAAGAGCAAGCCATATATGTAATTTTAAAATTTCTAGTAGCCACCTGGGCAGTTAGTGAGACCATGACTCAAAATAAACTTTTTAAAAAGCACTAGGGATATAGCTCAGTAGTAGAACACTTGTCTTGCATGTGAGAAACGATTAGTTTAATCTCTAGTATCACAAAATAAACAAACAAGTGAAATTAAATATTTTAACTCAATATAGCCCAAATACTGCCATCTCAACATAGAATCAATATAAAAGAGGGTCAGTGAGATATCGTACATTCTCATTTAGTGTGAGAAGTTTCAAACTCTGTTGTGTATTTCATAGGTAGAACACATTTCAATTCAAACTAAGCACATTTCAAGGACTCAGAGTCACGTGATTAGCGGCTGGGGCATATTGGATGCGTGCTCTGGCCTAAGGTCCCTGCTGCTGCTCTTTACATTCATCTTTTTATCTGTTTAAGAATTCTGAAATGTCCTCCTCTGCCAATTTTCTTCTTTCAGAACTATGAAGAGAAAAAGAAAAATCCTGTATTATCAACTGTGCTCAATGAAAGCTAAAAAATGGTGTCTCCTTTTTTATACTTTCTTGAAAGATACTGTCATACCTTTGGCAATAGTAAGAAAATGGAGGATGGTTATAAATTTTAATATTGTAATGTCCTAGGGTTTTCTGCCATCTTTACTTGGCTCTTGTTTCCTTTTTAATCTTTTAAAAATACATGTCTGGAAATAATTGACTAATAATTTTGTAAGTAATTCCTAGAATGACCAAATAGCAAAATGTTTCCATACTAGACAAAATAACACCACTAAGTTTCCACATTGTATCTTATGTTAATAAAAGGTGAAAATAGACCTGTATGAAAATTGCAAGATAAAATTAATTTTTTTTTTTTGGTACCGGGCATTGAACTTGGGACCTTGCGCTTGCGAAGCAGGCACCAGAACCACTGAGCTAAATCCCCACCCCTAAGATAAAATTAATTTAATTCTATGTTTTATAAATAAAAATATGTTATCCTCATTTTTTTCAGGCTATCAGGGAAGGATAAAAGTCATGCAATATGAGTTTTTACAAATGGAATTGTTCAGAAAAGAAAGCCATAAATGGGTCCAATGAACTCTGATGATATATGGAGGATTAAATCATATTAATTAAACAGCATGTGGGGCAAATTTCAGAGACACCTTTTTCTTAAATCTTTCATTCCTTCCCTGTAAGCTCCAGTCTCACATAGTTTTTCTCAAGTTTTCTTTAAAGAGTAAATAATTTCCTGGCTACCACTTTCCTTTGACCCTAGTCCACAGTTCTCTTGTTCTTTAATTCTTCTTTCTCTCGGAAGTCCCAAAGAACAAACAGGTCTAGCAAGAAATAAGGGAACAAGTAAAGAAAGTAACAAAAGTAACAAAAATCCTTGTTAGCTGTCAGGGGGACATAGGCCAGGGATGGTGAATCTTTTAGAGCTTCATTAATACAAACATCCCACTGTGGCACACGTGCCATAGGTTCACCACCACTTACTGCCCTCACCAACTATATGTTCATATGTTTGTTCTTAAATTATACATAATGATTTACCTTGTCACTTTCCCTGAGTATGAGACACACTTCTAAGTCTTGTGTTATTGTAGCCTCTTAAAATATGATGCCCTGTTCACCTGGCCAGATTCCATTCCATTTGGCATCTTTTTCTTATCATTCTCATCTCCTTTGGAGGCTCATGCTGGTATGTCTGACTGGTGGAGCCTGAGCCATCTGCCTACACATTGGCAACGAATGATGTGTGAGAGGGAACTCCTGGCTTCTGCTTTGGGGAGCTAGTGTTCATGAGATGGGAAAAGCTCTAAATAAGGAAAGACGCTGCACAGTTAAAACAGCAAAACAAAGGAAATGGCTCCTCTGAGCTCAACTGCGGTATAATTGCCTCCTTTCACAGATGAGAAAATTGGGGTTCACTGAGGAGCTACTGTTGTGTACGCTCTACCTTCTTTGATATTCTGCCCATGCCTTTTAGAGACATTTGACTGGCAGGCCTTAAAAGAAGTGGAAATTCTCTTTTTTTTTTCCCCCATTCCTAGCCCTCCCAAAATAAGAACCAAGATGCATCATGTAAAGGTACAAGTTCCCAATGAGAAATGTAAATGTGTTGTATACCTAAAACGTACCAATAAAAGAATTTAAGTAAAAAAAATTTTAAAAATAAATTCTTCCTACTTAAAAAAAAAAAAAAAAGAAGTGGAAATTTACAGCAAAAGGAAGCCCTCTCATCTGTCCTCTGCTTGCCTTATCATATTGGAATGTACTATGGAAATTGTTGCTGGACTTTTATCTGATACAAAAGGATGCATAACATATTTCTCCTTCAGATCCTGGTATAAAGGGAGTCTGTACAAATGCCATGCTGGGAGGGGAAAAATGATTCTCAGGATACGTCAAGTTCAGCTAAGAATTTCCTTGCTAAGTTCTGGGAACATCATTGGAATATGGAAATTCTTAAAATTGCAGTTAAATTTCTTGGATTTATTTAGAATCTAAAGGTCACTGGCAGAAAAAAATAACTTACCATCTCTTTGAACACTGCTCTTAATAAAACTAGTCATTGATTATATACAGTAATAATTTATTTAACAAAATTAACTTTGAAAAACCAGTCATCTTGGAGAATAAAATTCTATCACTTCACTCATGAGCTAAATTGAAAAATCTTCCTTCCACATGTATTTCCTAAAATATTAGGGTTCAGTGGGATAATGAAAACACTGTTGGTCAATATAGTCAAGTATTCAAAATCTAGACTCTTATATAATGTGTGAGAAAATAATCCTGCCAAGCACATGCACACACACACATACACACACACACACACACACACACACACACACAAGTCGTAACTATTCAAAGCATCATCTTTACAAATGGCAAAGGTATTTGCAATATTTTATTCCCCATTTAATTGAAAACTTTATTTAAAAGCAAATTACATTTCTAATTAAAGAAATCATTTCTTTAGAAAGATTACCTTATTTTATCTCTTTATTTTACAATTTTTATGTTCAATCATTTTTCTACTTCATTCTTACAATATTCTTTTTAACTAGGTAAAGAACAGTTGAGTTCATTTTAATAGAGACTAATTCTCTTACTTCATTATATGTCCATTTTATTCACTTGTTATAGTATTTTAAATCTTAAATTGTGATCAATTTCATATAAAATTTACCATTTAAATTTTTAAAAGTTATATAGTTCAGTAATGTTGAGCCTGCTCTCATTGTTGCATAACCATTCTCCTGAACTTTCTTATCTTGTAAAATTGAAACTTTTTACCTATTAATTCTCCATTTTCCCTCTCCTATACTTTTTTTGAAGAAATACAAGTATTTTCTAGTACTGAGATTACCTTGCTTTGTTTATTTTCCTTTTTTTTTTTTTTGGTACCAGGGATCAAACTTGGGTCCTTGCACTTGCGACGTAGGCAGCGGAACCACTGAGCTCAATCCCCAGCCCTATTTTCCTTTTTTATCAGGAAGAAAATATATTCTCTTTTTAAAATCCTCTCAATAAATACCAGTTGTTGTAAAATTTCATTTCTAAAACCCAGGCTCCCCTGGAAAGGTGTACTGCTTGTTGTACTATCCATAAAGAAAAAATACAGTAGTATGTATCTTCTGAACTTGGGGCATTTCCCTAGGAAAAGAGGACTATTCATTTGATCATCTGTATAGTTTATAATAGAGGTGGCATGAGCATGTCAATACTGTAATTCATCAAGATTTTGCATTTTAGAATAAAAACTAAAAATGGATGGACTATAATATTTCTTTTAAATAATAAAACCTTAATTTGGTTTACATGGGCAGGACTGAAAAGAGTAGTATATACAAAACCATGCACATGTGTGCTGTGTGTTTGTGTGTGTATCCATGGGAAGAGAATCCACAGGTTTTATCAAGTTCTCAAAAGAGTTTGTAATGTTCCTAAATCAAAATGGTTAAGGGATATTTTAGGTCACAGAACAAATCCTGTAAGAGATGTAACATAATAGGAACTCAAATTCAGATCTCTTTGTGGCCATACCCTGTTAACTTTATTGTAAACCATGGAAGATGCATATTGTTTACAAGGTCCCTATTGATACTGTTTGTACAAGATCTCTGAAAACCTATAAAGCAATGTTATTTGAAATAGAACTGGAATATTTGAAAACAGGTTATGACAGCCTTTTACTACATCCTAACATTTACCAGAATCCTCATCAAAGAGACAAGAACAAGGTAAAGCACAGAGCAATATATTGTGAATGAGCATAAAAGTGTTAAATAAGCACTAAACTTTTGACAGTCTTCTGATTTTTACATAAAATCAAATTCCAGAAGTTTTGTATTGGTCAGAGAATTCCTATAAGAGTATTAATCATACCTGTCTTGTTATTATTTATTTGCCCATTACTTAGCATAGCACCTGGCAAATAGCCCTCAATAGATATTTTTGAACTAAAATGAATTAAATTACTTTGAACTGCATTCAAATAAGGGCTGGCATGTTAAGTGTTCTGGGTAGGTCATAGCTATTTATGAAGCTATCAAATATCACACAGTCGTGTCCACTTCCATAACAACAATCTTATAAATTAAAATCAGAGTCAACAGTACCCTTCCAATGCCTTTTTCTCTTATCAGTGATGGTATAGAATGAAAAAGAAGTAAGTTTTTCACAAGCTGACCTTTAGGGAAGTAAGAGTGTGTGTGTGTGTGTGTGTGTGTGTGTATGTGTGTGTGTACTAGAAAAGTAGAATCCTGGAATCTTACTAAGGCAGATAACTGGATAGACAGTACAGTTTTATTTTGTGCTAGGTCCAGGGGATTTCATGGGCCATAGTTCTGGATAGACCACTGGATACAACATTTATTTCATAATTAACAGAGTGGAAGACTTTATGCATTTGGATATCATAAACCATAAGAACTAACTTCCAAAAATAATTATGAAAATAATCAGGCCTAGCTCTCATAGGACTGTCGATTTTTCTTTTTTTCTCAAAAATATGCTAAAATACAAGAGTTTCCATATACCACCACCATCAGTTGTTAAATATCCACTCTGCAAAAAATAGACCAATCACAATCTCAGAATAAAAGACTGTCCTCTAAATGGAAAACATTTGGCTTCATGAAAAATTTAAGCATTGTTTTGTAAATCTTGCTTTTGTCCTTTTGTTGCTGACTGGTGAAAATGTTATCACAAAACATCAAGGCTCTCTTGGCTGGCATTTGGGAACCACTAGTAGAATTAAAACCCTCTGGGTTGAGGTTTCTTTGTGTCCTGTTGTCCAACTCTGACCCATCTGTCTCCCTTCTGCTCTCCACCTTCCTCTCCTGTGTTCTTTCCCAGGAAGGTGTCCTCCCCACACCTGTCATTCAGGCTCCCTTGCCGGTTACTGCTTGAGACATAGGCAAGAGAGCAGAGGGTGAGAGGGAGAAGGTCAGAATATTTATTCTACCGCTTGCACATGGGTGGCAGTGGCTGTTTTTCTTTCCTCAAACTCTCTTTTTAGATTATCCGTGATGTTCCCTTCCCCTTCTCCCTATCTGTTCAGGTCAAGGTAAGGTAAAGGCACCTGTACTTCTAGGTGGTACCTGTACCTCCTTTGTGAATGCCAATAAACTGTCCACACCTTTGTAAACAGTCCCTTCATTTGACTCTCCTTAACCACTCCTGTGCAGTGGCCATCTGTCTCCTGCTAGGAAACACATTCTTTATTGAAAGATGAAAACACTGAGACCCCAACAAGTGAAGTAGCCTGCCCAGACCCCCACTGCCACTGGGAAACATAAGCCTCTGGAAAACAAACTGGATCTCCTTAGTGTTCCTATACCCACCTGCTGCTCAGTCACAAGATGGACACTTTCTACAACCTCTACTTGTCATCTCTTCATATTTCAAATTTAAATATCTTATTGAGTGGTTATCGAGGCAATCCAAAACACAGAGAAATGCTCTTTTCACTGGAGTAAATTGAAGCCAGGAAAATAGAATTTTAAAATTTTGCTTGCATGGAAATAGAGCCTGAGAAACTACTACAAAAGCTAAACACAAAAGGATGTGAAAGAGATGAAATTTTCACTGTGCACTAAATTCTGATCTTAAAGATAAGCAATGACATAAATCTCCCCAGTATAAGGACTGAGGCATAGGAGAAGATAATCAGTTGGGAAAAGACTTGAAGTCCAAAAGAAATATGAACAGTTTGCCGAAAGGTGAGGCACTGTGAGTCCATAGATGCCTGTAGGAATGAAGGGCAGGAGTGAGTAGGTGAGATATCAAACAGGAAGTTCAACCATTGCAAATTGTGTTTAAATTATGTTTTATATGGCAGGGAGTCACTGCACCTTTAAGCAGGGGCTGCTGCCTGGAGCCTGGCATGTTAGGAGTCTCAGCTTGTTTGAGACACTAAATTTTCTCAAACTGACCTGTGTCAAAATGTTCTACAAAGGTGAATTTTGTTTAATGACCATGGTTTTAAACAAATGCACATCCACATATTTACTACATTAGCTTTGTTCTTAATTACATCTTTGAATTTCCCACAGCTGTTGTTTGATCACTTGCTGTCACAAAAGTTTCCCTATGGGTATTCCTTTTTTTTAATGAGGACTTTAAAATCATCCTTCTCACAGGATTAACAGAAGTATTAATATTTAGTGAAGACTTCGTCTGTTGAAGTATTTGCCTGTTTCACTTCATCAGTTATCACTCAGACCTTACAGAAACCTCACAACACCAACTTCATGGCCATCACCTTGCCCTGTGCTGTCCTATCCAGCCCCTGGCTCCAGCAAGCAGAACCTCCCTGGGGCTCTATCTCCATGCATGTGGAGATGTGCAAAATATTGCTCAAAGAAATCACTGTTTTTGTCTCTCAGCATGAAGAGCTACTCTATCCAGTGCAACCACCTTCCTTGACTGCTGAGCCTCCAATCAATCAACACATATTATTGGGTTCCTATTAAATGCTCAGCAAGGCCCTGTCTGGCCTCTGTACACAGGAGCCTTTCTAGGTATGGCACGAGAAGTTGGAGCAGAGACCTTGAACCAGTTCTCAAGGACAGGAGGAGTTTATATGGCTGAAGGAGAAGAGCAAGGGCACTTCGGCACAAAGAAATAAAAGCTTAAAAGCAAGTAAGGAGATAATGAGAAGGTACTGGGACAGGTTAGAGAAATCAGGAAAAATAAAATTAGTAAAAACATTTAAATCCTCTAAATTTTCAAATGATAAAGCTTTATAACTAAAAGAGTCTACTTTTAAAATCTCATGTAAGATTTGTTCAAAATTAGTAAATTATCAACCCAAACACATGTAAAAGTCAAGTGTCTTTCCTAGTAATCAAAGAGATTGTTCAATTTTAAATATTACTTAGTATTAATCTAGTTTGATCATCTTAGGGGCTACATGCATTTAGATTATTGTCTTGACATTTGGGTAGAAATTTTTTCAAATGAAAAATAGAAATTAAGAACAGGAATTACTACATTGCCGAAATTTATCACTTGGAAATGTACATATAGGCTCAATCCCCAAACACTGGTAATCTCCTGTATTTTCAGCACTTTGATGTCAGGTAACGGACTGTTAAATAATGTGCTCATCTGTCAATACGTCAACCACTGAGAGTATTCATTTCCATCATTAACACACATTGAGCGTGTCCAAGCACGCCTGGATGCAGGATCAAATTAAGTCCCATCTCTCTGTTCTTTTGCCATTGCATTCTGCAAAATGGGACAATGACTGACTACATGTACTTTCAGTGCTTTTGAAACTGCACATCTGCCTCCAAAACTTCTAACTCCATGTTTTACTTATTTTTGAAATTGTTCTTATTTTTTACTCCTGTCTTCAGTCCATCGGGTCATCTCCTGTTGAAAAGTACTTGCCCTTAAGGGACTGGGAAAAGCCAAACCACCCAGAGATAGGGGGCAAAGCTTAAGTGTGGAATGGCGAGCTCTCAAGTGGGAAAGAAGGGTTTTAGAGGGAAGAGGCAAAGCTTGCAGCTGGGTGCAGAAGACAGACTGAGTTCTTCTTAGTTTGCTCCTGTCTTTCTCAGTTTTATAATACATAACAACTTGCTAAGTTTATCTGTGCAACAGTCCTGTATTATTTAAAAACAATCTCTTCAGTTAAACCTATTTCATTTGGCTTTGCTTTTAAATGTTTTTGTCTTACTGGAAATGTTGTCTTTGTTGGATGGGAAATTTGGGGTATTTGGATAAAAAGTTCTAGAGAAATGGATTAGCTGGTCCTGTTGGTTTGATTTTTCCCTTTTTCTTTTTGTTGGGATATGTTCACAATACATAATAGCTATGTCCATATTGGAGAATTGACACATACATGTGTAAAACATATTGATCACTTTTGATTCCTTTATCACCCTCACAATGATTTTTCTTAAAGTTCCTCTTGAGATCAAACTTTAGACAAGGAGATTATCCCTGGAAATAACTGTGTATATCAAGCCGTCTCAATCTTTGTGGATACTCTGACCTCTTGACAATCCTCCCTTTCTACATAAAATGTTTTACTGCACGTATTTATTTCCAACTACCAATACACACACACAAAACTTGCTTTTGAAACTTGCTGAGAATATTTGGCCCCACTCTTGAAATTATGAAAATCATCCTGGAATAGAGATGACCACTGGTCCACTAAGTCCTTAATATCATCATTCTGGTCCAAGATGTTGATTCCCCTTAAAGGTAAACTTTTAACAATGATTATGCAACTCTGTGGGGCAGAGCTTGACTAGGAGCCAGCTTGTTTGTGAGATTTAGCAACATTTCTTTGCCCCTCATCCAGAGTTCCATTTATTTCAGAACCCAGTGGCAGAGCTCAGGGTTCAGCATAGAATACGTGCAATTATAGGATCTGAATGAATACTTTATCTTTATGGCTGGTTCCATTTACCACCAGATGGCTGTATTGTATCACCAGGAAACGCACATGTGCATAAAATTGGTAGTGTCTTAAACTAAAGGGGAAATAAAGTAACAGTTAGACCTTTAATATATGTAGAAACACTGTTTATTCTTTATGGAGCTAATCAGAAGCAGCTGAGACAGCAGGAATGTCTTGAGAAAACAAGACACACCCAGGGGAAGATATAGGAAGGTCATAATGCTGGCATGTATGAGGGATTCCTTTTTAATTTTTATATTAGTCTGTAATTCTTAATTGTCCCATTAGCCAAAGATTAGGAAGTGATCAAGTCTCAGAGGACTCTATAACTATTCCTACACCAATTTTGTAGCTCAGAAAAGGTAAGTTTAGAAGAATTTTGAGAGGCGAGGTCTATACATCTGCTGATTTGAATCATATTAGCCATGTTCTGGAGAAGAATGATCTGATTCCAAAACCTGTGGTGTCTTTGCATTAATAACACTTGAGGTACAAAAGTGAAATCAGAGGAAGCAAAAGCTTCTCTAAGTTCAAATGACTCCCTTCCTCCTGATAGGCAAATGTTCAGCACTAGACTTTTAGGTGACATCTCCCATTAGTTATATGACACTTTGAGCCTAACCTCTTGAGGTAAGAGTAAAGGCTACAGATTAACCAAATTCCAAACAAATTAGACACCAGTCCTTTTAGTCTCACTTTCTAAAGCTATTAATTGTCTTACTTTTTACTCTTCTTTTAAACTCTAATTATTAAATTGTAAAATTATTGTTTTTATAAAATTTTGCTGTTTTATTACTGCGTTGAGAAGTACTGTGTGAGTTTATTTAGCCTATCCTTAGTTCATAAAATAGTTTGAGATGTGCCTGGAAATGATCACTGTCAAAAAGTAATGCTTGATTGTTGTTTTAAAGAGAAAGTCCTTGGACACTGAATGAATGTCATTTGCTTTGACCCAACTCAAATTTGTGAACATTTGCCTGAAGGAAGTAGAAGAAAAGGCTAAAGCTCTGTCTAAACAGGCAGTACCTGTCATGGGAACTGGAAATGTATGGGCTTCATTGTGCAGTGCAGCAAGTGCAAGTCTAGTGCATGCTTTAACCTCTATCCAATTGGCCCACACATGCACGTGGACATGCATATGAGCATATACACAGCTTTTCATTCAGTACTTACTCCAATCCGTGTGGAAATTTTCAGCCTTTGAAACTTTTTACATTTATATTTTATTTGATTTTCATTCCGCACAAACATGAGGTGGGCAAACCCTCCTTAAGCATGTGGTTTTCTTAAGTAAGGCGTATTTGCATTATAAACAGATAAGCCCAAAGGTTAAAAAAAAAAAAAATCCTATAGGAACCACACAGGATGATTTTCTTGAATGATTTGAGGAAAGTTTACTTGGAAGAGAGTGTTTCAAATATTGACTTCCCTCTTGGTTTTTAGAAACTCACAGAAGCAAAGTGGGATATACAAGGAGCTGGCCTGAGCCAACAGCCTAGACACTACAGGCCTGTGTTATTTGTGTATAGCAGGTCTCTGGTTTCAGATGCATTGGCTGAGGGTATCAGAAAAGCTCAAAGAGGGGATCGATTGTTTCCCAATTTACTTTGCAAATAATGTAGTACAATATTTGCTAATATTGACCTTTCCCCTGACAGAAGATGTTAGCCCCAGAGAACAAAAATTCCTAGCGCTGTGTCCCCGCTTTGACAAAGAACCATCAATGCTTCCTTGTAGTGACAGTCAGTGGAGGAAAAGAATAGAAGAGACCCTGGAATGTTAGAAATATTTGTTAAATTTTTACAGATTGGTACATTTGGATATGAATATATTTTAGAAACATTTGAAAAACAATTTTACAAGGTTTTAAAAAATAATAATATATTGTCTTTTTACAATAAAATCTCACAATGTCAGCTTTATGAAACGTTTTACAGAAACTCCTATAAGAGGAAGTGGAACTTATGAGAAAAAGAAGTATATATAGTTAACATGCTATTTAGTGAGGCAAATAAATGGCATCTTTTTTTTTTTGAACTAACAGAAAGCAAGTTTGAGCCCAGCAATTTAGTGGGATTCCACCTAATAATAAATAAATAAATAACAACAACAACAAAAACAAAAAACAGAGCTGGGGCTGTAGCTCAGTGTGAAGAGCCTGACTTTGCGATATTTGCTGACTGTGACTGAAGCAAGGTGTCACAAGGGGACTCCTGTCAGTTAATGAAAATGTGTTGCACTTTTGGGAAAGTCTTTATCTCAGATGCATGCGATGGCCCTCGCTTTCCAACTGCTTTTTTTTTTCTCCAAAATAAACCTCAATCTGTGGCAAAGTTATGAATTACAAAGCAAATAATATAAAGTAACATTTCAAAGCCAAAAAAAGAAAAACTAACAGTTTCAGAGCCTCGGAAGGATTTTTGAATGATTTCAGAAGCCAAGGAAGGGTTTTTGAATGAAGAAGAAATCCCTGCCTAAAATGCCTGTTTATTTTATAATTGAATGACTTTTTTTTGGTACCAGGGATCGAACTCTGGACCTTGCACTTGCGAGACAGGTGGCAGAACTATTGAGCTAAATTCCCGGCCCTTGAATGACTTTTTTATGATTTTTCATTTCAGTATGATTTAATTCACTCATAAAAGTATTCTTTCCTTTTTTATAAATGTTTTATCCAATTCAAATAGTTCCTAACATTTTAGATTCTTAAGTGGATGAGCCCTTTACAATACCAAACAATCAGATATATTTATTTTTTCAGTGTTTAGCAGATTAAATATATAAAAATGGAAATGGGATATTACTCAACTTTTTAGCTCTTGGCATAAGTAAAATGCAGGTGAGGTATTTTGGGAATAAAGACATATAAGCCAGGGCTTCTCTACCCAAGCAGCTCACAGACAGAATCACTGAGGAGTTGAGGGTGAAAGGAATGTTTTGATGGCCCCAAAAGGAACTGAACGATAGCAGTAAGTTGCAGAGTCTGTTTGTGTTGATGTCTGAAGAATAGTTCTTGAAGTTGGCAGATTTGCATAACTTGATGAATTTAACTGGAAGTTGGCAATGGTTTAAGGAAAAGGAGGGTATGGTGTGTAAAAACACATTACAAGCATTTCCAATATTACATTTTTAATTAAGTTGGGCATTTTATTAGATTTAGCTGTCTCCATTGCTACTGTTGAAACAGGTCAAATACAATATTTTCAAAGGATTTAATCCTAAGATTTTTCCTTTCTCAATATTTTAGTCTAGTTTCATCTTTGAAAAGATAAAAAGGGTAATAGCCCCATTTGCCCTCCTTTTAAAAATTTAAATTGATTGATGTTTTTTTAAGTGGGGGAAGAGAACTATAGGGAATAGGGGAGCAACTAATCTTTCTTAAGAATGTTCTAGAGAATATTTCAGAATAAGACATCTTTCTCAAACAAACATTTGTCCACTGGGTGCCACTGTCTTCCTTACCAGCCATGCAATGAGCACTTGCAGAAGGCAAGGTCTTTATTATTCAAAACAAAAGATTACTGTGTGTGTGTGTGTGTGTGCGCGTGCGTGCGCGTGTGTGTTTGAAGAAATAGTTTTGCCTGTGATACATGTTAAGGTTCTTCTTCTGAATGTCAATAATTTAGGCCTTATTAAAAGGATATTGGGATTGTAGTTGACTTTCACAGGTAACACAGATTATGTATGTTAGCCATGCAGATGAGCACTGGCCAGATGTAAGGGCTAAAATGTGGTAGAAGATCAGAAGAAATGACAAGGACAAAAGTTTGTGCTAGAGCAAAAGGGTAAATTTCATCGTGGGCTGAATCGTTACCTCCTGGCTTTGCTTCTTAAGGAAGAATGTTAACTCAGAATAAGTTAACTCAGAATGAGAACTCAGAGTTAACTCGGAATGAGAAGTATGGATGTCAGGAATTGTCGTATACACTAGGCATCTTTTGGTCCTGGGCCTCAGTTTCCCTAAACTTGATGATTCTATGGTCCCCTCCAACATGCCTCTTGGCTCACTATAAGAAAGAAAAACAAAAATAAAAATAATAAAGAAATAAGGAGCTTGTGGCCATTTCTACTGCAGTCACACAGTAAACAGAATATTATTTGGGCTTCACTCTAATTAACAATTATGCTTTCTTTGTAGTCATACCACCGTTGTGAAAATAAAAGAAATTTAAGACTAGGATAACTTTCAATTAAGATTCGTAATCTAGGTAGTCAAAGGCTTGAGAAGAAACTGCTACAATTCAGCTGGTTAGAGTGAGAAAGGATCATTAGAGTCCCACTTTTATCCCATATTATACTGATAACCCCAACATCTCCAATTCTTTCATAAGAAAATACTTGATTATATTTCCTGTAGGTTCAGAGAAGTAGGAAGAAAGCTAAATGCCCGAAATTTGGGTAGCAGGTAAAGAAAAAGAAGGTGGAATAAGAAAGACAATAAAGGTGTTAGGAATGGGAAAGGAAAAATTATGAGAAAAGAAAAAAACAGAAACAAAGTCTGTAAGTAGAGAAGGGTGGAGGGGTGAAGGGTGCACAGGTAATGGGGAAAAGATGTATGTACAGGTACAAACACCCAGTGATAAATGTAAACATATTGTATACCTAAAATGTACCAAGAAAAGAATTTAAGGAAAAAAAAAAAGAAAAAAAGAATGTAAGAGGAAAAAGAAAAGTAAGTTTTTAGAGACACCCATAAAAAGCAGTTTTGGCACACATGCTGGCTTCTGTCACCTGTACACACAGGAGGATGAAGAAAAGTGACTGGAGGGCTGCTGTTTAGGACTATACAAGAGCAAATTGACCCTGCAACTATTGTGTTGAGACAAATGCTAAGAAAATACCACAGTGAAGCATGAACCAGACATGCCCCCAGACAGAGCTCATGAAGCAACACTCCTGTTGGTAACAATGCTGACCCAGGGTCTCTCAGATTCATTACAGGCTTCTGGTTCCCAGCTCCAGTCATTAGACCGGGAAGCTCAAGCTTTATTTCTACTCTGCTATGCTGGCTTTTTGACCTTGGGCCATTTACCTCATCTCCCCAGCCACAGATATCTTATCTAGAAGGAGATAAACATACTAGTTTCATAGGGCCACTGAGAAGATTGTGAAGAGATAGCTATCTGCCTCTTAGGACTGCTATAGCCTGAATGAATGTGTGCACCTTAAATCCATATGAACCCTCAAAATGATGGTATTTTGAGGTGGGGTATTTGGAAAGTGACTAGATCATGAGAATGGAGC
Source organism: Heterocephalus glaber (assembly GCF_000247695.1). Next base: position 13,798,499 of record NW_004624774.1, on the reverse strand, counting down.
CTTTGTAAATAGGGTTAGTATCTTTACAAAGGAGGCCCAAAAGAGCTCCCTTGACCCTTCCATAATTTGAGGAAACAGCAAGCAGGTGCCATCCAGGAACCTGGAAGTGGGTCTTCCAGACAGTGAACCTGTTGGCATCTTAATCTTAGAACTTCCTAGCCACTGGTGCCATAAGACATAAATTTCAATTCATTACATCCAGTGTACGGCATGTGGTTATATCATCCCAAATGCACTAAGATAGTACTGTAGTTCTCCATAAATATCAGTGTATCTTGACTCTTACCAGTAGTTGTAACAGAATTCTACAATTCTCTTCATGCCTTGAGACATATAAATTAATCACTCATAGTCCCAACCCACCACAAAAGTCTCTCTCACCAAATATGCTTTATTTACATTTGTGTTTATATGTGTGTATATATACATAGCTTTCTTTACTGGTGTCACTCAAAATGTTTGCAAGATGACACAAATCATACCACAGCCATTCTTTTTGGCTCTCCCAATCCTAGCCTCTACCACCCTCCTGCCTGCTCCCTTACTGGAGCTCCTTCCTCTCAACTTGGCTCTTTCTCACTTATGCAGCTTTCTGTCGTGCACTTTCTCAACTCTTCACTTGGTAAAAGGCCTGCAGTTCTTTCTCCTTGTTTTTCCTATCTGTTTCATCTGCTAGGGCTTCTGTCTATTCCTGCTTATGTCAGATTTTGCTCACACTATGAGCTGAATGACCAGGACGGGTGTCTGGTCCTTTCATGACTTTCTTTGGAGGAGTAGAAATCTGTGATCATTCCCCCATGGAGGAGGTGAACTCAGTAACAACAATCTACTCAGAATTGTGGTATACCTTTAGGGTATCATAATTAGTAAAATATTAGTTAAATATTAAGTGCGTCATAAACACTAGTTGGGCATGAGATTTCATGATTTGATGCAAGGGTAAGGAGACGGGAAGCCAAGTGGGAGACTTCTCCTTTTTTCTAAACATTATTTTACTCAAGTAGAGATGAAGCATAGACAAAACACATAAAGGACTCTCTTTATGGTCTTCGGGGGCATAAAAGTAGTTTCACCTCTGGCTGGGGATTTAGCTCAGTGGTGCTGCCACCTGCCTTGCAAGCGCAAGGTCCCGAGTTCGATACCCGATACCAAAAAACTAAAAACTACAAAAAAAATAAAAATAGGTCAACTTCAATGACACTCATGAAGACAGGTTTGTTGGTGATACTGCAAATGGATAGAAATTTTGGTGGAGCAGAGCATGGTATTTCTATTCCTAATTCTTGAAAAAGGCATGTATGAAAATTTCTTATTTGTTAATATAAGCTTATGTCCCAGTTGGACATAAGTTTTCCTTTACCTGATGAGAGAGATATCTCCCAAGTCTCAAAACAAAACTAGTAATAGGGCATTCCTATATCCTCACTCAGTAGCTTATATGACCAGTTATATGGAAAGAAAATTTCTTTTCTTTTTTGTTTCCCCTAGAATCTCCCAGCTTGAGGTTCTCTTTTACCTTAAAGAATAGCAGATGTGATAATGGGGACAAAGCAGAAAGGAAATGGGGTGAAGAGGAATGTCTAACCTCAAATCCTACAGGAATGTATGCCTGGACCAGACTGCTGCAATGCTGGTTCCACGTACTGTGTTTAGGAGCATTTGATCCACATAATAGCCTCAATAAGGGGCACTATTATAATCTCCATTTACAACTGCAAACAATGAAACTCAAAAACATGTTCATTTCACCAAGCTCATACAGTGAGCAAGTAGTGAATTTTGTATTACTGATACAGGAAATAATAGCAGAGATGAAATATGAAATATTATATCTACCAACCTGTTAGCTGTATGATATGCTGAGCTTTTGTGCTCTAAAAATTGAAGAAAGAATTCCAGGAACAACGGAGGTTAAGAGAAGGAAGATATTTATTGATAGGAAAGCCCCTGAGGGGCAGGAGGGAACCAAGTGAGTGGCCAGGGACTCTATAAGGGAGTTTTACAGGGTGAAACACATGTGGGTACAATGTGGGCCACAACAGAATCATCTGATAAGGTTACAGGTATAGTCACTTAGGTAATAGTGGTCCAATTAGGAAACAAGTAACATAACAATCGTGGATGGAAAGAACAAAGATTCTCCTAGGAAGTGGTGGGTCCAGAGGTCTCTGGTCACCCACCAGGGTGGCTGATGTCTGTCTAGACTTCATTAGGACTAGTGTTTGTTCTTTGAGGAAGTATATAGGTCTGGTCATCATGTCTTTATCTTGAGGCCTGCTTTTCAGTCCATGTGTCTCCGTGAAGCTATGGTGCATTTCACCTTTATCCTGACCCTCTCGAGGACCTAGCCCTATCTGACTACCTATAATATTTCTAACTAACTCACCTGTCTATAATATTACAATCCAAGTATTTTTAAAATTCAAGGTCCCTGTTCTTAGTCATATCTGGTCACAGGCTAAAGAAACTTTTAACCAAGAACCACTGGCCCTGAGAGCCAGTGATTCTTGCAACTGTTGTGTTTACCGTGTAGTTTAAACTGTAGTGTTTATCTGTGAGATAACTCACAGATTTTAGTTCTAACTTTACTCCAAAGTTTGCCATGAAATATCTCACTTTTATTATTATTTTTGCATCACTATAGTATGTCAGTAGTCTTTGGAAACAAAAAATATCACTCTATTTGTAGCCTTCTGTTTTTAGTAGTGATATTTCCATTTACAAAATATAGTAACTCAATCACTTTGAAATTTGCCACACAAAAAATTGTTAAATCCTGGATTATCATATACATTTCTGTTACATTATGGTTAGCAAGAAGTTCTGTTTAGAAATAGTTTTTATATTTTATTTTCACATTGAAAATCAGTCAGATTTGCTTCAGTCTCAAAAAGCATGTTTATGTAAAATTAAATAAATGTTGGCAGCAAGCTGTATTTTTTTTCCTAAATGAGAAATGGTCAAAAATTTGCCTCCTGCACTATAACACTGAACAAGAACAATTTATCTTGGTTCTCAAACTGGAAAGTGGTGGGCTTATTAGGCAGATTGATAGGCCTTACCTCCAGGGTTCTGATACAGTTGATCTGGAATAAGAGTCAAGAAATTGTATTTCTAAAAAGATCCCATCTAGTTCGAGCGAGCATGAGACACTAATCCAGACCTTCAAGCCAAGTTTCCTTGTCCCCAGCTGCAGAGAGTGATGAAATTAGGATTAGGTTTAGGTACATAAAACAGACAACCTAGATAAGAGTGGCTTAAATAAGGTAGATGTTCAATTTCCACTAAGTCTGGACCTAGGCATTCCAGCAAAGGTGTGATAGTCCTACAATCCGCAGAGGCCTGAGCTTTGTCTTTTTTATATTCTCGAACATGGTTTCCTTTCTAAAGTCCAAGAGCCCTCTATAGCTGCTGTCATCTTATTCACATTTCAGGCAGCAAAGGAAAGTATAAGATAGAGATGGGCACTTGCCTGCTGAGCAGCCTCTTTTAAAGCCTTCTCTGAAAACCTCAGTGTCTTAGTGCCTTTCTCATTGCTAAAGACACAATACCTGAAGCCCACAACTATGAAGAGGAAAGTTTTATTTTGGTTCACAGTTAGTAGAGGTTTCAGTCCATAATTAGCTGGCTCCAAGGCAGGGCAACATTAGGCTAGAGAGAGGAGAAACAGCAGGGCAGTGTGAAACAGAGAGAGAGAGAGAGAGAGAGAGAGAGAGAGAAGGGGAGAGAGAGAGAGAAGTGATCGATCGAGGAAGGAAAAAGATATTGGTTTCTTCCAGGCCACACCCCCAGTAACCCACCTACTTTGACCAGACTTTACCTCCCAACATCACATTTAGCTATAAATTCATCAGTAGACTAATGCACTGATGAGTATCACATCCCCATGACCCAGTCATCTCCCAAAAGCCACACCTATGAGCTCATTAGGCTTTGGGGCACATCTGGATATAAACCATAACACTTAGTTGAATTCTTATACATTACTGACCACCTCTATTTCCATGAGAGCTGAGAAACACAGGTATTTAGCTGGGTACATTGTCATTTCCTCAAGTATGGGGATTCTGTTATTGACAAAGGGAGATATGTTATTTGGTGGTGAAATAGCAATCTCTGCTTCTTTTATCCAATCCCATGATCATGTCATTGACATGTGCTTTGTCCTACCTAGAAACTCAGTGTTCTTTGGAATATGGAGAGTCAGTGTTCCAAGCACCACTTAACAAGACAGTTCTTTTTACTGCTGAATCCTCTTGCCATACTTGAACCCCACCAAATCAGTTGACCACAGATATACTTGTTTATCCCTGAATTCCTAATCTTTTTTTCACTAGTCTTAAATTGTGTGACATGTACAGTTGGCTGGAACCCCAGTTATGAGGTTTGTGCTTGGGATGTTCTTGGGGGCATTACATGTAGAAAGAGAAACATACAGGATATGTTTGTTTCAGCATTTCAAACTGAGGCAACTGAAATGAGGTTTTCTTCATTTGTTTTCTCAGTTCTGCAAATGCCTAACATAATGACAATGTCCTATAAAGATACATTAGCAACTAGGTACCCTTTTATAATATAGAAAATATTTATAAAGTATGACCCAAAAAAGTATTGTTCTGGGAATCCTATGCTGCAATTTACAGAAGAAATATCAGCAAGACAAGAAGCCAAGTCTCAAGTTAGCAGACAATGACAAGAGCTGATTTCTAGGACACTCCTTGCTGGAGTCATACGGAGTGTAAAGGTGGGGATGAGTTATCTGTGATCTTTATTTGAAGAAAGAAAATCATGTTTAAGTTGTCAGAATGAACAAGAAAGTTAATGGAAATCCTATCAGAGAATAAAAAGGTAAACAAAAGTACAGGTCAGTACTGAATCAGACTATGCTGACATCTAACCCCCACACCCTGCTTATGGCAAAAACCCAGTTTGGGGCACTAGTGGTTTTCAGACTGTTCAAAGTCACGACCAAGCCAAGCTTAGCTCTTTTATTTTGAGTGGGATTTTTTTTTTTCTGATAAGAAGTGAGAATACAACAGTGAACAAGTTAGTCAAGATCCCTGATTTATAGAACTGATATTCAAATGGGAAGACAGAGAAAATAAACAAACAAGCATGGAAGAAACATGGAGTGTCAGATGATGCTGAGAACTTCGCTGGGCCACGCTAAAGAGCTTCTGTGGAATAATACTGGATCTTAAAACCTGCTGTGAAGTGTAGGTACTGAGAGTAACCTGTGGGCTCCTGACCTCAACAAAATGATGATTGTAGTTGAGAGAAAGAGAGAGACTTCTCTTGGTTTTGAAAGTGAGCAATGAACAATAAGACCAAGTTACTGCCCTGAGTTAGTTCAGGGTTATAGGACTCATATGTTGTGTTCAATATGGGGTTTCCAGGGACGACGGGGCTTTTCTTGTCGGACTCCTTTGGCCAGAAGTTAACAAGAGTGTGCCATAAATGATAAAACAGTGCAAGTTGCAGCTGGCAGAGCTGAAAGGAATAGATCACAGTAGCAGAAAAGGGGGAATTCTGACCGTTTGCTTTCTCTTAGAAGTTTTAATAATTTGACTATTTACACTCAATTCTCCAGGCATATCCATATGTATTGTTGTAAAGCTTTAACTAGAAATAGGCAAATAAAAGCACCCCCAAACTAGAATATTATGTCAGATCTATGTTTCCTTTAAGATAAAAAGTGGAAGGAACGTTGATTTCTAAAAAATTTTTGGATACTGAAAAATCTTTACTGAGTGGTTAAAAATGGCTTGGTGCATACTGAGATTATCCCCAAAATGTTCTGCTTCTTATTTATTGTTTAAATGCAACAGTGGATCCCTTGATGTCAAGTTTATTTGAAATAAGTAATGTGCCCTTGGTAGGAGTATTCATTTCTGCAAATGCTCAGAAATTATGCTTGATATGCCAATCTGAAATCATGAGGTTTTGTGAATGAGTTTTTGTTTTCTGACCTATTTTGAAGTCTACTTTAATGCCATAAAATCACAAGCAGTCTGTTTGATCTGGAATGGGTTTCCTTGTCACCATGAAACGTAGTTATTGAGAACTTCATTTAACCATTGGGTCAGAGTTCTGCTTGATTTTATAACAGGAGTCCCCTTCTTTAATTAAAAAAAAATCCAACAACCTCTTATCTGAGCAGATGTTAATCTTCATCCTGATGCTGGATTGTTGGGCATGAACTGGAGAATACTGCAAAAGTAGAAAGAGATGAGTTGTTTTAAAGAGTCAGGCATGATGACAAATCTGCCTCTGTAATTACTGTTGTTGCAGCCTGGATGTGTGCACTGAGGCCCCGTTACATAACTAAAGACTTCCTCTGCTTGTAAATGTCAAGATCAAACAGAGGTCAGTTTTAAATAGCTGACTGGGTATTAATTAATGTGACTTTCCTGAATAAGAGAAAGCAAAAGGCCTTGTCTCTGAAGAGTCATGACTGTACCGACAAGAACAGGTGTCTTTTTTGTGAGGGCTTCAACTGTATTCTTCATAAAGTTTTCTATGATATGATAAACTCATTTGCAGTTTTCTTAATTTGTACAGGTGAAAAGGAAGTTCGTTTCTTAGCCTGATTTGTGTTACTATAACAAAAAATCCTGAGGTTAAAGGAACAGCAGTTTATGTAGCTCACAGTTTTGGAAGTTCAAGTGCTGGTGCCAACATCTACTCAGCCCTGCTGAGGACCTCATAGTGGATGGTGCTGTAATGGCAGGAGCACGTAAAAGGGGGTGCACAGCATGTGCAGAACAGGGATTTAAGGAAGGTGCCAGGCTCACAATAGCAACCATTCTTGTGGAAACATCTATTCCTATAAGACCAGAACCACTCTTATGTGACAGCATTAATCCATTCATGAAGGTGGAGCCCCCAGGACCTATTTACTTTCCAAAGCCTCCAATTGTTAAAGAATATCCCACCTCAACTCCGCCACACTGGGACCAAGGGTCCACCACATGAACATTTAAGGGACAAACATACTCCAATTACAGCAGGTAGGTATTTGCTTTCATTTGATTATTTATTTAAAGATTTCCTGAGCTTATATGGAGACTAAGGCATTCTGCTAGGTACTCGCAATAATTTAGCTCATGTAAGTCTCCAAATGGCCCTGAGAAATTGTATGCATCATCTTGCAGATGATGGAGTTCCTCTACGGACTCGCTCCCCTCTTGCTCCTTCTCTACACACTCCTTTGATGACCTAGCTTCTGGGCCCACAGTCTGTTCAGAATGACCATCATGTCTTCGTCCTTAGTCCAGATTTTCTTCCTTCCCTTAGATTTGATATTCTAATTGCCTACTAAAGAGCTCCACCAGTGTTCTCATGATCCACTCAAGCTCTACTTCTCCAAAATTCTACTCAACATTTTCCTGCCCCAAGCCTTTTCTTTCTCCCACATGCCTTAGGCCAGTGATAGATGTTACCACTATGATGTGGCTAAAATGACAAATCTGTGCTGCTTTGGTTCTTTATTTTTCCTCACCCCATATATCAAATCAATTTCTGAGCACTGTGATGGATGATCCCCAAATTAGTTCTTGAATCCGTCTTGGTTTTTGTGTTCACCATCATCACCACTGTCCAAGCCACTGTATGTAGTTTCTGGCTGTCTTCATTGTGCTTCTTATTTAATGACTCCTCCACGTTACAGCAAGGCAAAGATTATATAACATGAACCCTTATATTTCTCTTCTCCTCAGCTTAAAATCCTAACTTGGCCCCTTTTTAATTATCAAGGCCTAGTCGATGCTATTTAATAGATCTTACAATACCCTTTTTAAATCTGACAACCTCCTTATTTCCCCACTTGATCTCCCTGCGTACCACTTTTACACTATGTTCAAATCCTTGCATGTGCCATATTCTCCTACCTTTATCTAAGAAAAAACAAAAGCATTGTTCCTTGGAGTCAGATTTTAATGAATACATTTTCCCTCTACTTCTGCATAGGATTTCTCTTCTCTGCTCCTACTACCTTTTCTCACCACCTTGCTCGTTATCAAAAAAACAAATAAACCAAGAAACTCTCCTTTTCAGATTTTCAATCAGATGTCAGCTTCTCTATAATGCTTTTCTTTTCTCCTTCAAGTTAGGGTCTGATGTTCTTCATAGGTCATTTCAGGAGCTCTCTCCCACCACTCATCCTTCTCTAATCATAACAGTCTGTGTTTATCTCCCAAGACACCACCTACCCCCTGGAGAAGCTCAGACTGTAAGTCTCTTGATGTTCCACTTGTCTCTCTGATGTCAAAGCCTGCATTCTTTCCTTCCACTATAAAACTTGGAATTAATCTTTAGGCAGTGGGGAGCCACTGAATATTTGAGGAAAGCACATTCAGATTGTATTCAAGAGAGAAATCCCTGAGAGTGCTAAGAAGGAAATATTTGAGAGACCAGAGCCAGGCATGTCATTGTGTGTGGAATCTTGTAAAAATCTAGTTCAGAGATGGTAATGGCCTAACTCAGTGGTGGAAAGAAGACAGAGAGAAGAAGTATGTATGAATCAGGTTTGATAATTAAGGAAGAAGTAGGGTTCAAGACTGATCCTAAGTTTCAGGTGATTATGTGATCTATTGTTGCCTCAACTACCTTATATTTGAATCATTGGATGGTAAAGGTGATTCATTTTCTAAAGAAGGCTCCATGCAGACTCATTTTACAACTTAACTAATCAATTTTATAATTTAAAATTCCTTAGTTAAGTCTTCTGAGTCTTACAATCTTTTGGTATTACATCAGATCTGTGAACTTATTTCATAGAATTAGATTTTTTCCAACTATTTTTCAATCCCTGAAGCTTCAGGGAAAAAAGTTTGGATGAGCAGATGTTTTGTCAATGGAGATCTCATCTATTGGCCAAAGGAATGGTTTAATGTTTAAATTAGAGTTTCACAGATGCAAGTTACTGGATGGAAAATATTTACAGAATGACAGGGAAAAGTAGCAATGTAGTGTAGAGGTTCTTAAAACAAATCCCTGGAGCTTGGAGTCTTTAAAGTTAAAACTGTTTGAATGACACCTATAAATTATTAGCATTTTAAAATATGTTTTCATGGATGGGCTGAAGTCTTTCAGATTCTACATGGCACTTTAAATGTAGAAACAGACATGAGAATCTACCTCTCCTCAATTGACCTAGACATTAATGAGATTTGCAAAAATGTAAAACAATACTATTGTACCTTCTATGTTTTCTTTTGTTGTTGTTTTTTAAAAGAGTTATTTTTAGTTAAAAAGTTTTATGTTAATGACAATTATTATTTTAAAATATATTAATAGAATTACTTTTAAATTTCTAAGTTTTAATTTCTAAACTTCCCCTAGATTTATAACTATCAATAGATATAACCAACATATAAAAGACCTCTGAAAGTCTCAGTAAGACCCTAGAGACAACCTGAGTATAAAAAGTGGACAAACTCAATGCAATGACTCTGGAGCACATGACTTAAGGAGCACAACATACTTGGGAACATGAAGCATGAAGGAAGCCACCACTGCATAAAACAGAGAGTAAATAATGTACATTTCATGTACCAAATCATAAATGCTAATCAGAACCCTTAAAAGGGGCAATCCCTTCAGTTGCTGGCAAACCTGGATAAGTGATCACTATACCATTTACAGAAAACCCCTCAATCAGTAGGATGAAATGAGTGAAATGAAAATATCCCTTATTCATATACCCACAGGACTGTGAATGAAAAATAACTACCCCTACTGTCAGATTCTTCTTTTTCATCCTGGTATTTATGCATCTAAGTTGTCTGCAGGCCTTTTGTCCTTCCCCTCATAGAACTTTCTTCCTCCACACCCTGACTTCAGCTTCTTAAGCCTATTTTCACAACCCCAGCTCACTCACATATGGACCTATGTGACCACTGCATTTCTGATCCTGGTGGAATAATTTTAAATTCATAACACATAGCAGTCAAATTAAATGCCTTTTTTTCAAAACAATGTAAAGAGGAGAACTAAGAGCTGTTCCCTGATTTTGCCTAAGTTTGAGTTTGCTAGAGTCTCGGTTTTGGAAATTGGGCTCCATCTATTCAGTCAAAAAAATTACCTCCAGGGAGTGTTTCTTAACCTGGTGAACATCAGAGAGGCTTTTTCTGAGAGTGGCTGATTGATTACACAAAATGTAATACTATGTGATATAGTAAGAGCTCTAAAGAAGATCTGCGATGAGTTAGGAAACTGGTTTCTATTCCTTCTTACCTAAGAGAAATGGTTAAAAAAAAAAAAAAAGAAAAGAAAAGAAAACCAAAAACAAAACAAATCACTTGCCTAATTTGGCTAAGAAAGAGGTACTGATCTGGTCTGGACTTTTACTTCACGTCCTGGGACTTCTTTGTGTCTTTGTCCTGAGGCTTTGAATATTTTGCATTTTGGATGTTTTGCATTTCCTTTGGAATGCACCCACACTCTAAAGAAGCAGTAAGCTGAATTGTGATTCTGTTCTGATGGGAAAAATCACTGTCTGCTTTAAAATTCATCTGGAAGTTGCTTCCTCATTCAGGCAAAATAGTAGAGTATGTATTTCTTGACCTCTGGGAACTTTCTAAAGCTACCTAATTTTTTCCAAACCTTAAACCCATCAAATAGATGTGTGGTGGAGAACACACATGCTACAGCAGGCACGCAGAGCCCTCTCTGTTGCCACGTGAGCCAAGTCACGCCAGCCAAGGTTTTAAAAATTATCAGCATGCATACAACAACAAAGAATACATTAATTGTACAAAAGCACATCAAATGCAAAATTTTTCCTTCCAATAAAGAGCTGTTGTATCATTGAAAGTCCTGTTACTGTGTTTTTCTTTTAAAACAAAAGATGGTAATGAATGAGTTGGTTTTTTCTAAACTAAAACCTCAGTATTCAGGTTTGCACTTTGCAATAAATAAATGGGCTTTGGGTTGCAGTTTGGGCACCCCATCTCTAGGAAGTTCACCATCACTGAAATAGACTAAAAAGCCTTTGTAGAAAGGGGACCACTGAGAGGATGCAAAGATGGTAGAATGCATTTCTCCCAAGCTGAGCAGTGGGGAGTCAACTCTGAACTCTGAACTCTGTTCCATGAAAATACGATGCCGCCGATGTCCAAGGCCAGAAGAACTGGCTATTTCCAGCTCCCACCCCCGCCCCCCCACAGTGAACCTGCAGTCTGCTCACTGGCAGAATGGGATCGATGCCTGAGGACAAAGAATTTCTCAGCAAGGATCAGGATGGGACCAGATAGGCTTCTTCAGTGCCCTGAAGAGATGTAAGGTGCCTAGGTGGGTGAAAGCGGGCATGGGAATGCCTCAAGAATGATTGCCTGCCTAAAGTGGGGGCTTGGAGTTGAAATAAACAGGATTTACAGAAAATTTAAATGTGATATTTTTTCTACACTCAAGTTTGTGTTTCAAGAGCTATTTTCATTGTACCTGGCAACAGTAGCTGTTTCTTTAATTACACTGTATCCAATATCATGTTGATTTTAATTTCCCAGAACCTGATATTCTTGCTTTTTAATCTTTACATCCAAGTCAGTGATTAATTGCTTCACCTTTTCTCATGCCTTTTTATTTTTCTTGAATATTTTTATCTATTCATAAGGCCAACGGAATTTTGTTGGAGATTGAAGGAACCATTGCCTGGACCACTAACTTGCTATTTTGATTATTGATTGACCCTTGAATGTATATTTCTCTCTATTTTTCACTCACAAATTAATGTTCCTTTATTATTTAAGGTGTTTTATCAAAATAATTTGGCGGTGTTAAGGTTGCATTGTGTCCCACTAAAATTCATGTTGATTTTTCTAACTCCCAGTGGCTGAGAATATAACTTCATTTGGAAATGGGGTTATTACAGACATAATTAGTTAAGATGAAGCTATACTGGAGCCAGGTAGGCTGGTATAGATCCCTAGTGTCTTTTCTCAAGGAAAAAAAAAAAATATATATATATATATATATATATTTTATATTGCCTGATTGCTCTGGCTAATTTTTTTTTTTTTGTACCAGGGATCGAACTCAGGACCTTGCACTTGCAAGGCAAGCATGGTGCCATTGAGCTAAATCTCCAGCCCTCTGGCTAATGTTTTCAGAACTATATTGAACAGAAGGAGTAACAGCAGACACCTTTGACTTGTTTCTGATTTTAAAGGGAAAGCTTTCAGTTTCTCGCCATTTGATATGATGTTGACCATTGGCTTGCCATAATTGGTTTTTATCATATTGAAATAATGTTCTTCTGTACATATTTTCTTCAGGGTTTTTATCTTGAATAAAAGATGTTGTATTTTGTCAAAGGGTTTCCTTGTGTCAATTCTGAAGATCATATAGTTTTTTATCTTGTTTCTATTTATGTGATGTTTTACATTTATTCATTTGCATATGTTGAACCATCCTTGCATCCCTAGAATAAATCTTATTGGTCCTAATGTATGATCTTTTTAATGATTTGTTGCACTCTATTTGCCAATATCTTGTTGAGGACTTTTGTGCCTATATTCATTAAAGAGATTAGCCTGTAGTTTCCTTTTTTGATTGGGCCTTTTTCTGGTTTTGAAATCAGGGTAATACTAGCTTCTAGGAATGACTTTGGGAGTACTCCTTGATTTTCAATTTCACAAAACAGTTTGAAGAATATTAGCATTTCATCTTCCCTAAAATTCTTATCGAATTTGGCAGTGAATCCATCAGGAACTGGGCTTTTCTTAGTTGGTTGTTTTTAAATTTCTACTTCAGTTTCATTGCTTGTTATTGGATTGTTCAAGTTTTATATTATTTTTGTTCTTTTTTGGAAATTCATATATATCTAGTTACTGATTCATTTCTTCTAAATTCTCCAACTTATTAGAGTATAGTTTCTCAAATTGGTTACTAATAATCTAGATTTCATCAGTGTCCATTGTGATTTCACCTTTTTTATTTCTAATGGCATGATTTGGGTCTTTCCCTTTTTGGTAAGATTTGCTAGGGGTTTGTCAGTGTTTGTTTATTCTTTCAAAGAACCAGCTCTTCAATTCATTGATTTTTTTGTATCTTTCTCTTAGTCTCCATTGCATTGATTTCTGTTACTATCTTTATAATTTCCTTTTTTGTACTAATTTTGGATTTTGATTGTTATTGTTTTTGAAGTGTATCATTAGGTTTTTTTATTTGGACTTGCTCTGTTTTTCTAATGTGGCCATTCATGGGTATAAACTTCCCTCTTAGAACTGCTTTCATTATTTCTTATAGGTTCTGGTATGTTGTACTGGTATTATCATTTAATTCTAACAAATATCTTACTTTCTCTTTGATATTTTTTTCTGTGACCCATTGATTATTCAAGAGAGTGTTAATTTCCATGTGTTTGCATAATTTATGTTTATGTTTGCATTATTTGTGTTTATTATTATGTTTATAATTTATTCTTTTGCCACAGATTTCTAGTTTCATTGCACTATGATCAATAATATGCATGGGATAATTTTGATTCTTTTGCATTTACTTACGCATGCTTTATGAACTAGCATATAATCCATTTTGGAGAAAGTCCCATGTGCTGCTGAGCAGAAGATATTGTGTTGTAGATATTTATTAAGACCATTTGTTCACTGTTATTCTCTAATTATTTTGCTATAAAATTTTATCTTATTTTTCACAGAAGACTCTTTTTATATTTTCTTTATTAATATCTACTTGTATTACTTTAAAATTTAAAAAATTGGTTCAACTCTGATTTTTTTGTTCTTGATTTTTTTGTCTAGTTGATTTCCATGGTAAATTAACTTTCTAATTTAGTAAACTTCTTATAAATTACTGTGTGCTTCAATATGAGAAACTATGCTCTGTAGTAACGTTCAGAGTAGTGCAAAAGAGATAGAGATAATCTGTGCTTCAAAGAATACACAGGGAGATGCAGTGAAGACAAATCATGCTTCCCTTTCCAAGGACTCTTTCAGAAGTGTTGCTGACCTGTAGAGAAAGAGCACAGTTAGTTGTCTTAATGAAAGAAAAATCAGATCAGGATGCTTTCTCCAAGAGAACTACAAGAGTAGTGGCTACTAAACTATGACTTTCTGCAAGAGGAATCTATGAACAGTAAAACAAAGATAAAACCACTACAATGAAGCGAAGAGTTGGTTTTTTGAAAGAATAAATAAAATCAATAAACCTTTAGCCAACCTTATCGAAAAAAGGAAAGAAAAGGTACAAATACATGCAATTAAGAATGAAAAAGGTGAAGTCACAACAGATCCAATGCAAATCCAGAAGATCATCAATACCTACTTTGAGAACCTGTACTCCAATAAAATGGAAAACACAGAAGAAATGGGCAGATTCCTAGATAAATATGAATTGCCAAAGTTAAATGAAGAAGATATAGAAATTGTAAACACCCCAATTACAATGAGTGAAATTGAAAATGTAATAAAAAATTTACCAACAAAGAAAAGCCCAGGTCCTGATGGCTTCACTGCTGAATTCTACAAGACATTTAAAGAAGAACTACTGCC
>NW_004624774.1:13732601-13763811 GCF_000247695.1 Heterocephalus glaber | reverse complement strand
CCCTTTTGTTGCCAGTTCAGTGGGTCCAGGTGGTTGAGTATCAGAATTGTCCATCTCATTTCCCTTTGGGGTTGCTGTAGGTGATCTCAAAGTCTGGTTTTGAGACTTATTTACATGTTTTCTCATTTTGACTGGGGTGGGGGACTGTTAGCACCTGCACAGATTACCTCCTCTGAGCTGGGTGAGATGGGACAGGGGCCGGGAGCAGCAGTAGGGATGGTGACCCAAAAGCCCTTTCCTGTGGGCTGGGAGCAGCAGGAGGGATGGTGGCCGGGAAGCCCCTTCCTCTGGACCAGGAGGAGTGTGATGGTGGCTCAGAAGCCCTTCCCTCTGGGCCGGGAGTGGTGGGAGGAATGGTGGCCTGGAAGCCCCTTCCTCTGGGCCAGGAGCAGTGGGACGACGGCTCAGAAGCCCCTACCTCTGGGCCGGGAACAGAGGGACTCAGTACCTTGGTCTGGTGGTCTGGTGTCCTCTGCGTCTTTGTAGTGTGGAACCAGGTGGCTGCCTGTCTGCAGCAGGATGATTCGGTGTCTTCTGCGTGACTCAGGACCTCGGTAGCGCATGCACAGACCTTCCTGTGTGCAGCGGACTGATTTGGTGTATTCCGGGTGACTGGGGACCTCAGCAGGGCATGGGCAGACCTGCCTGTCTGCAGCGGACTGACTCGGCTTGTTCTGTGTGACTCAGGACCTTGGTAGGGCATGCACAGACCTGCCTCTGGCTGTGTGTCTTTGAATTTGTTTCTCTACCTCTTGGAGGCTTAATTTCCACAACTGCAAAATGAAGGATCTTAAATATATCTAACTCACATCATTGTCATGATGACTAAATGAGTAAACATTTACAGGATTCTTAGATTAGTAGATGCAACATAGGCATAAATCTTATATATATATGTGTGCTAAAAATAAAAAAACCCAAAAGACCCAGTAAACATTCCTACTGTTTGTTGAGTAGGAAGCTTCAACAGAATTCTGTGGGGGGAATGCACTCTGAATGCTCAGCATGGTGCATTTCTGTTAAGTGGAATATTCATAGAACCTACTTCAGAAGCATTATTGTAAAGATTAAATGAGATGATGCAGGGAAAGCCTTACAGTAAGTCCTGGGACGTAGCTATACTTTATTAATGTTGACAATTATTAATACTATCTTTGTCGCTGTTATGCCTTGACCTAATCATCGTTTACAGTATATACTTCGACATTTACCTATCAGCTTAAATGCATATATTTTTCAGTATGAGATTCCACTCTTTGGAGTTGAGCTCTTAATTACTTCAATATTTTCAAAATAAATTGATATTCTTATTGAGTCCAAGCAATTACTCATTCTTTCTGCGTGTGAGAGGATAATATTGGTGACAGGTCTGTGTCTGCCAGAAGCGGCATAAAGGAACCAATTCTGGCATTCTGGCTCACCTTTCCTGCAGTAAGAATACAAGGATTGTGGCAGGCAGCTGTCAGCACCTGGAGGAATGGAAAACTACTGCGGAATTTTGTGATGGGGAAGAGCACGCTGACTTTTCTTGAGGCCATTCTGACCACACTTGTGCCCTCCCAGCTTTGCCTTCCCAGCCTTCTGGAGAATGCCACCCTACCTGTTTCTCTCCAATTTTATTGCTTTACTTCATGAACAAATGTCCCTAGTGGGAATTTTTATGATCCATACTCCCTGTGCTTACTGCTAAAGGGTCACAGCTGACTTTGTCAAAGTTTCTTTGCCATCGATTGTTGGGTACACATCCTGGAGATTGTCCCCTGTGTTTCAGAAGCTGTACAGAGGAGGGTAGAGAGGTCACACACCTTTCCACCAGATCGTCTTGATGTTACTCTTCAGTACTCGACATAGGGCTTAAAATGTCCCTATTTTATTCTCTGTCCTTTTTTCTATTTTAGTCTTCCCATTCTCAAATTCTTAGTCAGGAATTCTAAAATGAAAGTACCTATATTAAAACTGAATGAGAAACTTCAGAACTGTTGAGAATTTACTTTTTAAACAAGGACATTTTAATACAAGTTTCCTAGAAATCATAGAAGATGTCAGTCTCTCTTTTTGCCAAATAAAAAGGAAAATTGCTTCTAATTTCAAATGTTAACTTAAGTAACTGCTTAAATGCAGATGTTTATAGTGTTCTGAACATAAATAATTCTGTTTTTTCCCCAATCTCTTCCCTTTGCATACCATTTAAGGATGGCTGACATCAACCCAGCTAAGAGACTGCAGGGGTGGGAAGGAGTCTGGGAGAGCTCTCTTGAGTCTTTAAGAATGCAAAGAGATTACCATAGCCATGGAATCTGTGACAAAAATCAGCAACCATATAAATAAATGACTTAGACTTGTTTAAACAAGTGTGATTTTCAAAGGAGGATAACCAGGTCATAGTCAACAAATGGTTTAAATATGAGTCATCTTAAAACTAAAGAAAAACTAAAATAATAAACTTTTGTCATTAAGTATTTATGGCAATATTGTGCTTGAGGAACTCAGGAAGATAGGCTTCTCATTGAAAGGGCACAAGTAAGTTGCAAAATTCCAGGAAGAGGCAAAGGAATGCAAAACAAAAAGAAATGGTTATTAATTGTTCATTCTTCAACTATTTTTGCTGATCCTAACAAGCCAGTCTCTCTTCCTCTGGGCTTAATGGGCCTGTGCAAGGAGCTGTGGCTGTGAATTGTTGTTGTCTATACTCTTGGAAGAACTGGGTAAGAGGAAGGATTAAGAGAAAGAGCAGGAGGAGGCTTGCAGGATCAACTAGGGAGGCAGCTGCAGGCGTGGGGAGAATGCAGAGCACATGAGGGTGGGTGTGGGAGCAGGAACAATGCAAACAGTCATATTGGAAGTGCAGCAGAGGGAATAAGCAGAAATGAGAATAGGAGGCATTTTCCTGCTTTGTGGAGTTGCTAATGAGAATACAGCTAGATGTTTACATTGAGCATTAAAAACAAGTCACGGCCAGTTGGAGCTCATGGGAATGATCCCCCCCAACACTCCTGTGCATGCAACACACCCATCTCCAGAGACACAACTCAGGAGGTAGTTGAGGTAATTAGAGCTCTGCCACAGTAACCCTTCAAAGGCTGCAGTGTTCAGTTAATTTGTAGTTGAAAATTTTTCTCTGGACAGAAATGTAAGATTGAAGTTGAGTTCAACTTGAAGAACTGACATGTTAAGTGCTCATAAATGTAATATCTATAGTGCACTGAGATTGACAAAAACTTAGTTGGACAGAGACTTAGTAAAATTTTAGATAGTTCTGTTACTTCTCCAAAACAGGGTTACTTGGGGAATTTACTTTGCAGGGTTTCAGGATAAGAATTTAAACTTCAGAATGACTTCCCCATAGTCTGATCACTTGCTAGTCAGTCTCAGATCAGACTCCTTCAGGAATTCATGCCAATGAAACTCTGATGCTTTTTAGCTTCCAAGGCTGACTCTCCCATTCATGCACCTGTGCTCTCTTAAGTATTATTGATGATAAATGGCTGTTGCCAGAATCTACTTTAATATGGCAATTTTTTTCTTAAAATACTTTAATTCTTAGTTTCTATGGATAGATTTTTGTTTATTTAAATTGTATTTTCAAGACCATATGTTCTAGACAGATTTCTAGCCTCAAAATACAGTTCTTTGCAGCTGTCATAAATAATTATTTTGACAACAGGTCTCTCATTTAGCAGTGAACATGTATAGCCTTTAAAAAATGTTCAGTAGTAAGACTTCAAGCTCCATTTCTCAATGTGAAAGTGTAGGTCCATGGGTGTATTCTCAGATCTATATATATGGTGTGTGCACACACTGTGCTTTGGAAGCTATTTTATACATACTTTAGAAAGGATCAATTGATATTTATGCCATTTTCTTTGGATTCCCACATATCACAGTTAAACTAAATCTGAGGTAAATGAAGGTGAAATGTCAGAATATCAGGTGAAGTCTGCCTGCCTTTCTCCTACTAGATTTCATTTAAGAGTGAGTGATCAAAGAGACTCAAAGCCCATGTCTTGAAACTAGTTCTGTGTAGTGGCCCATTTGGCAATGGGGTAGGGAAGGGGAGTGAATCAGGCTTAGCATGATATCTGTAAATTCACAGGTTTTTGTATAGGATTTACCTTGGCATCAAAGAAACAATCTCCTCTCAGAAGCTTCTAGATTTCCCACTGGAATCTAAGGAATTTTTAAATAGGAAATTATAAAAAATAGAATTTGTCAAAATTAATATTCATGATCAGATATTATTATACATACAACATATACATACAAAGCACAAAAATCACAGATGCATGTTGTCTCTCAAACCTTTCATCCATCTTTGATACTTAGATAAAGCTATTAGAGAATATATTTTAAAGCTGTTGTGGTAAATGCATTTTTATTTGAGAAAAGTGGTGAGTGAGGAGGGAGCGAAGGAATAGGGTCATTTAGGTTTATAGCGACATGCTTGGCAAAGGAATCATGTTTCAGAGTTAGTGTTTTGGAGAGAGTAACTCAGAAATCAACACACTGCTATGTGGATATTTTATTGTTAGTGTTAAATATCATAAGTGTTTCAAGTTGCATTAGTGAAACTTTTAATTTTTATACTAGAAGTGATAGAGAGAATTTGCCAAATTAAGCTGTGAAAAGGAAGAGTTTTCTGCAATAATAGCAGAGATTTTCCATGCCCCTAAAAGCTAATTAACAAATTTGGGACAAGCTTTTACTCAAAAATTAGCATCAATGAGCTCCTAAGGTAGGGTCCTGTGATATGAGTCATGCTCTTAACCGAACTGTATTCTAACAGTGTAAGCTGAGTAGCCATTAATTGAAGGTCATTGGTAACTGCCAGACTCTCCATGAGGGCAGAGGATCAGACTGGAAAACTGTGGCTGAGAATGTGCGTTAAAACACAGTACAGACCTTTCCCAGGAAGTCTCCTCTCCATCTGGTTCCAATGGATACTTCTGATCTGGGCACTGAAAGCTTTCCTTAGATCCTGTGCTTCCAGTGTGTTTCTACTGTGAGCAGAACGCACAGAGCACCTATTTTGGTCTGCATTCTGGCATGAGTATTCTAGCTAAGGAGAGGTTTCATGCAGGCATCTCAAGCCTGCACTGAGGAAGCAGGGGGATAGCAAATAAAATTTTTAGTTTGGCTTTGAGAAAGTGAAGTTTCATAAGGAGAGGAAATTCCTATGTCTAGGGAAAGTGGTTGGCAGGCAAAAAGAATGTTGAATTTCTATCACACCTATCAACGCCAGACTCTGGTTCATAGGGCTAGCCTAACCCAGTAAAATCCTGATTCTCTAAAAAAAGAAAATTTAAGTTTAACTGTAGCCTGTGAAATTATCAGAACTCTTAGTACTCGACTTATCCTAATACTTGTTTTAAACTTCGTCTTACATCTGGCTTTAAATTTTTCTTATAAGGTAGCAATGTAACATTATTAGTTATTCATAGTATTATTAGTTATTCATTATTATTAATTATTAGTTATTCAATAGTTACCTTTTAATTTATGAATCAGGATTGGATGCAAGGGTGGTCTTTCTTTTTCACCTATTATCAAGTACAATGTCACATGTGGACAGTTTGATTGCTTGTACAGTGCCTTGGATGAAATAGTGACACCCTAGTAAAGTGGTTCTCAACCTTAGTGAGTCTTAGAATCATCTGAAAAGTTGTTTAAAATATAGGTAGAAGAGTTACAACATGACCTAGAAATTCTATTTCTAGGTATATACCCCAGAACATATTTGCACAAAAACTCATACAAAAATGTTCATAGCATTATTTAAAATGGCTAAAAAATGTTAAAAACTTAAATGTTGATTAATTGATAAGTAGATACATAAAAGAAGAATTCAAGTTCAAATCCCTGTCTTAAAAAAGGGCTGGGCATGTACCTCAGTGGTAGAACACCCCTGGCTTCAATCCCTGGTACCAAAATAAAAAGGAGAAGAAAGAAGAAAAGTAGGAGAAGGAGAAAGAAGATGAAGGGGAAGGGAAAGAGGAGGAAGGGGAGGATGAAGAGGAAGAGGAAGAAGGAGAAGGAGAAGAGAAGAGGAGAGGAGGAGGAGGAGGAGGAGGAAGAGGAGGAGGAGGAGGAGGAAAGAAGAAGAAGAAGAAGAAATGCCCAAGCAGTGAGATATGTTTCAGCCATAAAAAGGAATTGTAGCAGACCTGCAGTCCCGACGGAACACTCAGACCTGCAAGCAAATTCCACAGCTATGGATTCCATGCCTTGGCTCAGCCATCACCAAGTTGATGCTGGCTCTGCATTGTTTCCCCACTTCATGAGATAGCAGAAGTGCCAGCCAAACAATGGACCTGATCTTGGAAAAGGCAAAAGTCTGGAATAGGGGATCCAATATGGCTGATCAGAGGAGGAGTAACATCAGAGAAGCTCAGGAAAAACCCAACATGGCAGAGTAGAGGAGAAGCCATGTCAGAGAGACTCAGAAAACATCAACAAGAAACACAGAGAGGTTGAGAATCTATCATAAAAGGAAGGAGATATGAGAGATGGATTAACCAAACACAATGTAGTGACGATGTCTGAATTCTTCTTTGAATGTTCCAACCCAAAGAACTATTCAGAGAGAAGAGGAGATTATTCCACAAAAAAGAGGGAATCATTTGGGGGAGTGGGGGAATCAGTGACAGTTGGAATCTGAAAGGAAAATGGAGGACACTGCTCCCAGAATGACTTTCCACAGTAAACAATAGGTGAGTGACCTTGGTCCAGAACCTGCTGCCACAATTGTAGAAGAAAGGCTGGCAAGAACACAATTGTAGGGAAGGGCTTAGTGTTCAAAACTGGGTCCCAGAGCAGCTCCTTGGCTCCACCCTACACTCCACACTGTCAAGTTCTCAGAATGGATGAGGGAAGGACAGCCATGGGAGACAGCTGGTGGTTGGAGAGCAGGCTGGAGGGAGTTCTCCTGAGGAGCTGGATCTGGTGAACATGGACCCAGCTCCTGCAGTCAGAGGTCAGGGTCTGCCTGAGTTACACAGGATTGGAAAGTCACATTGGCGCCCCGTAGCTATTCTATGTGGATGTCTGGATCCAGCACCATTCTGGGGGTGGACTGCCACCTTAGACTTCCAGAGTGAGCAGAATCACATCTTGGCTTGAGCTCTGCTCTGTATTCCTAGGCTATGGAAAAGAGCCACATGTCCAAAACTATAGAAAAATTTCTTTTTATTTTTTCATCATTTTCCTCTTACTGTTCATTTTTCTTCCACTTTTATTTCATTATTTGCTCCTTTTTCCTTTTAAAATTGTGTGTGTGTGTGTGTGTGCGTGTGTGTGTGTGTGTGTTTCTCTTCCTCTTGCCCTTTCTTCCAATATAGTTTATAGAGGATAGGGGAATTCTCCCTTTTTCCTTTTTACTCCTTCTGCTCTTATACACATCTCATTGCCTGACTTCTTTCTCTTGGTTCTTATCTTTACTTTATTTTTCTTCTCTTTCTTCTCCTCCCTCTTCATCTATCTGCCTTTAACTTTTTCTCTAATATTTATGTTAGCCATAGAGTCCTTTCTAGTCCTCATTTCTTACTACTGATTTTATAGTAGGTCTCCCTGCTACCTGATCTAAATATATAACATACTTCTATCACTGTTAGGATCCTTTGCTCCCCTCCTATTTCCTCCTTCCCATACCACATAGAAGAAGATCTTTTTAAAAAACAGAACAAAACACTTTTTTCCCTTTTCTTTCCTCCTCTGTACCATTACCTGATCTCCAACTATCTGGGATTTAGATAATTGATTCTATAAAATTACTGTTGAATGCCTTTAACCATAAGAGAAGACATAGCTACCACATTTACTGCATATTAGCCTTGGGTCAATACTTGGGCTGTTACAATGCTTACACTATATCTGTGAATTTCTTCTCTAGGCTAAAGGGAGAGCCAGAAGTGGATTTCATGGTATGTTCAAAACTTGTGCAGATAGATACCAGTGTAACTGACTAGTTTGTTATTACTGTAGCTGATTTGATTGCATAGGAATACTCCTGACTCAGGGGACAATTTCATGCCAGTGAATTGTCTGCCAATTATACCATCACACCCAGGGAGAGAGACAGCAAGACTCAGACTGGATCAGACTCTATAAGGATCCCTGCAACATGGCAGAAAGAAGCCCTGAGTGTGAGTTAGCTTCAGTATTGCAGTGGAAGATTCAGAAGGGTTATTGGAGTGTGAGCACTCAGACTTTCTCGCAAAGAAGCTACATGTGAATCACATATACATTGACCTATTGGAATATTTAACCTGTGTTCCCATCAGATATCTTACAGATTTGAGTTTTTGTTTCTTTCTTAATTTAGTAGTATGGGGTTTTGTTATGTTCTTTTATGGTTTTTGGTGGTGGTGTGTGTTCATTAAGTTTTTACTTTTGTGCATTTTTTTCTTCCATTGGATCTGATTTAATAGGCGTGTAGGTTCTCTTCTCATCTCAGCTCCCTATCCTCTTCACCTCCAACCTCCAATGTAATACTATTTATTCCTTTTCTAAACACATAAACTCCTCCTCCCAAGTTTTTAATTTCCCATTTTAGCTCCCCCACAGTCACTCCTTTCTTCTCTAGTATTAACCCTTAATCTTCCCCATCCTAACTAAGCCTTTGGCTCTACAATACTTCCCTAGCCTATTGTCCTCTCTGTCAGCAGGTTCTGACAATCACATAGCTTCCTACAATCACAAAGTAAACTTCCTTCCTCCCATATCTCACACTTGCCCCCCAAAATGACCTCTGAAGTCTCTCAATACTCATCCTTCAACTCAACTAAATGTATTCCAATAAAATCCTCTCTCACATCAAATTTCTCATCTGTCCCTATCCCCTGCCCCACTAACCTCCTCCTTGGTGTCTTATGCTCCTCATCCAACCACCTTCCATTCTCCTCCCTCCATTTCAACTACTTAATTCCAGAACAATCACAAATAATAAATGGTCATAATGTGGATAGAGGACAAAGGAGAGAAGTGTAATTGCAAGAATTATCATATAGAAGTGTTGTATAATTGAATCTGTGGATGCAGTTATAACCAGAAATAATTCTTTCAGCACAACATAGAGACAGAGTCCAAATCACTTAAATAACAAAAGAGTAAATACTTGGACTGGACATACAAAGCTGAAAATTATTCACAAGGAGGCAACGTCCTACTAAAAATCTCCATATAAGCTACAAACCCTCCTCACTCTTCTAATATTCAACCTGCAGCACCTCCCCACCAAAAAAAGGAGGGGGGAAAGGGGGATATATATGTACACAAACAAAAACACTGATACACATATAAGCATGAAGAACCAAGGCAATAGAAGATCTTCAAGTCCATCCAACTTTACCAAGGCAGAGCAAGGGGTCACAAAGGGAGAAGAAAACAAATACCAGGTAGCAGAACTCTATGAAAAGTTCATAGAAGGCATGAAGAAAATAATTAGTTCAAAGAGGGAATGAACCAAAAGTTTACAGCAATTTCACTCTACATGTCCATACTAAATTTCAGGGAAATAGGTAAAAACTGGATGAGCTAACCAAAATAGTTCAAACTTTGAATGATGTGTTCAAAAAAGATATGAAATCTTCAAAATGATGTCAGACAGAAAAATCTGAAATAAAATCTCTATAGAATTTATACATTGTAGAAATGAGCAGTGTAAACACAGAGTATCTTATATTGAGGACAAAATAGTGAATTACAATAAAGAGCACAAAGAAGCCAAAAATAAAATACAAGAAAAAGAGAAGACTATCCAGCAGCTACTAGATGACAGCACAATCAATCTAAATCTAATCAGAATTAGATAGAAAAACTAGAAGATAGCACAGATGAATTCACTAAAATGCTTACAGAAATTATGGAAAAAATGTCACAAATATAAGAAAAGAGTTTAAAGTACAAGTAGGTATGTGAAATAGGAAGAAAAGATCTAAAGGAGTATGGGAAGTGGGAGGGGTAGGGGAAAGAAAAGAAGTGAAAGGAAAAAATATGAGAAAAGGAAAGAATGGAAACAAAAATCTTTGTAAATAGGGAAGGGTGGAGGGGGTGCAGGGAGGGCAGGGGAATGGGGATAAAATAAGAACCAAGATACATCATGTAAAGGTACAAGATCCCAATGATGAATGTAACTCTACTTTATACCTTAAATGTACCAATAAACTTAATGGAAAATATAAAATAAAATAAAATACAAGTAAGTGACACATATAGAACACCAAACAATCATCATGAAAGGAGAAGCTCACCAAGGCATATCCTTATTAAATTTCCAGATATCCAATAAAAAGCCCAGAATTTTAAAAACAGCCAGAGAAAAACAAAAAATTATAAATAAAGGTAAACCAATCAGAATCACAGAAGACTTTTGAGCACAAACCCTGTAGGCCAGAAGAGCTTGGCATGAAGTATTTCAAGCTCTAAGAGCAAATAACTGCCAACCATGATTCACTTACTTAGCAAAGCTATCCATCAAAATAGATGGAGAAATAAGCTTTTCCATGAAAAAGACCATATCAAAACGTACATGAGTACTAAGGTAGCTCTTGAGAAAATACTTAAGAATATTCTCGGCAGAAATGATGAAACAGACACAGCTAAAAACACAGAGGAAATTAGTGAGGCCAATGGATAAACAGAAACAAAGAAAAAAAATCAGGAAAAGAAAAACAAAGGATTCACCAACAGATAAATTAAATGGTGATAGTAAATAACCAACCCACCTCAGTAATGTCTCTCAATGTTAACAACCCCAACTCTACAATTAAAAGACACAAATTGACAGCCTGGATAAAAATACAGAAGCTAGCAGTCTGTTGCATTGAAGAAACTCGTCTAATCAAAAAAGATATTCATAGATTAAAAATTAAAGGATGAAAAACAACACTTTATGCACCAGTACTCTGAAAACAAGCAGGGGTAGCAATACTAATATTAGACATGGTAAACTTCAAGGTAAAACTGATTAGAAGAGACAAAGAAGGTCATGACTTAGTAGTTAAGGGAACAATCCAACAAGAAAAGATAACATCAACAAACATATATGCACAAAACACTAGAGCACCTATGGTCATAAAACAAAAACTACTGAAATTAAAAGATCAAATAAATACTAACACAATCATAGTCAGGGATTTTAACACTCTGCTTTTGCAAAGAGATAGATAAACTTAAAAAACAGTAAAGAAATAGCACAGCTGAACCATGCCCTTGAATATATGAACTTAATAGGTTTATGCAGAGTATTTCACCCCTCTACAACAGAGTACACATTCTTTCAGCAGCACATGGTACTTTTTCCAAAGTAGATCACATACTAGTCCACAAAACCTGCTTAAGTAATATAAAAGAATTTAATTTTTCCCCACACATACTGTCAGACCACTGTGCAATGAAAATAGAAATCAACAAGAGAAGAAATTTTGGAAAAGGCAAAAACTCTTGGAAAATCAACAACATACTCCTAAACAATCAATAGGTCACAGAAGAAATTCAAAAATTTCTGGAAGTTAATGACAATGACTATACAAGTCAACAAAACCTGTGGAACCCTACAAAAGTAGTTATAAAAGTAAAATTTATCACAATCAATGTTCACATTAGGAAAACAGAGCAATCCCAAATAAATAACCTTATGAAAAATCTTAAGATATTTGAGAAACAACAACCAGTCAGCCCCAAATTGAAATTAGGGAGGGAAATTACAAAGATGAGAATGGAAATCAATGAAACTGAGACTAAAAAAACTTAAAAAATCAATGAATCAAAGAGCTAGTTCTTTGAAAGAATAAATAAAATAGATAAAGAATAAATAAAATAGGATAAATAGAAAGAATAAATAAAATAAAGTAAAATAAATAAACAGACTCACCAAAAGAGAGAAAAGACTTATACCAATGCAATTAGAAATGAAAAAGGTGAAATAACAACAAACACTGTCAAAATCCAGAAGATAGTAACTACTAAGAAAAATTCTATTCCAACAAATTAGCAAATTTTGAAGAAATGGACAGATTCCTAAACACATACAACTACCAAAACTAATCCAAGAAAACATAAATATGTTTAACAACCCAGTAACAAGCAATGAAATCGACACATTAATAAAGAATCTACTAACTAAAAAAAAGCCCACGACCTGAAAGATTTACTAATGAATTCTAAAAAACCTTTACGGATATTATGTCACCAATACTCCTCAAGCTCTTCAAAAATATTGGAAGGAATGAAGTACTCTCAAATTCATTTATGGATGCCAGTATCACCCTGATGTCAAAACTAGATAAAGATCCAACTGAGAAAGAGAATTTTAGACCAATATCTTTAATGAACATAGATGTAAAAATCCTCAACAAGATGGTAGCAAATAGAATACAACACATTATCAAAAAGATGATACAACATGATCAAGTAGGTTTCATCCAGAGATGCAAGGATGGTTCAACATATGTGAGTCAATGAAAGTAAAACATCACTTTAAAGTAACAAGGTCAAAAACCACATGATATCAATGTGTAACAGAAAAGGCTTTCAACGAAATCCAACTCTCCTTCATGGTAAAAACCATGAAGGAAATAGGTATAGAAAGATCATACCTGAATATGATGACGGCTGTTTATGACAAACTAATAGCCTACATTATATTAAGTGAGGAAAATCTAAAAGCATTAGTCCTAAAATCAAGAACAAGACAAAGATGTTCACTATCTTCTCATCTATTCAACATAGTCCTGAAACATTAGCCAGAACAATTAGGCAAGAGAAAGAAATAAAAGGAATACATACAGTAAAGGAAGAATTTAAGTCATTATTATTTGCAGATGACATGATATTCTACATAGAAGACCCAAAGAACTCCATAAAAACCTCTTAGAATTAATAACCAAAGAAATAAAAAAATTTAAAAAGTTAAAAAAAAGAATTAATAACCAACTTCAGCAAGGTAGCAGGGTCAACACAAGATCAACACACAAAAATTGTTAGTATTTGTCTACATCAAACAATGAACAGGATGAGAAGGAAATTATGAAAACAATACAATTCACAGTAGCTTCAAGAAAAATGAAATCCTGAGGAATCAACGTAACCAAAGAAGTAAAAGACCTCTACAAACAAAGCAACAGTACTCTAAAGAAGTAGACTGAAGAGGACATCAGAAAATGGAAAGATGTCCCCTGCCATACTTCCAAAACTGTTATATAGATTCAATGCAGTCCCAATAAAAATACCAACAGCATAATTTACAGATCCAGAGAAAACAATCCCCAAATTTATATGGAACCAGAAGAGAACCAGAAGAGTAAAAGCAATTATGGGCAAAAAGAGAAAAGCAAGAGGCATCACAATACCTGAATTCAAGCAATACTACGAAGCAATAGTGATGAAAATGGCATGGTACTGGAACAAAAACAAGCACATGGATCGATGGAACAGAATTGAGGATACAGAAACTTCCCCCGACACATTCAACTATTTGATCCTTTACAATAGGTCCAAAAGCAAATGTTGGAGGAAAGATAGCCTATCCAACAAGTGGTGTTGGGAAAATTGGTTATCTTCTTGCAGAAGAATGAAAATGGACCCTTGTCTCTCACCATACACTAAATTAAAATCGAAGTGGATCAAAAAAGTAAACATTAAAACAGAAACATTAAACATTCTGGAAGATAAAGGTAGGCAAAACACTTGAAGACATAAGTGTAAGAAAAGATTGTCTAAACAGAACTTCAATCACACAAGGAATAGCAACAGGAGTCAACAAATGGGATTATATCAGACTAAAAAGCAAAAAAATCAATCAGTAGAGTGAAGAGACAACTTACAGAATGGGAGAAAATTTTGACAGCTACTCCTCAGACAGAGAACTAATATCTAGAATATACAAAAAACTTAAACCACCTAAAATGAAAGACCCAGTCAACAAATAGGCAAGAGAAATGAACAGACACCTCACAGGGGAAGAAATGCAAATGGTCAACAAATATATGAAAAATGTTCAGCATCTCTGGGCATTATAGAAATGCAAATTAAAACCACTAAGATTCCATCTTACTCCAGAAAGAATGGCAATCATTAGGAAATCAAATAATAACAAATGCTGGCATGGTTGTGGTGAAAAAAGAACCTTTCTGCATTGTTGATGGGAATGCAAACTAGTAAAACCACTATGGAAATCAGTGTAGAGATTTTTCAAAGAACTGAAATTAGAAATTCCATATGACCCAGCTAACTCCCCAGCAAGGTATCTTCCCCAATGATTTTAAGTCATCATACTACAGTGATACATGCATACAAATGTTTAGAGCAGCACAATTCATGATAACTAAATCCTGGAAGCAACCTGTATACCCATCAACAGGCAACTGGATAAAGAAAAAAATACGGTATCTATATATAATGGAATACTACACTGCTCTAAAGAATGACACATTTGGGATGTTTGTAGGAAAATGGATGCACCTGGAAAATATAATGTTGGGTGAAATAAACCAGGCACACAACCTTAAATATCATATGATATCCCTCACAGGAGTTAGGCAAAGTACAAACAAAGAGAATTATAAAGGATAGATAGAAAGTGACAAGGGAACAGATCTGCTGTTGCAATAATGTGAAGACTGACAATAACTGTCGCAATAATGAAGACTTGGTCTGATGGAACAAGGATGAGGAGTGAGGAAGAGGGAAAGGGGAAATGACAGAAATAAAGATGTGCCATGTACAGGAACCTAATAATCTCAGTTAATGTAAACACTATGCCATAACATTAGCTTAGACAATAATATTAGCAAAAATGAAAAAGGGGGTAGGGGAACTTGAGGAGGAAAGAGAAAGAGAAGAAAGGGACTTTTTTTAAAAAAAGAAAGAAACATGCTATAATATGTACGTTTAACCATTCCCCGAGACAGCTGTAAACTACACGAGCTGCAAACATGTATAAATAAAAATAAACAAATACAAAATAAAAAAGGCTTGTGACAGAGCTATACCCCCAAAATAAAAAAAGAAACTGTAGTTCTTAAACCAGACACAGTGGCACACATCTATAATCCTAGCTACTCAGGAGACTGAAGCAGGAGGTTCACTTGAGACCAGAAATTTGGGACCAGCTCGGTCAAAATAGCAAGATGGTCTGTTAAAAAAAAAAATTCCAATTTTTATTATGACAAGATGAACATTGAACACTACATTAAGTGAAAAAAGCTAGAAACAAAAATCTACATATTGTATGACTCCATTGATATACATGTCCAGAACATAGGTAAATCCATAGTGATAAAGAATACATTACTTGTTGTTTTGACTCCAAGAAGCAGGAAAGATGAGCAGAACCTGCTACTTGGGAATAAATTTCTTTATTGTACTGCTAAAAATGTTCTAGAATTGCATAATAGTGATAGTTGCATAACTTCGTGAACATACTAAAATTGCTGAATTGCACAATTTAAGTATCAATATTATATCTCAAAAGAAAAAAATGCAAGTAGATTCCAGAATATTCCCTCCAAAAAATGTATATATAGATCTTGGATGGAAGGTGCAGGCGTATATTTTTATTTGGATGAAGCTGTGAACCACACTTTGCAAAGCATTGTATCTGGTCCTTATACATATAAATCTCCTAAGGAATAGCATTGCAAAAATATTTGTTCAAATCCAAAGTTTATCAATTTGTCTTAGAAAATTTTCATAAAAATGGTACAAAATACCATTATGAGAGTCTTCAGCATATGACATATGAAAAAGTACACCATGGCTTTCTCCAAAATCCTGGCTGTAAAAGCAATGGACTTAATGATCTTTAACTGCTTGTATTCTACTAATTAATGTCACTTAAACTGATAGCAATTAATGTCACTTAGAGACTAAAATACTCTAATTTGAATTATTTAAATATATTAATTGAGCAAAATTTTACCATTTGACAGGTTTATACATTGGTTCAATATACTAAAAATCCAATAATGACCCTCTAATCCGTTGCCATTTTACGCAATTCTTCTTGACCTTGGCTACACATTGAAATTAACTGTAAATCATTTACACATACAGAATCCTGGGTTTGACCAACAGAAAGCCTGATTTTATTGATTTGGAGCGCAGACAGGACTTTTAAATTTTCTTCAGATCATTTTAATGTGCAATTAAAGTGTGGAACCACTGCCATAAGAAAGAGATGAGCCATACATAAGTGATACAGTGCATTATTCCAAGTGGTATGATGAAAGTAGTCAAAAATTACCATGGAAACTCAGACAGACCACCTGTATCCAGGCTAGAGGCAGAGACTGCATAGGGAAGCACTCCTGTGAGCTGTGGTACCTGGGTTCAGTATTAAATGATAGGGAGGAACTGTCCACGAGTGATGGAATGAGAGTGGGAGTGATCCAGCAAGAGGAAACAGCATGCAGAGAGGCAAGGAAAGGTGAAATAGCTTTACAGCTACTAGAGGGAAGGTTTGTGAATTAAAAACCCAGCAGACATGTCATATATTTTATAGCTGGCTACAGCCATTAAAGTTTCCTCAACAACCAACATGAACTGACAGTGCTGGGACTGTCAGCCCATGGCATCCTCTTGTTGTCTTTCACTGAAGGAAGGAGATGATTACCTTTCTCCTCTGTATTATGGACTCGTACAATGTAGAAGAGCTACAAGGGCTGGTGTTTCAGTGTGGTTATTAGCTGTTGAAGTGAATCCTAGTTTTGTAATGTGTTTCAAACCTGTCTTCTCATATCGGCCTCAGAGACACTTTTCCAAAAGCGCCTGACCCATGATCCTAGGTAAAGATCCTCTGTTGTCTTTAAACCAAGTAGCCCCTGAAAGCAGGAAGAACACTAAATAGGCCAGCATTAGGAAGCAAATTAACACCGACTCTCTTATACTTCTTTCTTATCCCTAAAAGAACTTGAGGACTGCGTATTTTATTATTAGTTCTTGTTAATCTCTTCCTAGGCCTAATTTATCAATTACACGTTATCATAGGTAGGTATATATGTATAGGAAAAAACATGGTACATACAGGATTTGTACTGTGTGTCATTTCAAGCATCTGCTGGGAATGCTGAAAAATATTTCCATGGGTGAGGGGAGGGGCCTATTGTGTATAGTATATATTGAATAATGGCTTATTAGATACTTCCAAACAAAGTTTCTCTTTCCTTTTTGCCCACCACAAACCTTATAAAATAAACCACAGGGAGATTCACTAGCTGTTGTAGAGTCATCGTTATGGTACTTGGAATAGGCACAAAGACATTTACACTTCTGCTCCAAACACAAATGAATATTCCATTGTGTATCAGGTACTTTTACCCTGAGAGCCTCCTTTGTTTTCACAAGGTACAGTATTTTAAAGCATGGGCAGACACACACAGCCACATCCCTCTAATATTTTAAACTTACATTTCATCTTTATCCTCTATACAACTCTGTGTTGTTTTTAAATGTTTCTGTTTTGAGCAGATAATGCTGTGAATTTGGTGTGTGGGACTGAATGAATTCTAATTTCTCTCAAAACTCTTCATGTACACCTACAATATTTCATTCACATTACTGTTCTAAAGAAGTCATTCTTTAAAACTCTTTGGCTCAAATTTTCTTCTGCAATCTCAAAATGAAAACAAGGAACATTTGATGAAAAGGTCAATAACATAAAGGCATATGAATTTAAAAATGTCTTCCCCTTCCTTCCTATTTCCTCAACCCTTATTTTAACAACATGCACTTTCTATACTCTATAACCGAAAAATGCCTGTATATACATATTGTTTCTTTTAGGTTGGCATTTTTTTGTTTCTACAAAAATGTGATCAATATGTATCATTTTCCACATATATATATCACCTATTCCACTCATCAGTAAGTCATGGAACTATTTATAACATTACTTTAAATGATATACTCTTAAACGAGTGAAATTTATATCAAGGATTATTTTAATCTAATTATATGTTTAATGTAAAAATGTCTGGACTTTTTTTTGTTTTTTGTCTTCCTTTTTTGTTTAGTTTTGTTTTGTTTCTTGAGGCAGAGTCTCTCTAATTTAGTTCAGGCTGGCCTGAGCTCAAGGCAATCCTCCTGCGTCAGTCTCCCAAGTGCTGGGATCACAGGTGTGGACCATCATGCCTGGCAGAAATGTTTGAACTTGTAAACTCCATATTCTGTCTTCTCACACCCTCTGGTCCCCATCTGGCTAACAAATCCATTTATAAACATCTTTTTTTGCTTCCCATTCCCATACAATACTCTGCTACAAATACACACACACACACACACACACACACATACCCATGCACTGCGAGTTCAGACAGTCAGAAAGCTCACAGTAATGTTGAGGGATGACTAAGGACTAGTTATGTCCTTGTAAATGTTTAAAAACCAGCTTCTGAGGGATAAGGGAGGAGCCCTAATTTATATTGTTTGCCTATTTATAGTGTTTTAAATACTCCCTCCCACCACGGCACTTTTAAAGCTACTAACATTAGATAGCTCAGCTCTCAACTTTCCTGAAATTTTACCAAGTGCCTTTCACAAGCTTATTTGAGGTGTCTCCAGGCTGCCACTAACAAGGTAAGTAGAAGGCACTATGACCTCTGTGGGACATCTTGGTGTTGATGGAGAAACTCATCTAAGGAACAGCCTCTTTTTCAGGAAATCAAAAAGTTGTCTCAGCCCCCTGCCTTGATCTAAGGTTGACAAGAAATTCATCTTTTTAAAAATCTCATTAATTTCTAAATATCCAAGAGATCTGTAGCATGGACCCCAATCTCAGATTGAGCAACTAGATTTTCATGAGTTTTGTGGGTTTATATCCATTTCATCAGTGTTGAAGCTAAGGGCTTTCCCAGGCACCCTGAGGAAGTCTTAAACCCCAGCTCAGACGTCCTTGGCATCTACAATTCAGTTATAAAGATAAAGGGAACTCGGATGATTGAGTCCCACTTCATGTGGTCCTGGGGTCCACTGGTATTTGGTGACCCTTTCCTAGTGGATGACCATGACCTTGATGACAACATGCTGGAAATGTCAAAAATGCCCTAGGATACAAATCGGTACCCAGAGACTAGAACCGAAGGGCTAAATTAAATACAACCAATTATGAATCTTTCCATACAACTTAATCATAAAGATAACTAAATATTTCACAAGCTCTATTGGCCACCCTTGTTTCAAAAGGTGAAATCCAGGCACAAGGAAAGGGAAGATTTAAAGAAAATAGAAACTAGACGTAAGTTAGTAACCACTGAACTTGTGTTTTCTTGGGGCACTTTTGAAGTTTTTTGTTTCCCTAAGTACCCAGAACTTGTCATTGAGACTCCAGGGACAACATTATGGGCTTAGAGGGTCCTGCCTTAGAAAAATAATCAGGAAATGCTCAGAACTGCTTGTTCTTATTAGAACAAAGGGCCTTTCACACCCTCTGGGGTACACTGATTAGCCTGTCTGTTACTGGAGTTCAGATTGGCTGTGGATCTTAGGACAGAGAAAGACTAGAAAGAGTTAAAAGCTGTCCTTAAGGCCTTATTCAGTTCTCAAATATTCATTCATTTTTCTGAGATATTTATGGAATGCATATGGTGAGATATTTGACAAAATCTCTGCCCTTGTGATACTGACATTCTGATAAGGCAAGAAAGAATAAGCAAATAAACTAGTAAGTACATAAAATAACAGATGAAGAAGAGGACTTTAAAAATGTGAATGGATTTTTTTCTATGGAGTGATCAAGAAGGCCTCACTGAGTAGCCCATATCTGCAGACATCATCAGGTTGCCCTGGGATAATCTCCCCGAGTATATCCTTCCAGAGTCCAGTTCTCTGCAGATAAAGAACTCTCATAAATGGCTGTGCCCAAGCCTCCAGGCCCCTGAGGCACCATGAATGACACCTAACTTCAAGGTTAAAGTATCAGCATTGCAGGCTGGATATTTGTCCATGGTGCTAGGCCTGAGGGTAAGATTTCCAGAGGGAGAAGAAGCCAGTGATCCCTCAGAATTCAGCAAAACACAATTATTCTCCAATGACAACGACTCTACCTTTCAGTTCTCCATTGCAAGAGGGCAATCCAGGCAAACCTGGCCCTCCCTTAAAGGTGCTTCTCACTGTGTTTTATTGATTTTGCTCATCTGAGTACTTGCTAACAACAATGTGATGACAGTAATCTCATTATACAAGAGTCTCTCCCACATTCTGTGTGGATAAAGTCCATCTTTTCAAGTTTGTGGGTACAGCTGATGTTGACAGAGCCTGGGACTATTTGAAAACATGTCTCTTTCCTCTGCCATCTGCCCAGTCTTTGTCAGAAAGCCTCCCGTTTTTGTTTGCCAAGTGTCAGGTTCATCCATTTGCCTTTGGGATCATCTAGAATTCTCCACCATGTCACATATTGGCCATCACATGTTAATATGTACTTGCATGTTCTCACTCCACTTATTTTACCAACACAATGCCCCACACCAAAAGTTATTTTACTAATGAATGTCCTTTTCTCGACCATATGCACTAAAGGCTGCTAAGCTATATAGGCTAAATTTTCCTGAGCTAACAAATAAATTTCTTTTCTCAAGCCTTGTTAAAGTGTTGCCTTGCATGTAAAAAGCCATTGTGAACTTAAAGGACTTCTGTCCTTCGAAAGAAGGGTCCCTGAATCTTCATTCTCTCTGTGACCTCTAGCATCACCTTGAGAGTCCTTATATATTCCAAAGAGGTCACAAGATGTTCCCTAATGCCTCTCTACAATCATTTTTCAGGGGTTTTATTAAAATTGGTGAAAGGTTTTCTGTTGCAACTGTACCCACACACAAAAGAGTCATTATTGATTTGACCTTTAGTTGCCAACAGACTGATTTGTTCTCTGCTGATGGAAATCATAGGCATTTCCAGTATCCAGTCATGCCACCCAAGCTAGCAAGAAAGCAGTCAGCTATGTATGCACCTTCATCTAGGAGCAAGGTCCTAACCAAGCAGAACACTCAGGGAAAGAAATGAGAGCAAACTAAAGGAAGACCAGACTTACTCTCTCCACCCTCCTCTTTTGAAAAATGGTTTGTATTTCCAAGGACGTGACCAAGGTTGAAAAATATGCTTCACTTAAAAAATTAGCAGTTATGCTTTCCCTTGAAACATGAACAATATCAACAACTCCTTTCCTAGCCACTAGAAGAAAAATGATAGAGGGAATAATGCAAACTTTAGTTTTGATTGAGAGAGGTACCGGAATTGGTCAGTGTTCCATGAAATCCAGTTGAAAGGATCCTGTTGAAGCGTGCCAGCTGGAGGAAGTATTATTTATAAAAGCAACAAGAAACATTCACTAAGGAAGCAGAACCTCTGAAATAATGTGGAAAAATTTTGCTTCAAAACTCTCATTCTAATGCTCTCTTCATTGGACATTCATCTAAATTAAAGATGTTTTGTTTAGTGTTTCCAATGTTCCCCAAATCTTTCACTGAGGGGAGTTGTTCCTGATCACTTTTCACATGGAATTTCACTGTCCAAAGAATGCAGATACTGCAGTGCAGATTGTGAATACCATTTAATTAGACACTGCCTTCCTGATCAAGAAGAAAACAGAGTCTATATTTAAAAATCCATTGCAATTCATGGCATCCTGAGGGCTCTCTTAGAACCCAAGGGCAGCACCTTCATCTTCTCTCTTCCAGGGCCATGTGAGGACCTTGTCCTCCAGCAGAATACCTCTTGGAAAAAATATCCACAAAGTCACAGCATTCCTTATGAAATAGCCTATTTTCACTACTTGTATTAAGATAAATGAAGTTGTCTTGGTGCCATATCTCTGAATCCAAACAAACTTCTTTTCTCAAAGAAACAATAGAAGTTTTTTTAATAAATGTTTTTAATATGAGAAAACAAGTTTGGTAGTTGTTCAAGCATCTGAGCTGATCTTTAAGATAATCTAGATACCTTGATAGGAACCCCACATCAAAACTGTTAGGCTCTTTGAGGTTTTGATACTTTCAGAAAACTAAAACTTAAGGTTACTTCATCAAGTGTTTGCTTGAAGAGCCATGTGAAGGATTAACTAAGAATAGTCACTCAGAAAGGAGTCAATATTAGCATTCATGTGTTTTTTATCTATTAAAATGCATCCCAAATTTATAATTAATATTAAAGCAAGCTACCCACAACAGAACCAGTTCAGAAACATGGCCTAGAAACTGATAAGTCACATTAGTGGTATCATTCTCAGAACATCAAGAATACAACTATTGAAACAAAATGTGTAGCTGAAACTCTGAGAAGAAATGTCAGCTATAATACCCCAGTCAGGCATGAGTGGTGACTCACAGAGAGCCCAGAAGCTATCTGCTCGAAAGTTCTCATAACACTGGAGCATCGAGGCAGCTCTCCTGTATTTGAAGGGTGGCCAGCCATGTGCTGTGGGGCATGTCTGTTCCTTGAGGCTCATATCCTTTCACTCACAGCACAGGGTATGACAACTGTACTCAGGACATGACACTTGATTTTCTGAGGGATGGTCCAAACCTCAGGAGATTCTTGGAAGGCCTCCTGGTGAGCCTTCAGCAAATCTAAAAGCACAAGGTCTCTTTCCATTTACAACCAATAAACACTTTCACATATAGTCCTTTTCCAGGAGAACTAAAGTTTTTTTACTAGTTAAATACAAGGTGAGCTATTATAGATTATTCTTATTTAAGGTTCATAAGCTAAACTCACCACATTGTTAGAGTTAAAGGAAGAAGGTATTGTGTATATAATGCATTGAAGAGAACACTCGGCAGAATTGGAAAACTACTGCATGAATATAAACAGCTAGTAATTGCTTAGTAATTGAGGGTTGTTGGGTTAAAGATTATTGGGATATTTGGTTAATGAATTTTAACATTAAATACTATTAATGTATATCTTTCAAATAACTAGTTACTAAGACACATACATATTCAGGTTTAAATAGCCATCATTTGTGTCAGTAGTGCTAAGAAAAATATATGCAAGTCCCACAGCACCACCTAAGCCCTCTTCTAGAAAATGGCTAACAGCCTGAAACCTATTGGCAAAGTGTGCTGACCGAATTTGTGCAAATTAAGGGTCAACATACTATCAATAGAAGTGTGATAAAATATTAATGTTTAGTAAAAGAAGGAATGAATCAATTAGATGCATTAGAAGCTTTGGTTGCTCTCCTTTTCCTATTACAGAAGTGGGCCACGATTAACATGAACGGAGGGAGGGAGGAAGGGAACAACCAAAGCTTTAAAACACAATATAATCTACAATGTATTAAGTTAAAGAGAAGGATACAAGAGTCTTTTACTAGAGAAAAATAGTCAAATTGCCAAAGAAACCATTTTAACGTAAGGGAAACTAAATGGATGAAGAGCTTACCTTGTATGACAGTTCTACCTTGGACTTTCATACACCCATACCCTGCACTTCTGAACTACCAATAAAACAGGCAGTCTGTTCATTTTTATAAAAATTTCAAGATTTTAGTAAGGATTTGACTTCAAATAATCTGAAATGTTTTTTTCTAGAGACAACAGTCTCTAGTTATTCTAAGGTTTAAACACTGTCATCCTGGCACAGGGAAGGCTCATAGTAATCTTGAATTCCATTTTGTAATGATCTTAGAAATAAATCTCTTTTACTGGAGAAGAAGAATCAAAATCATTTCTCAAGTTTATTGATGTCCAATATCCTGACAGTGCCTTGGTGATAAATTTAATACTTTTTTTAAAAGAACCATGTTTTGACATGTCCTTTCCTACAGGTAACTTGACATCAAAGGCTAACACATTTATTTAAAAATATGACATACCAAGACAATATAAAAACACTGAACAAAGCATGGCTAGTGTTATGTATTAGTTATGTCACCACAGCCTGGGTTCCAAGATGTGGGCCAGTGGAGAAAGAGAAACACATGTAGGACTGGCCAGGCTTGACAAAGCGGGAAATCCCACAACACAGTGAAAATTCCCAATGAATAGAACCTTTTCCAGACAAGTCCACTTGCTCTTTATCTCTTCTAGGAAGAGTAAAAGGAGTAATGGTTTCTCTGATGGCACCAAACACAGCCCATTTGGTCTATCAAGATATTGGCTCCTGGTATAAAACTTCATAGGCCAGTTTCTAGTGCTTTCTTACAGCATCTGCTTTCATTGAGCTCCACAATCATCCATTGTGTTCTTTGGAAAATAAAACCTTGAAAGAAAAAGAACAAATTTCAGTTTAGAAGATCAGTTTATTTTTAATCATTCCAGTGGTGAATGATTAGCCTAACATCTTAGATATGTCTGGCATTTTAAAGATCATTTGATTTAGATTGGCAAGGTTTATTATGTACAGTGTCTTAAAATATGAAACCTTGTGTTCTTAAATATTTAATCAGGATACAACAATTAGGCGTGGTCTGCAGAAGTTCTTGTGCTGTCTACTGTCATTAACAGCCTCCCTTGCCCTGACACAGCTGTACAGTGTGCAAGGGCTGTCCTAAAATAATGGGCCCACATATAAATGTCAAAGTAAAGGAGCTCTTTCCTCCAACATCATCTTTCTGTCAGATAGTAACTTCCTACTCCTTTGGAAGATTCCCAACAGTTTCTGGACAGAAAAGTGTGAGGTGCCTATCTGAACTCTCCCCATACAAAATTCTTGACCATGTTCAACAAATCAGTAATTTCCCATTTATTAATTTAAGAACTTCATTTTTCAGTCTCTACCAACTTTTTTCAAGAAATTAAAGCATCCCTCACTTTCTATACAAGTCAACTGGAAAAAAAGGCCAGGCTTCTCTTGAGTAATTAGAAACCACTGTGAAAAAGCATTTATATCCAAGAAGGGCAGTGGTGAGTCATGCCACTTATTTCTTCTATTATTAAATAACAGGAATGACTAATGAGTTAATATTTTGATCCATGTGGAATTAGTACCACTTAACATTCCCTCCCTGCCTGAAAACTGTCCTTGAGAGTTGTATAAGGAATAAGAGAAAGGTTTACCTAGGAGAACTTCTGGAATGTTTCAGCATATTTGAATCCTCTATTGTTCTATTAAAATATTCAAAAAGACAAAAGGAGAATCCAGCAGAAATAGTGTTTTTGTTTTCTAATTATTTTTTACCCATTCATTTAATAGATACCTATGAATCATTTAATAAATACCTAGTAATCCTCTGACATGTGCTAGGCTCTGTATATTTCCAACAGTGAACAACGTAAAGACTGTCTGTGCTCTCTGACACTTTCAGAATGATAAACTAAAATAATATAAAAATATAAAGATATAGGGAGGGACGAGAGGAAGGAGATGAAAAAATAATTAAGATGTATTATGTACATGTACCATCTCCCCAGGAAGAATGTAATCATTATGTGCTGTAAGAATGTACTAATAAAAATAATTATTTTAAAGAATAGAAAAAAGAAACCACAGATAATTTAGAACAAAACACATATAATTGCAGGTAAATGAGATCATGAAAGCAGAAGAATATCACATTCAATTCCTCAAAAAGGAGCATAGAACAAAAAGGTATCTAGGAATAAGGTTAGAGTGGAAAGCATAGCCAAGAGTAGCTGGTCACTACTGAATGGTTTTAGATGTCATCAGGTTTATTTTAGAAATATCAACCTAAAGGCCATGGAGAGTGACCTGGAGAAGACAAGGATACCTATGGCAGCAACCTGGGTGGCCTCTCATGGACAGAGGCCATGGGGATGAAAAGGGAAGTGGCACAGGTGGGGCAGTGCTGAGGGTGCTTCGAGAGCTGGGGCAAGGAGTGGAAGATGGTACCACTCACTGGGAGAGCAACTGGGGAGCAGCAGGTTGAGGGGACAAGATTAATATGATTTTCAACACATTGTCTTTGACTTGCCTGTGAGACATCTAAAGGGACCATAATGAGGGATAAATTGAGAACACAGTCACGAAGCTGAAAAGTGACAACAAAGTTGCAAATAATTTAAAATACAAGTCAACTAATGGAAAATTTAGAAACTATTTTTAATAGAATTGTTTTGTGGTAGTTAACTTTATAAACATATTTTGAAATCTCCTTTTGCAAAGGAGAAAACAATCTCCCACTTTGTCTTTTAACATTTGTGACAGCACTATAATTTCTAATGTTTATCATTAACATCATTGCTGGCCTCTAAAGAGAAAGATAGCAAAGAACAGAAAAACTGCTGTATGAGGAGCTAGATCAGAAATAGCCACATTGTTAATGTATTTTTAGTTTATAAAAATAAAATACTTCCAATTTCATAAAATATTTGGAATCAAAATCAGATTCATGAAGACATACAAGTTTTTCCTGGGTTTTTATTTTTTAAGTTTACTTCTTAGCTTACTCATTTCCATAAACAGTACTTCTCTCTCTTGGTTGACTTACTGTTTTAGTTACTTTTCTCATTGTTGAGACAAAATACTCAACATCCACAAGTTAAGGGAGGAAAAGTTTATTTAGCTCACAGTTTGTAGAGGTTTTAGTCTATAATCGGCTGGCTCCATGGCAGGGTGGCATGGCAGAGGAGAAACAGTTCATGGTGGGGGAGAAAGCAGCAAACCATCAAGGAATGACCACTGTTCTTTCTATCCCTTATTTGTTATCCAAGCTACATAGGGCAGGCACCACTCACACCCTTAATCCTAATGCCCTTGATCCTAGCATTGCACCATGAATTAATTCCAACATCACACATTCTAGATCCAGGCACCTCTGGAAAAGCCCCACCTATGATTGCATAAGGCTTTGAGGGGACACCTAGACAGAAACTGTAACATTCGACCCCTAGTCCCCCAAAGACTCGTGCATATCTCTTTATGCAAAAGAAATTTAGCCCATTTCCAAGAGTTGCCAAAGTCCTGACAGTTTCATCACTGCTGAAAAGTCCAAGTCCAAAGTCTCCTCTGAGATTTAAGGCAAACTCTTAGCTGCAAGCCCCTGTACAAATGAAGAGAAAGTTCAACACTTTCGACATTCAATGGCACAAGGTAGACATTTCAAAAAGTTACAAACAGGAGGATACAAAGGAATGGGAACAAAGCAAGACCAAAGTCCAACAAGGCAAACATTAAATCCCAAAGTTTCACCTCTAGCATCCTCAGCAATCTTCAGCAAGTTGTGAACTCCAAAGGGCTTGGGTGGCTGCACCCCTATGGCACTGCTGGTGGTTGTAGCTCCCATGACTTCTTTCTTTGTCTGGCTTTCCTCCCCCTTGCAGCTTTCCTCAGATGATCCATGGTCCTGGCTTCTCCAACCTCTGGAGTCTCCACTGTGTCTTTGACTTCACACTCACAGCTTTACACACTACCCTCTCAGGGGCACACTTCTTGGCCTCCAGGTCTTCTTCTAAAATCTGGGTGGAAGCCTTCCTAACACCACAGCTTTTGTATTCTGCGTGCACCTAAAACCAGCACCATGTGGGTGATGCCAATGTCTGCTGCCAGCTAGAGCAGTAGCCAGGTTCCTTGTCTCCTGGCTATAGGGGTCCAGTGCCTATGAACCAAATCCTGAAGAACAAAGTTCAGGAACATGGTGCTCTGGGGCTCTATTCTCAAAGTAAAATCTTTCACTTTTGCAAGTGGGGGGCTGCAAAGGGTGGGGTCCTGTTACTTCTTGTGATGCCCTCAAACCATCCTTTCTATTTTCCTGTTCCTTCTCAGCAATCAAGATGTAAATATGCTCTATCTTTGCAGTCCACAGCTTTAGTGGAGCTTCTTTCTTAGCCAAAATCAAAATGTTTTAAAGCACAAGGACCCGAGTTTGATCCCCGGCACCAAAAAAAAAAAAATGTTTTAAATCATTCTGCTGGGATCTCTGCTCTTGATTCTCATCATAGATCTAGCTAAAAACCCCCAAAAGCAGCCATGACATGGTCTCAATATTAGACTGCTTTGAAATTTCTTCTGCTAGATTAATTAGTCTGCTGCCCTTAATCTGAGTCTCAGACAAAGTCTCTGGACATGGGCAAAATGCAGACAAACTTTCT
Organism: Heterocephalus glaber; assembly: GCF_000247695.1. The sequence goes on along the minus strand of NW_004624774.1, from coordinate 13,735,840 downwards.
GCCAAGGCATAACACACATTGTCTGGAGTCCAACAGCCAAGCCAGTCCTTCCTCTCCACAGAAACCTCCTGAGCCTGGTTTTTACTGGCAGAATTTCTATCAGCAGCAGGAACAATATCATTTCTCCACCTGCAGCCCCCACAGCTGCTTATGCACAACAACAAAGACACAAGACAAGGACTTGACAAGTGATTGTACTGTGCTTATGGCTTGACTAGCTTCATGAAGAAAAAAAAGAAATGTATTTTTCTTTTGATAAAGCACACATTTTTCAAAAATTTTGCATTGTGAAATGGAATGAAAAATAAAAGGTGAATTCATATTTCTTATTTACTCTTTATTCATTACAAATTTGTTTCTAAGCCTTAAAACTATTCTTGACAGTCTCATCTGTCAGATCCTAATACAACTTATACAGCCAAAGGGAAAATATGGGGCAAGACTCATATGCAAAAGACACACATGTTAAAGATGCATGAGAATGCTTCTTGAATTCTCAAAAACATCAATGATTCAATGACTTTTCTTGTCAAATTTTAGTCAAAAGATTAGTGAGTACAATCTTGTCCTGAGCAAGGCTCTGAGGTCAGTAAAGAAAATGAACTCTGGCAGTGGTTTGCATTTATTCCTGTAGAGAGTGAAGAGATATAGTGATCCCCCTGTGCATGAGTCTGTCAGGGCTATCATAAAAAAATGCCAGACAGGGTGCGTACAAACCAACTTCCCTCACAGTAATGGAGGCTTGAAGTCCAATACCAAAGTGCCCACTGGTTTAATTGTTCCTGAGACCTCTCTCCTTGCCTCACAGACTTCCAGCTGTGTACTCATGTGGTCTTCCTGCTCTGTGCCTGGATGTCTGGTGTCTGTTATAAAGAATCACTTGTCAAAAATAGGCTTTTGAAAGGAAAGTTTATTCCAGTGAACAGGGACTAAAAATTAGGGATTAAAATCAGGAAATTCTAGCAGCTGGAAGGGAAAGATTTCATCCAAGGGTAGATGGGCTAACACTAGGAGAGAGATATTAGAAACTAACCTGGAAAAGGAATTAGGCTTATATAGGTGTTGAAGGGATTAAAGAATCTGGGGTGAAATGTTTATACTTGTAGGCCCAAGGACAATCTGCTCAGGTGCGTAGACAATCAATAGACTTCTCAGTGCCAGGGAGGTTGTGTGCTTCATTTTTAGTCCATTTGTCCTGTTTACTGAGAAGCTATTGTTGTTTGCTGAAAGCAGCCTGTTTGCTTTGTTTAGGCCTGATGCTTTGTTTAGGCCAGGCATGATGTCTAAATGTTTTAAATATGCTCTTCTGTCATGGACAACAGTTGAACTGTTGGGCTATAGCCCACACTAAAAATCTTATTTTAACTTTATTACCACTTTATAAATTTAATGTCCAAATATGGTAACATTTCAAGGTACTGAAAGTTAAGACATCAATATATGAATTTATAGGGCCACACAATTTGGTCCCTAACAATTCTATTTGCCTCCTATTAGTAGCAGAGGAGTAAGAACACCTCTAGAGTTTGGAGGCAGGGGAAAATGAGAACTGTTTCTGGCTACCCTCATGACTTTATAATCCACAAATAAACTAGAACAACAGCAACAGGAAACTATATCTTTATAGAAAAGTAAATACTTACATTTACCTAAATTCAGAATGCTTAGTAATAGTTTATGGTCATATTTTAGCAACCCATGGAAATCATAATTGGGCATCTTTAACAGGCATTGTTTTCAGTAAACTCACATAGCATGCTTGGTGAAGAGGTAAAAGTTCCAAGGCTGGTGAGTTGTTGACAGTTAATTTTGAGGGATACCATTTCCAAATTTGGACAAGATATAGCTGACTTACTTTGTTTTTTAAATAGGAGCTTTCTAAATCCAACTGACAATTCAAAAGATGAGTCCTAACAACAAAATAACATTTTGCCTTTTTAAAATGTCAATTATTTTTTCTATTCTAAAGTTTTATATTTCTTATGCTAACAAAAAATAAAAGACACTGTTTGTACATTTCATAAGATTTTAACACTAATTATAGTAAAATATTAAGTAAATTTAAGATCAAACCTGTAATTATCAAATTACAAATTTGCGTGTGTGTTTCTTTGTTCTTAAGACAGTATCTCACTATGTAGTTCAGGCTGGCCTTGAACTCACTATGTAACCTAGGCTGGCCTCAAATTCAAGGTGATCCTCCTGCTCCAGCCTACCAAGTGTTGGGATTACAGGTGTGTACCACCATGCCCAGCCAAAATGATGTTTTAAATTCTTCAAAATATTCTGTGTGCATGTGTGTGTGTCAAACCATTGAATAGAAAACCATGGTACATGTTAGTCATTTTTATAGTCTGAGCCTTCTCGTATAACTTTCTTCCCATCAAACTTCAGCATTTATATTTTGGGGTTTTTTCCTAGCTTGTTATTAGAAAATAATTAGAAACTTCCAATAAGAACATTCTTTATTGGGGCATTAGCTATTGATTATGACCAACTTCTCTTTTGGAATCTTGAAAATGAAAAAAAATAAATACTTAAAAGTAATTCTTCAGGGCATATTTCAATTACTATAGCATTCTTATAAAAACTATATCTTTGACACTCTTTCTGAGTCAGTGGCACTTTTTAAATTTTACATTTCCTATTTTTCTGAAGATTTGTGTTCACTACAAATGGATATGCAGTCAATTAAAATAGGCATTATCTATTAAAATAGGCATTATCTGTACAACATACAGAAATCTATGGGACACAGTGAAAGAAGTTCTATGAGGGAAATTGATAGCAGTGAATGCCCATATTAGGAAAACAGAGAGAGCTCAAATAAACAACCTAATTCAGAACCTCAAGCTTCTAGAAAAAGAAGAGCGTAACAAACCCAAAGCTCATACAACAAAGGAAATTATAAAGATCAGAGCAGAAATCAATGCAATGGAGACGAAGAGAACAATAAAAAAAACTTTAAAGAATCAAACAGTTGGTTTTCTGAAAGAATAAATGAAATTGATAAACCTTTAGCCAACCTTATCGAAAAAAGGAAAGAAAAGGCTCAAATCCATGCAATTAAGAATGAAAAAGGTGAAGTCACATTAGATCCAGCAGAAATCCAGAGGATCATCAATACCTACTTTGAGAACCAGTACTCTAATAAAATGGAAAACACTGAAGAAATGGACAGATTCCTAGATACATACAAATTGCCAAAGTTAAATGAAGAAGATATAGAAATTCTAAAC
>NW_004624774.1:13696929-13709047 GCF_000247695.1 Heterocephalus glaber | reverse complement strand
ACAAGTACCCAATGATAAATGTAAATGTATTGTATACCTAAAATGTACCAATAAAAGAATTTAAGGAAGGAAAAAAAAAGAAGGCCTTGGAGGCCAGACAGTGTGCCCCTGAGAGGGCAGTGTATGAAGCTGTGGGTGAAGCTGAAGGTGCAGTGGAGACCCCAGAAGTTTGTAGAAGCCAGGATAGTATATCACCTGGTGAAATCTGCAAGGAGGGAGCAGAGCTGTCCCAAGAGAAAAGCTGTGAGAGCTACAACTACCAGCAGTGCCATAGAGGTGGAGCCAACCAATCCCTTTGGAGTTTACAACTTGCCACAGATTCCTAGGGATGCTGTAAGTGTAACTATGAGATTTAATGTTTACCTTGGTGGAAAGTGTAGTGGAGACCCCAGAAGTTTAGAGAAGCCAGGAGTTTGGATCATCTGAGGAAAGCTGCAAGGAGGGAGCAGAACCAGCCCAAGAAAGAAGCCATGGGAGCTACAACCATCTGCAGTGCCATAGATTGTGGGGGATGCTTGAAATGGAACTGTGGGATTTTCCCGGGTGGATTTTGGTCTTGTTTTGGTCCCATTCCTTTGTATACCCCGGTTTTTAAGTTTTGGAATCAAAATGTCTATCTTATGCCCTTCAATGTTGGATGTGTTTAACTTTCTTTTCATTTAAGGGCTTGTAGCTGAGAGTTTGCCTTAAATCTCAGAGGAGACTTTGGACTTGGATGTTTCAGCAATGCTGAAACTGTTAGGACTTTAGCAACTCTTGGAGATGGACTAAATGCTTTTTTGTGTACAGGGATATGCAAGAGTCTTTGGAGGACCAGGGGCAGAATGTTATTGGAAGGTGGCTGAATTTGCAATGTGTGATGCTGGGATTAAGGGTGTGTGATTACGAAACCACTACATGTGAGTGATTGGTTTGACATCACCCTAATTCCAGGAGACTGGGTGGGATACAAAGGGCAGAAAGATGCTGTTAAGGTCTCTTGCTGCTTTTACTGTCTTTTGCCACCATAAACTTTTGCCCATCTGCCTCTCTGCCTCTCTGCCTCTCTGCCTCTCTGCCTTGGAGCTAGCCAATTATGGACTAAAACCTCTACAAACTGTATGCTAGATAAACCCTTTCCACTTTAAATTTGAATGTTGGGTATTTTGTCTCAGCAAAAGAGAAAAGTAACTAACACACCTGCTAATTCTAAAAACAGGACATAAAGTTGTAAAAATGTTTCTTCTTCTTTCTCTACCAGAAAGGATGGAGGTCAATCATTGGACATGACTATAGACCCTGTCAGCCCAGAATCCAGATACCTGAGGAATCTACATAAACTCTACCAACCAGGCTTTTTCTTCCACCAGGACTTCCACCTACAGTCACCCTCAGTACCCTATAGGATTGGGTCCAGGACCTTCAGTGGACACCAAAATCCATGGACATTCAAATCCTTTCTATAAAATGGTGTGATGTTTGCATATGACCTATGTACATCCTCCTGTATATTTTAAATCATCTCCAAATTACTTATAATACCTCAATCAGGGTAAATACTATGTAAACATTATGTAATATTATGGAAATACTATGTAAACCATTATTTAGTGAGTAATGACAAGAAAAAATGCCTATGTTCAGCACACTTTTTTTTTTTGGTACCGGGGATCGAGCTTGGGTCCTTGTGCTTGGGCCACAGGCAGCGAAACCACTGAGCTAAATCCCCAGCCCCAGCACACTTTTTTTTCAAAATATTTTTTATCTGAGGTTGGCTGAATCCACTGATGCAGAACCCACAGGCCTGGACAGCTGATGCTATTGACCTTCCCACAATTTGCTGCCCTAGGAACTCAAACTCCTTTCCCTTTGTCTTGTCATTTCCTAGAAAATGTATTGTTCTTTTGTTAAGAAACTATATAACCTCAAATTTTAACCATCCCTTTGCGGTCCGCATCCCTGAGTACTCCCATGTACAAGTATAATACACCTAATAAACTCCTGTTTTTCTCTTCTTTGTCTATTTTTTGTCAATTTAATTTATCAGGCCACAGCCAATAAACCTAAACTAATTTTTCCTACCCTATAACAAAACACTTTAACATCAGTTATAATAGTGCTTAAACAAACTGCACAAAGCATGACAATTTGTTTTTTACTGTCACATGTTGTCATCATAGTGTCTTTGTAGGCAAGGATTTCAAATTAAAACAAAAAATCCAAAATCCTCACCAGGAGAATTTTTAAAGGGAACAAATATTGTGTGCAAATGAGTAATCTCCTGGGCAGAGTCAGACAACATCTTCCCTAAGGGTCAGCTGCTAATTACTTCACTCTCCAAGGAAGGGTAAAACAGCTATGAGTGCCCCAATTCTGTAAAAACATTATCATCTAATGAGTGAAGAAAGTGTGACTGTGTAATAGTAAAGGAGGAAATGCATTGTTAAGTGTGATACTAACAACAAGGGTCTAATGTGTATATTTCATTCACAATGCAGAGAAAAACAGATTTAAATTATTGATGAATTTGATATTAGAAAGTTAAAACTACGTAGTTCTAAAAAAGATGTCTTTTTTTTAAATCAAAGTCTACCAACTGTCTCAGAAAGCATCTGCAGTTTGAAGGAAGATTTTAAAATAATGATCATACATGCTATTTAAGCTAACAGGCATAATGAAAAGAATTTAAGTTTTGTTCTTTCTGTTTGACTCTATTCTGTGTAGTATACATATACTGTATCTCATTCCACAAGAAGTTCAGAGGGATTCTCAAGTAGATGGTACATTTGTTGAAATTGAAACTTTAAGGAGTGACTTTCACATTAAGAAATCTTCCATATGATTTAGCAGTCAACCCAGGATTTGCAGTTTCTCAAATTCCCTCTGATATTTTTCCCTTTGGAGTTTTCTCCCAGCATGTTCCCTTTGCCCATTTTCTAAGGCTAAAAACCCCAATCACTGTTCCTAGTCAAGTCTTCCATGAAACTGAACACAATTTTTTTCTTCCTTTGAATGCTGAATCTCTCCTATGGCCCATCTCAAACAGCACCTTGGATATGGTGAACGTGATGAGGTCTCTCGCACTTTATTAGATTGTAAATGCTTGTGCACAGGGATTATGCTTTGAGAGTGCACAAAAGCCTCACTGGGAAATGGCCTCATTATTTATAAAATGAATTTTCAGTATTTCACACTGCATAATAAGAATTAGGCCAGATTCCATACCAGAGGTTCTGAAAGAGAACTCTTAAATCTTAGTTGTACAAATATGTGTTATCTTTCCAACTCTCATGCCAGCATAGGTAAACAGCTTTTCTGTTTCACCTCTTTGGCTCCTTCTATTTTCCCAAACTTTACCTCAGTTTATAGCTCTGGGAAAACAAGAGGCCTGGTCTTTTTTACATTTGATTGTCCCTACAGTATCCAGAACAAGGTCACACATACAGTCAGTGTGTGGCAAGTACTGACAAGGACAGAACAGTTAGAGACAATGAAGTACTGCTGTTTCACTGAGCAAAAGTTATGGCTATGGTTATTTAGAGAGTTCTAGGTGGTTCAACTGAAAATGGAAAGATGTGATTGAGGACTTTTAATTGGCAATACTGGGAAAATATCCTTTAGTCTTTAACACTTGTATTTTCAAAACACATTTTAATCACAATAGTAAACAAGAATGTCCCCAGGAAATAAAAGCCACAATTGACAGTGGTTATTTTCATAAGGTGGACTATGTACAACACATCTTTCTGGGGATTAGTGGGTGGGTTGTCAAGAATGTCCACAATCTGCCCACATGCTCTCTTAAACTTCCTTTTCTTTAGTCCACTATGACTTGCTCTATAACTGAGCTTTGTGATGGACTTTGTTGATTTCCCATCCATGTTTTCCATACTGAAAAGAATCAAAAATAAAATGAAAATAAGGTCAAAAGCCCTAAAAATGTTTATCTCAGATGCCCTTTTCTCCCATATCCATTGTTTCTGTGTACCCTACACTCTATAACCCACTGTGAAAGCAGCATTCACTGTCTCAGTCCTGTGAGCAGAATGTGTATGCTACAAAGGCCTGTTGCTAAGGTGACTCAGCCACAAGCACACTGACAGCTGAGGCCTTTGCTATTGAGGACAAAATCCTCCCTCTCCCATGAACAATGCTAGGGAGGAGCTCCGTGGGTAGCTGTTGCTTTCCTTGGGCAAATATTTTTCATCTGAACCTGGATTTTTCAGACATTTCAAGATCAAAGTTCTTCTGTCTGGGAGGCATTTACTCTTCATTCCACTGAAGAGCTGAACCTGACAATTTACAACGAAGAGTCAATAGTTCTTGGAATTCTATGGTATTAATAAAGCTGCCTATCACCTGCACTTACAATGAAAACTTAGACACAAGCTGATTGGGTGACTTAAGTATTTTTGTCATCACATACATAGGAAAAAATATGCCAAAATTTTAGCAATAATAATATCTTGGTAGAATCCAAAGTGATTTGTATTTCTTCCCTAAATTTTCTGTTCTCAGAGTTTTTACAAGGAATATATGCAAATTTTTTAAATAAAACAACATTAGTTTTGAAAATGATATATTTGAATATCATCATGAAAAGGAAATGATGGAGAAAAGAAATAGCAAAGATGACTACACCTCAGGCAGCAAGCAGTTAGGAAACTGCACGGCTTCATGGCCTGAGGGTCATTTCTTTGGGCTTTGTTTCCTTGATCGAATGGAGATTCTGTCTCAACAAACTAAGATTATATGTGTTGCAAGATATATTCTCCATCATTTTATCTATTGCATAAAGAAGTTTTAAAATGCTGCCAATACTTCATCATAAAACATATTCTTATTTTAGGATGTGAAAAATATGTCATAGACTCAAAATGTACTAATTTGGTACTTCATAAGATTTCATGAGGATCAAATAATCTATGCAAAATCCATAAAAGAGAATATGACAATAAATATTTAACAACTGTAAGCCATTACTACAGACAAGATGGCTAAGAAAAGTCCTGAGGATGAAAGTGGGTCTTTGAATTTGAGAAGTCTGAGGAGGGCATGTAGACTGCTGGGGGAGTATGGGTTAAAGTGGCTGAGCAGTAGGGAAGAGTGGCAGTAGCCATGGAGAAGCCAGAGGGCCCTCCCCTCACCAGCCACCTGGAACAAAAGCAGAAAATACAGCAGTTTTAGAGAGCAATGTTACATAGGGTTCTTATACCTAAAACTCTCGAATACTTGGGTAAGGTCTTCAATGTATAGGGTTAATAGAGAAAAAGAGAAGGAAGTTTGAGGTTGAGTAGCTTAAGTATTGCAGTCATCATATGATCTCACTTGCCCCTAAGATCCATTGAGTAACCACAGGTCCCAGAGAGCCCTGTAGTGGCCAGAGTGGAGCGGAGATGGAGCTACAAAGAAAAAAGCACATTTAACAGTCTCTTTTCTTGGGCACATTACATATTAGTGAAATATATATATAACTTTAAGAATGAGTGTGGTTTGCATGCCTATAATAATATGTATAAATTCCATTAGAACAGAATAAAGATAAATGCAGAAAAGGAGACATGTTAAAAAATTATATTACATTGCTTCACATTTCCTGAGCTATAACAAGGCTCTAGGAAATTAATACTTTTTCAAGCACTTGTGTAGATCTATTGTGACTGAATGTATTTATTATGATCTTGGCATATGAATAGTAAAGGGTTAAACAGAAAGAGTTAAAAGCATTGAAAAGCAATATGTTTCCTCATACTGGTCAATTAAGGGATAAATATATTATGTTTTTATTTACTGAGATCTAAAATACCTACCAAAGGCTCACCATTTGTGTTCTTACATTAGATGAATTCAAAAGCCTTGGCAAAGACTTCAGCTGGGAAATGAGGCAAAGAATGTTGGTGAAGTGGGAGAGCTCTGGCAGAGCAAGTCACCCAAAACCCTGCCTATTGAACCTTCTTGGGTTTTGTTCAGAAACAAGACCTGGTCTGGAAATAGTCCAGAAAAATGAAAAGCTGTATGGTGCCAGGGACCACATTAAATTAAACAAAGGCAAAAAAGAACTGTTGGCACAAAGACATTCTTTCCATTTTTTTATGTGTGCTCAGCAGGAAAATCTGTTTTAAAGTATAGAGCAATAGCTACAGCAGGGCGTGAAATAAACTTCAAGCTTGTGGTAAATTTTGAGGCACAAGAGAACACAGCCCATCATTTTGGAGCATATTACATTTAGGAAGAGATGGACTCTTCAGATTTACCCCACAAATTCCCAAAGAGCCTAATTTCTTTCTCTCAGGAAAGATTCACCAAATTGCATCAGATACAGTAGAATCAAAAACAATGACTGATATTCAACACTTTTCATAGAGTTAATCTGTAAAGAGGTGTTTTTTGAGGAGGAAAGGCAAATTGAGGTCATGAAGAAGGGAGGCCTCTCTGGGTCATCTGAACTACTGCTTCATGTATGCCCATCCTTGACTGCATGTTGCAGAACAAAAGTTGCTCGACCTGCATGTATAGTTTGATTCCACTTTCAAATGGCAATAAAGCCTGGTAGCCTGGTCCCTGCCCCCAGTGGGTCTTCAGTAAGAATGCTTTAGTATCAGCAGTTGTAAATTTACCCCATAGGGCCCAAGTCATTTCTAGAGGGCAGGCAGTTTGTAAAAATGAGCTCAGTAGGCCGGGGATTTAGCTCAGTGGTTTCGCTGTCTGCTGCGCAGGCACAAGGACCCAAGTTCAATCCCCAGTACCAAAAATAAAAAATAAAAATGAGCTCGGTGAAGCTGGGGTGAAAAACCAATTGAGCAAGTGCAATTATGAATGTTGACTGACACTTGGCCTCAGTAAGGAAACAAGGGAGTAACAGAGGCTGTGGTGACACAGAGCAGGAAGGTTCTGTTTTAAAAGGGCAGCCACCATTCAGTTTCTGTTGACTTTTATCTAAGGAATGTGGGCTAAAGAATACCTCCTCTAAATTTTCAAGTACGGTTGGCTTCCTGGGCATGTGACCCATACAATGGCCCAGGGCCTAAATTTAAAGGTCCTACACTTGGTTTGATTCTCTACCATCCCATCTTGAAAGTCCTAATAATTTTTAAACAGAGGTGGCTGGGTTTTTTATTTTGCACTGGATTCCAAAACTGATATTATCTGTCATATTTTTATAAGCAGTTGTGTTGCACAATCATAGTTTTTATAAAGTATTCCAAGTTTTAAATTTTGATAACTAAAATTCTAAATGGAGTGAATGTTACACATCTGTAAGCTAGCTGATCAAGGACCAGTGGACAGATTTCAACATCAAAGGTCATCTCAGAGTTACCCCAGATCTTAGAACTTGGAACCAGGGTGTCTTAGATGATGTAAACGGGTCATTGCGTTTATCTCCTGATGAGGAAAGAGTCAAAAGAAATGAAAATAGAAATAGAGGCTGCCATGTACAATTCCTAATATATGGGGCCTATTGGGAACAGCTTTTCCTAGACATACTCCCCATGGCAACAAATGCAAAGAATCTTGAGTTTCATGGCATGTGTGATTATGTGCTCTTTCTGCTTCATTAATTTATTTAGCTGTGTTTTAGCCAAGAAAATTCCTTTTATCTCTTGCTGAAATGTTTTCCCCCCAAGGATTTCAAGCCACTGTTGATTGTATTATCATTTACACAGTAATTATCCAAGTACTATCTTTGGACCTAGCCAAGAATTAGAATGCATCTAAGGCTGAGTCTCCAGCAGGAAATATGTTACCAGAACCTACCAAAGGCCAAGGACTTTTATATGGCAATTTCTTTCTTTCTCCCTTTCTTCATGCCGCCTTGTTTGAAGATACTCTATGTGATTCAAGAAGGGGAAACATACCTCAATAAAAGCATATCCTATATTTTGACTATTGTAATGTCTTGTTTATTAGCATATTAGAAAGGTATTTATCCCTGGCTTAGCAGACATTATATGGACTGTCTATGGATTTTAATCTGTCTTAGGCCTGATCTTACCAAAAATTGTAAAATAAACATTATCTCTTTTTAAGAGGTCCCCAGCATACCATTTTTGGTCCTTGTGGTCCTATTTCTATATCTTTCTCTTTGCTCTCTTCCATGGCATGCTACAAGCTAAGAAAACTAGTGCACCATTGGTAAATGAAAATGTGCTTTGACACATTCTGGATGGGCCACTGAATATATTTTTAATGGTGAAATTCCACACCTCAAGCTGCCTGCTTAGTCATTTCATCTGTTTGTTCCTCAAAGTCTCATTTTCAGAGTAGATTAAACTTTTTAATGGGACAATAGGATTTAGAGAGAACTCAGTTGAAAATATTGTAATGGGGAAGACAGGTGCTTTAAAAGAAAGATGATAGCAAAGAGGGAGATAGACTTGGTAGAGAAGGGAAAGGGGCCTGGGGATAAGGAAGTGAGAGGAGGGGAAGGAAATGGGGTAAAAGGATCTAGATGTGACATGGATACATCCCAATACCCATCCATGATAAATATTCATTATGTATTGCAGACGTATACTAATAAAAATGAATAGATTTAACAGAGACTACAATGAAAGTATCAAAAATAAGCAAATAACTTGTACCTTGAATAGAATAGAGTCCTATTTTTAATTCAAGCAGTATTTCTTTGAAATGCTTGCTCCTGCCTTGTAAGAGTGCCTGTACCTGCCCAGGCCACTCTGCACAATCCAGTGGATCATGTCCAGGGCTGGATTTCCCTCTAGCAGATACAAAGGTTGAGGAGGAAGGGCTATGTGGCAGATGAACGAGATGTTTTGGGGACACAGCAGGATGTGGATGGTGTGGCCTCTCTTTGTGTATTCACGGTGGCAGTCTGCCGGGTACACTGGCCAACAGTGTCCTGTGTTTGCTCTTTTGTTGTTCTGTACCATTTGGTGCCAGCAATATTCTGGCAGCTGACATGTCAGCAGGTGCCCCTAAAATACCAAGTCACCCTGGGAAGACAGGAGGAGGAAATTATGTTTGCAGTCACCTAGGGCTTTGTGCCACCATTTCACAGGACATTGGGTTTTGTTATTTGTTTATTATTGTTTAAACCAAAGGGTGCCACCCTTCTCTTTGTGGCTCTTTGAAGACAGCAAGATTCCATCGCCATTATCTGTTCTTAGGAAGGATCATGTGTGAAAGAAAAAATAGCCCTGAGATAATAAAAGGGAGCTGGACTGACTTGAAAAGGCCTCATTTGGAATAAAACAATTCAGTATCATTGAATATAAAATATACAATATAAAAGGGTAGTATTCTTTCCCTCTAGGTTTCATTAAATGATCAGTTCTGAGAAAAGAAATGCTTGCCATCAAATGAATTTACCCGTTATAAACTATATCCAAGAAATCGTATGCCCTTACTATGTCATAAGAAAAACCTTATTAACTTAGAATCTTAGTAGGCCACTCTGTCAAGGAGTTTGGCCATGAACAAAACAGAGGGAGATAGCTAGAGAGAGATGCAGGATGAAGAAGATGGCTTCTTTGTTAATTTACTTTTAGGAAAGAAAAGTTTTAAGAATAATTATTGTTAAGAATGAGGCTGGAGAGGGCAGTCTGAGGATATGGGAGAAGAGATGAGAAGAAGGCAGAGAGAGGAGGGAGAAAATAGGACATGGAGGAAGGTAGGTCAGTGGGAAAGGTGATCCATGGAGAGACAGAAAGCACCTCTTCCACTGGAACAGCAAAGAAGAGAGGGATGAAGGACACTCCGAAAGCAATTCTGTGGACTTTGGGGTGTGACTTTCAGGGAGCTCTGGTCTGAGTTGTCTACCTGAGTGACTGTGTTTTCTCTGTATGGTAGATGACAGGTCATCTGTGAAGAGTGAAGAGCACTCAGTAGTTTAGAAGACTTGTAAATAGTAGTGAGGTTCAAGCTGCAGCCACTGAGGAAAAAAAGAGGCTTAGAAGAATTTCTGGGCTATTTGGGGGGTTCATTTGGGATTGGCGACCAAGACTTTCTAGTGCCATCAAAATGCAAGATTGTAAGGATTTTTGCAAAGGTCTCAGCAGCATCATTGTTGGCCCTGGGTGGGGGGTGTCGCTAAGGATCAAGGGAAGTGGGTTGGGTGAGTGGCAACAGTACAATGGAGGAAAATGGTAAATGAAGATAATGGTGTTGAAGTGACACAAAAGACAAGGAAACCATTCAGGAAAGACTTGACTGAGCTCAAAGAGGTGGCCTTTGAGATCAGTTGTACAACCCGCTTACTTAACAAGTAAAAAAATTGGCTCAGAGTTTACAGTCAGCCACTAATTTTTCTATTATGTCACCCAGCAAATCACATTGTGCTAGTCTCTCCTGTGAACTGTGTAATAAGTTAAGTTATCATGGCTGAGAAAGGTCTTAGATCGTAGACAGAAACAATAGTATTCAATGAGAGTAAATGCAGCTATAAATTTTATTTTAACATACAAAACTGTGCTGAGTCAAGAGGGACATATGTGTTATACATAGTAAACATACAAAGAGTTTCTATGCACCTAACTGTACCCAGGAAGTAAACTATTGTTCTTCCATGTAGTAAATTTGTCCTGAAATTAATATTTAGCTACTTTTGTAGAATGTAACCTTTATAAAAATCAGAAGTTTGTCTTTCCTACAGTGATAACCTCAGAACCTAGAGCAAGGCCTAGGGAATTAGGAATTCAATAAAATAGTGGTATTTGTTGAATGAATGAATGAATGAATGAATACACGAAGTAAAGCTGAATCTTTCCTTTGACCTCCAGGTACCTAAAAGTTAAAATTGGATTTATTTGGCAGCCACACACTCACAAAAGAACCTAATCTTTCCTTGTATTACTCAGTTCAGTTAAATCAGTGGGGTGAAAGTTCTATCTTGGAAAACAGTTTGATAGTTCCCCCACTCAGCATTCCCACTTCTTGCAGAACTTCATTATTTCTCAACTAGATTATTGTACTGGCACAATATTTAGCTTCTTTCAGCCAGGTAAGGTCCTCCCCCCACCCCACCGGCCCAGTATTACTTTCAAATGGCCGTTCACTGGCTAAAAATGGGAACCATCGCTGGGCTTATACGTCCAAAGCCTGTAACCCTGGCTACTTATTCCTGAGGCTGAGGCAGGAGGACAGCTTGCACAATTTAGCAAGATCCTGTCTCACAATAAAAATTAGAGAAGATCTGGAGATGGAGTGCAGTGATAGAGCACTTGCCTAGCATGTACCTGCCTTGAGGTTCCTTTCCCAGTACAGGAAAAAAAAATGCCCATTATTTTCTATAGAATAATTTCCTTGGTGCTGCCTGTAACCACTTATACAATCTAATCCCTTGCTCTACTTTTTATCACTTTTCATCTTGCACTTTTGCCATCCATTATTAATCTACATTGCATAACTTCATGCTTTTCCTCATGCTGCTTCCTCTGTTTAAAATGTACTCACTTCCTGTCCACCTTATAAAATTGTAATTACTTTTCACACTTTTTCTATATTACTGATTAATCTTCTAAGAAGCTTCTTTCCTTTAAATTTGTACAGTGAATATTCAGTTATATTTTTTGCTGCTGACTGTATATCTAAAAAATTTTATTTCCAAAAAAATAGAATAATATTTTTGATATATGGTTAAGAGAAAACAGCACATTTCTATTAATATTCAAACCCAATGTTACAGTGAACATAAAATATAAACATAAGATGTTTAACTCTCTTATAGTTAAATTAAGTCAAAATAACTATACAATATCATTTGGCAGCTTTCTGATTGGCATAATATAAAAGTTTTACTTAAAAAGAAATAGGATAGGCTTGGATATAGGCACTAATACATATTAATAATCTTTATTAATAATAAATATCTGATCGGTAGAAGGCAACTTGGGATACCATTTGTGAAAGGGAATTTAATTAACAAGTATCAAACTCTTAGATGCAGGTATAAATTAGTGGTTATAAAAGTGTTTCTTCTGTGGACCTGTCTGTTTCTAACTCCTCAGCTCTTCCCATCCACTTTGCTTTACTCTCATTAGAAATTGAGATTCATAGGGAATGGGGATGTAGTTCATTGATAGAGCACTTCCCTAGCACTAGCCTAGCATGCACAAGGACCTGAGTTTCATCCCTAGTACAAAGAAAGAAAGAAAGAAAGAAAGAAAGAAAGAAAGAAAGA
>NW_004624774.1:13672545-13696751 GCF_000247695.1 Heterocephalus glaber | reverse complement strand
AGAAAGAAAGAAAGAAAGAAAGAAAGAGAAAAAAAGATAAATGAGATCCAGACAGGAGCAGAAGTGGGATACTAATGGGAATGGATAGCTGATTTAGCAAATAAATCTTCTTCACTTGTTCATGAGCCATGAATTTTGTTTCTTCTTGACAATGTGGTTCATGTACCAAGAAAAGAAGAGAAGAGAAGAGGAAAGAAAAGAAAAGAAAGAAGATCCATTAAGGGTTGAAGTGAACAAATTACGCACAGTCAGAGAATTTAGAATGGCTGTTCAGGAAATGTGGCTGGTACCTGCTGTCCTTGGACAGGAGTAGTGTGTTAATCAGTGGTAGCACCAAAGAGTAGCTCAAAGAATAAACCATCCCTCAAACCACCTGTAATGAAAACATGATCTAACAATTCAAACACCGTGTTCCTACGTAAACAGAGCTGTGGCCCATACCCTGCTGTACTTTTATCTGGATCATTTTGCTCCAAAATCTTTTTGTCTAGAAATTCTGCAGCCATTAGTGATGCCCTTCCAGACCTGAGTTGGACGTCTTTAATAAGGTTACCCAAGGAACATCTAATAATAGGCAATAAGAAAAGACTGAGGGAGTTCTGAATTATTTGTTTTGTTTTTAACTCCTACCCTTTTTTTAGAAGAAATGTATATATGTACTATAATTGGTTTTCTTTAATAAATCAGTTATTCTTTTCTATTTTAAGTGGATTTTCTTTTTCTATATGTTGGTGACTAAACTGCTAAATGGCCACTGTTTTTCTATCTTTGCTGCTTCTAAGAATGAGCCTGATTCTTTCTACGGTTACAGTCTGTGAAATAGTTCTGTGTTCTCCTAGAGTTGGTCCTGCAGTAAATGCTGAATGTGACCACAAACTCTCAGAACTTTTATTTTCACAGCAAATGGAATGTAGATTAATTTAGCCATCATTCAACTTGAGAATGAATTCTGAACTCTCTACTTCCCTGGGTCTATTTCCATTTCTGTACTTTCCTTGTCTTGGTCCCCATTTACCTCACATCCTTTGGCTATCCAGTGACTGACCTCATTTCCTCCAGCCTTCATCATTTCTTCCTGGAAAGACTGGGTTGCTTTCCTTCCTGAAGCCAGTCTGACATGGCATTTAAGATCTCAGACTTGGAGCCAGGCTTCTGGGATCAAAATCCCTCCCTATAACTTGCTAGGCATGCTTACCCAAACACTGCAACTCCCATGACCAATCTTCTATGTCTTAGTTTCCTCAACTATAAAATAAAGATGCTAGTGAGAGTCTAAATCATAGCAAAGTTAATATGTCCTGTTAAGTTAATATATATACAGTACTGAGAACAAGATCTGCAAATAGAATGTACTATGTGTTAGCTCTCATCATTACTCCAAAGACACGGAATTCATTCTCAGAAGAAAAGGCAATATCCACTATTTAAATTTAAATAACTCTAGTTATGTAAATTTTACATGGAAGTAGAATATATAATAAAATCTTTTCCTCCCTCTCTGAGGTAAACATTAGAGTTCTCACTACATCTTACTTTGAACTTAGTTGGAATTAGCAAGTGTACATTGTCTTATCCTGCCCCAGTTCCATAGTCAGGATTTCTACAGTTGCATCTCCACAGTCCTCCTAGCTGCCATTCAAAATCCGAAGCCCACAGGCAATTGCACCTGCATGCTGACTGCATCTCAGCTTCCCAGTCATTTCAAGAGAACTTCTGAAGAGAGCCTCAGGAATCTCAGAATGCAGCTTTTCCAGAGTTGCTTTCCAGGATATGAGAATGATTTCACTGGCCTTCAGACAACTTTCCTCAGTGACCTGCAGGTACCTAAAAATCATCATTATATTTATTCTCTTGGCCTTAGGCTTCTACAGTTTATAAAAATCAAAGTGTTGCCAAGTGAGTAATTTTTATGTGACTGGGGTTAAAGGTGCCTAAGACCTATGAAGAGATGGAGGAAGATACAAGGCGAGGAGAGTAGAAACAAATCTTCACCTTTTCTGTAGCATCTTTTCTTAAAGCTAGTCCTGTTTCCTAAATTGACTCAAGACCGACAGCTCAGGATTTTAGCTTAAGAAAAATTCTTCACAAGGAAGAATCTCTCAAGACAGAATCCAAATAAGACCTTTCAAGTCTTGAGCAAAAACACTATCATTTGAATGTATCATATGTGCTGGACTTCTGTACTTACCTAGATCCCCAGCTAGAGAACAACAGAATAATAATAATAGAGAATAACAATGGAGAACAACAAAAGAATAAAAAAAATTTAGCTGCCTGTTCTGATAACATCTTCTACTCAACTATAAAACCGTAGTTTATGGCTTTAGGCTGATTGTAACATAAAGCCCTTTGTGGATTAGAGTTTGGGATCATTGCTGCTGGCTCAATCTGCCATTTTTTTACATGTAGTTTCATGATCACATCCAATTCCCTCCATTCTGGCAGGTGTAGAGCTCTCAGGCACATTGCACACAGTTAGTCCAGGGCACCCAGCTAGGGTGAAGTAAGGATTAAAATCCCGTTACATTCTATTTGCCTAACTGATCATCTTGACTCAGGAAAGTATTCCCTCTAGAAAAAAGATATTTTTAAAGAAATTCTCATGAAGGTACTCTCATGGCTAGTGCACAAGGATGCATCCAACTCAGTGGGTCATCTTTTACTAATTCCTGCAAAGGAGGTCCATGGGATATAACAGAAATCTCGGTGAACATTTTTTGTTGCCCAGAATTCTTGAACCCCTTATTTATGATGAGGAAATTCTCTATTAAATTCCATTCAGTGGAAGAAGAGTCCACCATTATAAGCTAAGCACCCAGAGAACTTTCCAGCTTTCCTTACAGCCAAGGGGAAAGAATATTACCAGGTAGATACTCATTCCCTGGATTATGAATTGGAAGTTTGAGATGCACAGATATGAGCAGGGATAATTCCTTGGAGCAGCAGCAAATTCTACTTTCCAAGCAATAGATCAGGGACTGCAGGAGCTACAGGAAGCGTCTATCTCCTAGGACTACAGTGAAGGCTTCAGGAGCTGAGCTGCCTGATACTCGACTAGTTCCAAGAAAAGAATCTAGTGGTTATTTTGTCAGCTACAAATCTCTCTTCTTTGGGTCTGTATTACAACCTCATTCTCTGTTTTTATATCATTCTCTAATTTTTTCAGCTATAAAAAAATTGTTAAATTGCTCTGTGATTTATAACTAAGAACCCTGACCAGGGATTAAAAAATGTTTTTGGAAATGTGATCAGATAGGAATATTCATTGTTGTATCATTATGAAGACAGATATATCTACTTCTGAGCCAGCATTCACAGAGCTTTGGCTCCAATCCCCTCCCACCATCTCAGGAATCTTGGCTTATCAACTATTCACTTCTTTCCTGTCTATTTAAACTCCCACCTGATCTAGAGCCTTCCTGTCAATATTCCAACATGATTACGTCCAGTTATATAAAATGGTTTTCCTTGAGCCCACACATCTGTCTTGCTTTTGCTTTACTTCAGGGTTTCCCAACTGGTGTCCAGAGTAAGTACTGTGTGTTCCAGGAACAGGTTCTGGATGTGCCGTGAGATTCTGAGGGCTGTAAATATTTATAGTAATAAAAACTTAAACCAGATTTATGGCCATTGAAAATTCACAGTTGAAATTATATTTAAACATTAGTTTTATGGTTCCTTCTCTAAATTCTGAAGTTGGTAATCATCGTTTTGGGCTCAAAGTGTTTTGTGTGATACCCAATCCCAGAATGCAAATACCTCTTCCCCTTGACTTTCTCCTTCACTTATTCCAGTCAATCTGATTTAATCAAGGTTTACTTATCATCCTTTTGCAAATATATGTAAAATAGTACTTGCTTTAGCGTTTGATTTAATTTACTCTAATTTTCACAACTTTTCTCTTTGAGCACAGAGAATGTTGGATTATTACCTTGTCTTACATGATGGGCAGGAGAGAAGGGAAGGATTGCTCTTGAGGGTGGCATCTGCTCAGCCTTGTGGAAGAGAGTTCTCTGCAGCATTTTCTCACATGGGGGAAGTGCCAGCTATAGTAGGGAAGACACAGTCACATCAACAAACTCTCAGGTTCAAGATAGTCTCCAGAGACACAAACTTTTGTGACATCCATCCAAATGTTTCCATCTAGTGTTTTAGGGCCCCAGGTTGTCCCAACCTGCCTCAGCTGAGACCTCAGTCATCCTAAAGTCTCAGCAACCCTAACTATAGATTCTGATTTTGTTTCTCATGGTGGTTTTCTACCATTGTGGGAGAGAGGGTCATTTTATAAGCAACTGAAGATGGCTGGAGATTCTTATACTTGGTTCTAAACTGTTTGTTAATAGGCATCAGTTTCCCATTATTTTTATGCAGGCTTAATTTCACCAAGCTGATTTCATTAGATTAGCAAGTGTTACTATTTCATTACCTCCCAAAACTCTGAGCCTATACCAGCCTGGGTATCCACCCTCTACTAGAATATTCTCCCAAGTTACCACCAGTGAAAGTTTCAGCAAATAAACTGTCACCTAATTCCATGGACTATCTATGCCCCAGATACTAGTATCTAGAATGGAGTGCTCAGTATCCTTAAAAATATTTTTTCCATATATGTAATAATGTGAAAAATGTTAAAATTGTTCACTCTCTCAAACACATACTCATTTCTCAATCAAACACACAGTGTTGTCTATGCTTTCTGTTTCCATTTGCTCAAATCAGGCAATTTTTATAAATTTCACAATTTTAATTGATAATAATTCCCAGTGTACAACTATCAAAGTGTCAAAATCACATGCAATGACAATTCCCTTTCCCAATCCTCTCCCTCATCTTCGCAGTCCTACTCAGAGGGAACCAGGTGTTATGTGCACTTCCAGAAATACGTCAGGTACGTATTTATGCTCCACTCACTTTCCAGCTCTTTGTATAATTCAACTCCGGCTTCCCAAAGACACCAAGACATTCCCTTAATTAAATCCTATCAGTATTTTATCCTGTACTGGACTTGAGTACTCAGCATCATGAAGCACCGTGGATCACATTCTCTTAGAAACACTCTCTTCCTTTGGGTTCCATATCATAATGTTCACCTGACTCCCTCCTCTTATGTCCCCTGGTCCTTTCTCTCATTCTCACTCAGCAGGTTCATCTTCCCTGAGTTCTTCATTAATAGTCAAGTTCCTTATTTTTCCCTTTTCATTGTATGATGTCTCCATTGGCAATCTCATTTTTTAATGCCTTCATTGACCAGGATTTGCAAGTGATATCCTAATTTATATATTTAACCTAGTCCTCCTTTACTGAGGACCATATTTATATAGCCAAATTTATATTTATATATTCTTTTTTTTTTTTTGGTACCAAAGATCAAACTCTGAACCTTGCTCTTGCGAGGCAGGTGGTAGCACCACTGAGCTAAATCCATGGCCCTATATTTATATATTCTTATGGAAATCTTAAAGGCACTCAAATAAAGTTAACATTCTTTAAATTAGACATATCTCTATGACACCACCACATACACAAACCTTCACCCACCCTATATCATTGATCTCATCATGTTACTCAACTCACTGAATAACATTGTAACCCTCCCAGATACATAAGATGAAAACCAGGACTTATCCTTCATACCTCCTTCACCTTTATCTCCCTTATTCAAACAATCATTATATCCCATAGATATTATTTCCTAAATATCTCTAGAATCCATCCTTTTCTTTAAACTTCTACCCTCATTAGCCTGGTCCCACCACAGCATGCTTAATTATTGGATTCATTTCCTATCTGGTGTCCCGATGTACTTGAATCTATTCTGGCTTACTTGAATTGCTTCAGTGAAACCCAAGTATACTCACCAGTGTTCCCTGGAGAAGCAGAACCAATGGTGTATGTGTATGTATATGTATATGTGTATGTGTACACATGTGTGCATACATGTGTGTAGTGTGTACGTGTGTGCATTCACGTGCATCTGTATGCATACCATGTATGCATGTATACATGTGTTTATATATGCAAGCATGCACATATATGTGTGTGTTTCCATATGTATGTGTGTACATGCATGAATGCATACTATGTATGCATGCATGTGTGTATGTATACATGAGAGAGAGTGACAAAAAGAGCTTTATGTTAAGGAAGTGGCTTACATGATTGTGGGGGCTGATACATTTGAAATATGTAGATCTGTAGAGATGGCTGGAAACTAGAGATTCAGGTAAGAGCTAATGTTGTAGTTTTGAATTCTAAATCGGCCAGATGGGCCAGCAGGCTGGAAATTCAGGCAACATTTCTATTTTGAAGAATTAATTGATTTATTCTTGAGGAAAGTTCTGTCTTTGCTCTTAAAGCTTTCAGATAACTGTTTGGGAGCCCACCCACATTATGGAGAGTAATTTGTTTACTTAAAGTCAATGCTTGTAAGGACTAATCATATCCGCAAGTGTCTTCACAGCAGTATCTACATGAGTGTTGACCAAGCAACTTGGCACCAGAGCCTAGCCAAGCTCATAAAGTTAACAATCAGGGTGATGTTTAAGTCTGTTTTCTTCTGTATATGAGAATAGCAGTATTTATTTCATGAGCTGTTGTGTTGTAAATAAGTTAATATGTATAACACACCTGGAAAAATTCCTAACATAGCATGCACTGGATAAATGTTAGCTGCTGTTATAGGTAGCAATAACTTATAAATGTGATCATATCAATAAGTTGCATAAATCATTTCAATCACTTATTATAGTTTTGATTTTGAATATCCCCTAGCATCTCACATGCCAAAGGTTTAATCATCAGCCTCCAGTGGTGCTACTTGGAGGTGCTGGAAACTTTAGAAAGTGAGATATACTAGTAGAAAGTTAGTTATTAGGGGTATTCCCTTGAGGGAGAAATTGAGACTCTGGACTCTCGCTCTCTCTCTCTCTCTCTCTCTCATCCTCCCCACCCCACCACTGCCTCCATAAGTCCATGAGGTAAATACCTTTGTTACACCACACTCTCCCCACCATAAAGTTCTGCCTCATCACAGGCCCCAAAACAACACCAGGTGACCATGGACTGACACCTCTGGAAACATGATCCAAAATAAATTTTTCTTCTTTTTAAGTTATTTTCTCATGTATTTTTGTCACATCAACAGGAAGCTGACTAAAATATATCTCTTACTGTTTTTAACATCACCCACAATGCTCCTATCTGTCTCTAAAGCCTCTCACTTTCTCAACTGTGTGCTCACTTCTCTCTGCTGACTCTATGCTTATCATTTCTCCCTCCCTTGCAAGCCTGTGCATATATTGCTCCCTTTGCTTTACTAGTCTCTCATTCCTTGACCTATGTCAAGGATAATGTCTCTGTATTTGTCAGCTTTCACATTGCTGGACATAATACCCAACACCCATAACTTGAAAGAAGAGAGGATTGGGCCAGGGATTTAGCTCAGTGGTTCTGCCGCCTGCCTCAAAAGCGCAAGGTCCCAAGTTCGATCCCCGGTACCAAAAAAATAGTTGGGGGGCCAGGGATTTAGCTCAGTGGTTCTGCAGCCTGCCTCGCAAGCAAAAGGTCCTGAGTTCGATCCCTGGTACCAAAAAAAAAAAAAAAGAGGATTATTTAGCTCACAGTTTCAGAGGATTCAGCCCACAGTCATCTGCCTCCAAAGCAGAAACATGGTGATGGAAAAGCATGGTGAAACAAAACTGCTGAGTTCATGGTGACCAGAAAGCAAAGTAAGGGAGCAGCACCAAAGAGAAATAGGCAAAGGGCCATATACTATTCAAGGTCATACCTTTATGGCCCAGCAAGACATCCAGAAATGGGCTCCACCAATCACCTGGGAAGCTCCCAAGCCAATCAAATTGACACAATCAAGCTTACTGCTACAGCTTCTTATCCATCAATCCTGCGTCTATGAAAATCTTTCCTAACTTCCTTAATGAGCTTACATCTTTAGCATATACTGCCAGAATGTCATGTGTCACTCCATAATAGTTGTTACAGCTGTGTGTGTATGTGATTGTTTTAAGTCAGCTTCCATAGCAACTCTAAACACTATGAAGGAAGGAACTATGATTGTCCCACTTTTTTCTGTATTTCTGGGTTGGTAACTCTGGCAAACATGTTTCCTATATCACTGTGTGAAGCATTTGCCTACTCGTGGTGCCAACTTACAAAGGACACAAACAAGAAAGGCCTAGTCACTCTTTAACTCACAGTGACCACTCTAAAGCTAAAAAGATCAAAGGAGCACAGTTATATCCATGGTTTGCTATTGTACTCAGACTCCCCGTCCAACTCTATTTCTCTGAAATCTTCTACCATATTTTCCATTTTTAATTTCTGTGTCTTCTTATGATCTCCGCCCCCCCATCATCTACCAACTTACTAAGTCTCTTGGCTGCTATATCTATTCTACAGTTCTATATCTATATTCTATATCTATTCTATCTACACATATATTTTTCAATTGTTAGAGCTTCCATTTTCAAATTTTTACTAGTTTTTTTCATAACTTTTTAATAATATCTTTTAAAAATGTATTTGAACATTAAAATTCTTTCAGATTAATCTATTACTAATATTTCCTGGATATGAATTCTTTTCTTTGTTGTATATAGGCTTAATTCCTCTCATAGCAGTGAATTACCTTTTGTACTTTTGTAATTTCTAATTTCAGAGTGTGAATTTACCTGCAGCAAGAATTGTTTTCCATGGGAACAATTTTCAGTTCCAAGTTTGACTTTCCTAAAACCCTTTACATTCCATTGCTTCTATACTAGTTTTTTAATTTTTATCTCATGGTTTCTGTACTACAATATAAATGAGAATTGGTACACATAGCATTGATGACATTAACGGGATTCAAATTTCCCCAGATGTCTCCTTTTCTACACATATCCTGAATTCTTGCAATGTCTCTGAATTGGTGGGATAAATATTAACATCTTTGGTCCAACTCAAACCCTTTTTAGATCAGGTTACACACAAGAAAAGTATTGCACAGCCCTGTTTCTACCCTTTGTCATGAACAAGGCCTGCGTAGCACTTCCATTCCTAGCTGGTCATTATAGCTTCCAAACCCTCTGATCAAGAGACCTCTCAGGCTGCTGCATTTCCACTCCTGTTCACAATCACATTCTCCTAGATCCTACTGCATTTTTATTACCAAGATATTTCATTTTTGTGCTTCAGTATGTGCTTTCCATATTTTTCAATTTGTAATGTATTTGCTTATATTAAGTAGTAATTGGTATGAAGAAGGTCATTCCCCAAATCAATCCAATCTAACATCTTAACCAAAAGTTTGGATTGACATTTTTAAGAAATATATTAGGTAACTCTTATGTACATAAAAGTTTAGAAATCATACATGAAAGTTTAAAAATTACTGCATTATGGAATCCAATATTTTTAAATCATTCCCCCTTACCTACCACTCCACATAGACAAAGCAATCACTTCACTTCAGTTTTCCTTCCTAAATATTCTTGTCCTCCCACTACCTCCCAATTTACTTGGACCACTAACATGTGTTCATAACTGAAATCCCTGCATTTACGACTTCTCCCATAAGGTTCTACCACCTCATAACACCAGATTGATCTATCTGTGGCATGCCTCTGTCCAATCCTAAAATTCTGCCATTTCCCAGTCTCCTTAGCACTATACAAATGATAATCCATGACCCAGTCTATAACCCTCTGGTTTTTATTTCTATGCCTAAAGCTCGTGTGATTTCTAACCTTCTGTTATAAACATCACATTAAAAATGAACTATACATTTGCCTCTCTTATAAGACAAGTTTCCAAAGGAAGGGGATTATGCTCTATCTTTGCTTTATTTACCCTGCATTGGGCTTATAGCCTGACACACAGTTACACATTCAATGTTTGCTGAACTGAACTAAATTATTAAGAATCTCAGAAAAGCCAGCTCTTCTCAGTGAGCTGTGTAGGCTGAATTCTTCTCCCTTAAAATTGTAAATGCTTTGGAAAGTTTAACGGAGTGAAAAAAAATGCAAATCTTAGGCTAAAGTTTTTAAACTGGTTGGGAAAAGTTAAGTATTAGAAATGTTTAAGTCTTTAAATCCTCATTTGGATCTCCCATGTTAAATAATACTTCTAGAAGAGTTTTCCATAGCTAATTTCTGAGCTTTTATTCATTTACTCTACAACAGAAGTTAGAAGCAAAAACCCTACCCAAAAAATGAAGAGTATTACTGAGAAAAATAATGGAGATATGACTAAAAATAAATATGGTGTGATGTCAGTTTTGGATAGAAGGAATAAACAGAGCCAATATAAATAATCAAAGATTGGCCAGTAACTATGCTTACCATAAAGACTTTTTGAATAACAAATCAAGGTTCCTTTTTTTTTTTGGCATAAATTCTCCTTTTGGTACATTTTAGGTATACAATACATTCAAATGTTATAATAGAATATTTTTAAATCTCTTAAGATTTCCACCCACACCCCACAACACACAAAAGTTTTGCTAACCAAGAGCCTTCAGATATTTATGCCACAAAAATTTATATATGTGTGTGCATGTGCGTACGTGTGTGTGTGTGTGTGTGTGTGTGTATGTGTGTAAGTATAGACAGGCATTACCAAGAGATTTAAGGCACTTAAAAAGCATGGGTTACTTTTTAAAAACATCTTGGGTTACTTCTAAAATAAGAAAAGTATAATTTTAAAGCGTGAAATGAAGATTTTCTTAAAATATTATTTTGTTTGTCTCTCTTCTTCACCTCACTTTGAACATTTCAAGCTCAAAACATTTAATCAGCATAAATTAATTCATCCATGTATAAACCCTAAGGTGGTTTAAAAAATTCCACTTGGCATTTGGAGAAAGCAA
The DNA here is from genome assembly GCF_000247695.1 of Heterocephalus glaber. Next base: position 13,685,890 of record NW_004624774.1, on the reverse strand, counting down.
GCATCAAGGCACTTGCTTCAGATTACTCTGTTGTTGATAGAGTTAGGAAAAGGACTTAGAATTTTCCTGGTAAATTTCTTTGAAGCTTATGAAAGTCATTAAAATAACTTTGAACAATGCAGTGAGTGTGAAAAGTGGTATGGGAATTTTCCTTAAGCTATGTTGACCTATAAGGAGTTCCAAAGGAGTTGTGGGTGTGAAATAAGAATTACAAGGGCTAAAGTATTTTTCTTCCAGAGAGGGAGGGAGTGTTGGAGCTTTGAGTGACTTGGAGTGCTTTGGTACTTTAATTACTATCTCTTCATCTTTACACTAAGAAAAGAAGCTGATATACTCCACAAATTCCTTAACAGTACTGCCATACTTAGATTTCCAGAACCCAGGATTCCCTTTGCTTCAACTAAACCCTTTCTTTCTAATGATGAATTTGTCCATCTACAGAAAAATGGTGGGCATGCTACATGGACCAAGTGCCTGTAAATCTCCCATCTGTAACTTTCTAGAGTTATTCTTACTTCCAAGGGCACATACTCATGTGTGCCTGAGTGCAGTCACTTGAGAAAACACACACATCTAAAGGACATGCACACAGGCTTTGTGGACAGCACCTGGATCTTGTCTACTGATACTCGTCCAGTTAATGTTTACAAAACTAGCCAGAAAACTTAAAAAGCATATTAAAGTCCCATACCCAAAATGCCTCCAAATTGTGATGAGTAGAAGTAGAGAGAAGCATAAGCATATGCATTTTTAAAAGCTCCTCAGTGGATCTGACATGTAGATGCCAAGCTATAGAATTAGAAGAGGCTTTATCACTTCTCTCTTGAAAAAGAAGATGAAAGGAAGAGATAATCCCTGAGACTTAACTTGTGTGAGAGTAATCTTCTATGTCGGTTTTTTTTCTAATGACCACTCTATACTTATCAACGTTTCCCTTTTTCTTAGGCTAATGCATTGGGTGACTTCTGCTTAATATCCCAGGCCTCGTTCCATCAGTGGGGTTTTACATTTCTAGGAAAGAAGAATTCTAAGTCACAGCGCCAGTAGGGTAGACTTTTCCTTTATAAGAACAGCAGAAGGCTCTAGGTCAGACACAAAGCAAACTTAACTTAGAAATTTCTGATTAAAAACCACCCTACCACCATGGAACTACTAGAAAAAAGTGCCAGATAAACTCTTCAATACATTGGTATAGGAAATGATTGTTTTGATAAGACCCTTAAAGAATATTCAGTGAAAACAAGAATAGAGAAATGGGATTTGCTCCCCAAGAATGCATGTGGTAGAGTCTCAGTCCTCAGTGGGCAGATGTTGGGAGGTGGTGTGACCACAAAAGCAGGGCCCTAAAGGAAGTCTTAGAGCACTGAGAGCAGGCACTTTGAAGGGAACGAGATAGTTTTCATGGGACCCTCAATCAGTTCCTGTGAGAGGGTTGTTATAAATAAACGAGCCTGGACATCCTCAGGCTCTGGCTTCCTGTCTTGTGATGTGATCGCTCCTGCTTGCACACACTCTCACCAGTATGATGGCATCCATGGCCAGAATCAAGCTAATGCTGGCATTATGCCACTGAGCCTCCAGAGCAGTGAGCTAAATCAACCTGTTTTCTTTATCAAGCTCTCACTCTCGGTTACTAAGTTATAGTAACAAAAAAGGACTAATAAAGGATTGCATCAAACGGAGAAACCTCCATACAGCAAACAACAGAGTGAACAGAAAGTGAAAAGAATAGGAGAAAATATATACAAAGTATTCATTAGGCAAGGGATTAATATCTAGACTATACATGGAACTAAAAAAATTTAATAGCAAAGTAATAATAATGGTAATAATAAAATATTAAAAGAGGTAAAGTACCTGAATAGACATTTCTCAAAAAAAGATATACAAATAACCAAGAACTATAAGAAAAATGCTCAACATCACTAATCATCAGAGAAATACAAATCAAAATTATAATGAGATATTATTTCACCTCATTTAGAATGGCTATAATCACAAAAACAAAAAATAAGAAATGCTGGCAAGGATGAGAAAGAAGGGGAAATCTTACACACTAGTAATAGAAACAGCTATTCTGGAAAAAAGAAAGAAAACTAGAAGTAGAATTACCATATGACCTAGTAATTTTACTCTTGGACATATGTCCAAAAGATATGAAATCATTACATCAAAGAGATACTGGGCTGGGATTTAGCTCAGTGGTTTTGCCACCTGCTGCACAAGCTCAAGGACCCAAGTTCGATCCCTGATAACCCCCCTCCCCAAAAAAAGAGATACTGACACCTTCATGGTTATTGCAGCACTACTCACAATAGCCGAAGTGTGAACTCATCAAAGTGTCTATCAACAAATAAATGGATAAAGAAATCATGGTAAGTATACATAATAAAATATTTTTCATTCAGAAAAAAAGAAATGGAGGACATTATGTTAAGTGAAATGAAATAGGCACAGAAGGACAAGCACTGCATATTCTCCTAAATATGTGGAAGTTAAAACACTTGTTTTCCTACAAATAGAAAGAATAGTGGTTACTATGGAAGTAAGAAAGAATAGAGGGTAAAGGAGAAAAAGGAAGGCTGGATAGTGAGTATCAAAATACAGTTACAAAGGAGAAATATATTCCAATGTTCTACACTACAGTAGGATGAGTACAGTTCACAACAATTTAGGTATATATTTAATAAAGAATGAAAAGAGAGAAGTTTGAAAGTTCCAACACAAAGAAATGATAAGTGGTCAAGGATATGGAAGTACTAATTACCCTGACTTGATCATTACACATTGTATACATGTATCAAATTTATTATACTGTATGCCATAAAAATGTACAATTTTTATACATCAATAAATATTACCCTACCAAAATTAGGTAATAATACCTGAGATGGCTTCTAAAGCCTTTATGACTTTGGACCCAATTTGCTTGATTCCCAACAAAAACAAAGCAACCATTTTGGGGAAATGAGAATAATTTTGTTAAGTAGAAGATGAACAGTTTCAGTTCATCTAGAAAAGGCAAATATTGTAATTATTGTGCTGCCATGATTACTGTTTCAAAAAATGTCTTCTACACTATAGCCAAGAGGTGAATCAACCTAAAGGTCCATCCATAGATAAATGAATAAACAAAATGTTGTGTGTGTGTGTGCATGTGTCTGTGTGTATTTATATAATGGAATATTATTCAGTTTTAGAAAGAAAGGAAAGTATGACACACACATTTACATGGATGAACCTTGAGGCTATCATGCTAAATGAAGTGTCAGTCACACACACAAAAATAAATCTTGTATGATTGTCCTTACTTGAGGTTCCTAGAGAAGTCAGATTTATAGAAACCAAAAGTAGAATTATAGTTGTCCGGAGCTGGAAGGAGGGGGGATAAAGGAAGCTGTTACTTCATGCACAGTCTCTGTTTTGTAAGATGAAAGAAATCTGGAAACTGGTGTCACAACAATATGTTTATGTCTAACACTATGGAATTGTACATTTACAAATGCTTAAGGTTGTAAATTTTATGTTACACCTTCCAGTTAAAAAGTCAAATGCAGCTGTGACTCAGAGTAATTGACATTGTCAGTTTAGATAAGGATCTACAGAACTGAAGTACAGCAAACCTACGTCAGTTGCAACTATGATGCATGATATTTAAGCAACAATTAAGGAGAGTATTATTCATCTGCTTGTTCTTCTGAATAGTCAAAGGGTACTTATTTGTTGTACATCTCTTGAGGTTTAATTTCATAGAAGTTTTACTGGCCTTGATTAACTTCGCTGCTATCTAGAGAGGATCAGTCTCAGTCCTGGGTGCCCCAAGGATAGATGAGCACCAGACATCTCACATCCTGGTGGTCTCCCGCCAAGCTAATGTTGTTCCTATTATTACAAAGGATGACTTGAAAGTTTGAGTCCACGTCACAACTGATTGAATATGGCTTCCGTGGATTTTCTAGGTCAGGACCGAAATTTGTCCCAGTTGGGAAATTTCCATCCTGTTATTGATGAACAACTCATGATTATTCCTAAATCTTCCAGTCTCAGACCCTGGGAAACCGTAACACAACAAGTCTCTAGCAAGAGATGAGCCAAACAGTTTTCAGCCAAGTCTGTGGATTCTCCTCCCTACCTATTATCCTTGCATATCTGACAGGAGGGTGTACCGATGGGAACAGATATAGTCAGGACTTTAAGATCTATTTAAAGTTCCCTACTTTGGAGTTCAGATTCATGTGCTATCATTTCAGTGCTTGATTTAGAGTGGAATTAGAGAAAATACCTTCTAAAGAGTAAATTAATAAAGGAGCCAGAGCCCTTGTTAATTTGCTGAGTACAACACATCCAAGGAATAATCTGCATTTGATGACCTGTGTTCTAGCAAGGATATTTGTTAAGACTTGTTAATACATTCAATTTTCAATGTGGCAATATCTCTACAGTAAAATTTCACATCACCACCACACCTTTCCTTCCCTCTGACTCTTCACATGCTGCTCGCAAGCAGAATGTGTCTGTTATCATGTGTTGCAATCTCACCTGGCATGCTTATAACCCAATTCACAAGCAACATCAGATATTGAAAGTAACTTTTGTTCTGAAAACTATTAAATAATAGCTATATAAAAATTATAATATTCTTGTTGCCCCAATTATGAAATGTGGCTCCATGGCAGGAACAAGAATGCATGTCTAAATATTGAAGAAAAAATAAAACAGAGAGACAGAGAACTCAAGGCACAGCTGGTATTTTGGATATGAGAATTTGGGTTGCAAGTATGACTTCTAATGTTCAGACCTTTTCCTCATGTGTTAAACTACTTCCACCACTCAAGAGTGACACCTTTTAGTACAGACATTTTTTTCAGGTATAGCAAACCACCACTATTTCTTCGGTCACCTTTATTTTTATTTACTTTTTCTTTTCAAGAGAAGAAGGTTTCATGATGTTGCCAAGGCTGATCCCAAATTCTTGACCCAAGCAATCCTCCTACCTCAGTCTCCCAAGCAGCTGGGACTACAGGTGTGTGCCACATCAGCTGGCTATTCCATCCCCTTTAGCAGTAGGTCAGTGGTCAAGGAAAGGAGCTTCAGTAAAGCTAGAGGGAGAGATCAAGTTAATGATTACCAAGATTGTAAGGTCTGAACTAACAGAAGCAAGAGGTGATTTTTGTTTTAGCACAGGGAACAGGACTTTCTTATCAAATAAACACAAACTACAATGTCACCTAAGTCATTTTCAATATGCATTCATAAGATAACATGGCTGTGACCTTAATTAAGGTCAATGTATACAATGTATGTTTGCAAGGAGTCCCCCAAAGGGACTGTCATGTGGCTTTTGGGCAAATGCACTTCAAGGTAGTGCAGCTTTGATAATTGGGGAATAGCTATAGTTTCCAAGACTACATTTGCAATTTATTTGAAAATTTTCTTTCTTTGTTTTGTGCCTATAGCATTCTGAAGAATTTGGTTTTTCTATCTAAAGGACAAGAGAGTTTTAGTGGCACTTGCTGCCTCCTCTCAGCCTTTTTACAACACAGTGTTCCCTTTATTACAGTGAGCAACTGAGAGGGAACTGAGAAGAAAAGAAATAACAAGAAGAGAACTTCCAGAGTAGCAATAATAACTGAATTGTTGAACACTGTCTGAGGTTCTTATAAAAGTAGTTGATCTCAGTACATGCAGACTACGTGTCATTAGTTCTGTGCCTCAGCAACACTTCATGGTTTTTACTTCCTCATGGAAGAAAACACCTGCTTCATCAAATTATTCTCACTACTCAGTTTGACATCTATTCCCTTTTAACCAAGAGTCAAAATATGAGACCGTATTTTGAGCTGGTAGTCAAGTTCGATCCTTTAATCTCCCATAATTTCTCCATATGCATTTAAATATTAACTATCAAACACTTCTCACAACAAGTCTGATAAGAAATCTTAGATTTCTTTTGAAGAAAAGTTGCAACTCTTGCCCCTTATAAAATTACTTTCACTTACAGATATACACCAAATTAAAGCGACTGAAAAATTAAAGAATTCACAAGTTATTTATTTAATTGAAGCTAGTGTTCAGCTTTTGTATGTTACTATAAAGCCATGTACTCAGATGATTCATTGTCAAGAATCAGTTACTACCCAGAAGTTCTACTTATAAAGAATCAAGATTCTAGAGTAATATTATTAGCACCGTTAACTAACATCATGCCACTCACCAACTTTCAAAACACCCACACACTCTTGTTTTTAATGCAGGAAATTTTTTACATGAGATCACATCAATCTCACTTCAAGTCTAAATATATCTGCTGTAAAATAGTTTTAACCTTGTAATAAGAATACAGCATTTTTTGTTTCTGAAAGTAGTATTTATTAAATATTGCATTTCATGGGAAAAATACATATCAAAGAAATTTCCCATTTCACTGCTTTCTCTAGTTTCTCTTCTTCAATATACAGCACTATTTCATGCTGTAGGAGCATCATTCTTTTCTGATAATTTTCTTTTTCTCTACTTGCACTTCTTTACTATTTTGAAGTAATTTTGAGGTCAGTTATTGTACCCACAGAACCTGTAAGCCCTGTCATTTCACTGATTTCAGGACAGATTAGGTTTTGTGAAGAACATTTGTTGGGAAGATTAATTCAATTAGGCTGTCTTTGCTATCCCAAAAACCCCTAAAAGTGATTAAAGCACCTTGGTGCTTGGGATCTCAATTTTCCAGCTCTTGTACACTTGCCTTTGCTTTATGATTCAAGATAAGTCACAGATGGCCAATAGCTGCTGATTTCCTTCTAGAGTCGGGCAGCCTCAGTCAGGTACAAAGGAAGTGCTGGGCACACAGAAAAAATGATATTTTCCCAGTTATAAAATCATTGCCAAGAAAAGTTCCTCATTATTTTTATAATCATGTTGGAAGAGTTTGACATCACTTTCACAAAGTAGATATGGGAATTCTTTTCACTATTTGGGTATCCCATCCCCTCTAGTTTCTGTTCTTTTCCACCTATGTCACATTATACGGCTGTTTCTTAATGAAGCCAATGCCTCCAGAGGTGGGGCTGAGAAACTGAAATTGCTTCATATACAACTTTGGCCCTTTGGGCTCTCTGTCTCCAGGGAAAACTGGATTGGAAAACAGCTTTCTACCAGGCTCTGTTAGGTGTGACAATTACTTCTCTCTGTTCTCAGGGTGTGATTCGAGATTGTAAAACAAAGGGTAGACATAGCTTCAGCAGGCACTGCCTACTTTTTCTGTTGGCATGATTTCTTTCAACATTAGGTTAGTTCTTTGTTGGGCTTAGCCAGGAATAGGAAAACTTATTTATTCTAATATAGGTTGCTTATTTCTCAAAAATCCTGATTGTCAGTCTGTTTAGTGTTTGCTGGATAAGAAAAATGAAGAGATGTTACACAAAGAAAACAAGCAAACAAGTAAAACCCCCTTAATTTCGGAAGAAAAATTGACATTAGAATTCAGCATATTGCATAATGTTCTATGAAAGCAAGTTTGGTGGTAGACATTGATCCAGTCAGTCTCTCTCCCCCCTCCCCTTCTCACTGGGAATCATACCCAAGTGCTCCTTCACATGCCAAGGAAGTGCCATACCTCTGAGCTGGATCCCTAGCCCCCAGCTTATGTCTTTCAAGTTAGCAAGAACTCAATTACCTAGACTCTTATTCTATCAACTGTAGCTTCAAAGTGTATTAGAGACAGTGACCTGAGTCCAGTCCTCCCAGGCTACCTATGTTTCTGCTATTTCCAGTACTGGGGCTTAGGCTGATAGGACCTTAGGTACCACTCTGGGTTCTAAGCCTACACTCATCCCATTGCCTTTCAGCTCTTATGCCCTGGAGCAACATAATATGGGGAAAGGGAAAGGTTGAGATGAGGAGTTTAAAATCTGGCTCTGAGTCCAGCTTCCTGCAGCTTTATTAGGTGTGAATTTGGGCAAATCATTTTATTTTTCTCTGCTTCTACTTCTCCATTTCTAAAGTGCTATGGCTGGATACTTCGGCCTCTAAGAGTCCATCCTATTCTGTGTCATCTAAGATTTGATGATTCCATCTGACATTCCAATTCTTGCAGAATGATTAAGTCATGATTTCAGCCAGAAGTTATATACTACTGAGAATTAGAAAGAGATTTATGGAATCCCCTCATACTCCAAATGCCCCTAATGTGGGACTTGGGGTGGGACTTGAGGTATGCATCCATGTAGATGGAAGGTGGTCTGGAAACAGGCTGGATGGATAAGAATCATGACTCTCCATTTCACTTTGGGCAAGCTACTTCAACTCTTCAGTGTCTCAGTATTTGCATCTAAAACTGGGATTAATGATAGTCCTTTTTCACAGTGTTTCTATAAAAATGAAATCGCCAGTACATAAATACACAGAGTAATGCCTGGCACACCATAAATGGTCGATAAATTTTAATTTCTCCCTAGAAAGTTCCCATTAATGGGTTGTATACCATGTACTGGGAAGGGGAACTTACTGTCCTTGTGGAAAAACACTCCATTTTTAGGATAATTCCATTATTACAGAATTCAATCTTATTTAAATTCATTTCTGTGACAATTTCCAAAATCAATTCAGGATCCTCTGATGAGAAAAAAGAAGGGACTTGAACACTTGGCCCAGATTTCCACTAGCTGGGTTTAGAAAATCTTTCCTCTATTTCCTAGATTAGAGATAGTAACTCAAGCTATAAATGACTTACCATTACAAAACCAAGTTTCTCCTTTATAACCATGCCTGTTATGCCTCCTGGCTAGGTTACCTGGAAGTCATTTAAAAACTAATACATAGTGCTATTGACTAATGTAGTACCGTGTTGCCATTGAAAAGAAAAATCAGCAAAGGGTTTGGTTCAAGTTCACTTAGCTACTTACTATATAGCAAGAATTAGGTCCTTGAACTCCCTGGTAACTCTGCTTTCATGTCTACATAGAGATATAACTTGAAAGACAAATGGGTTCATCAGCAAGATAGTGTGGGTTAAGGACTCTGAAGCCAGGTGTGTAATACAGGATGAAAGAATTCCAAAGTAAAAGGCCTAATGGACTGGGAAGGAACATACATGGGACAACACTGGACATTAAAATAGTCTGCTGAGGGCGCTATAAATAAAAATCAAAGTGACAGATATGAAACTGATTTTTAAAATAAGTTGTATTCAAATGCTACTGTACTTTTATTATTTTTATTATTAATGATGGCTATCGGAAGAGAAATGAAAGGAGGAACATGTGTACACCTTTTGTATTCAAACCAATTTTTTTTCATCTACCCTTGGTAGTGAGCCTCCCAGTGACCTTCAGTCTATCAGTGACCCTCTGGAGACAAAACTTTTGTCTTGATTATAGATCTTTGTTATAGCTCCAGTGTATGTGCTGTTAAAGCCAGCACTGCCTTATTGTTATAAGATAGAGAGGATAGGGGGCAGGGTAGATTTCACACAAAGTAAAGGAAAGCTATGCTCTGACAGACATAGGAGAGCTACCATGGGAAGCAAAGCTCAGGTCATGCAGCTCTCATCCTTCCATGCAGGAGGCCATCTACTTCACTGGGCATCAGGCCAGCTTTGGCAGGAGATTGGATCAAGGCTATCTTCATACCTGTTTTCAGGACATTAAGTTAGTTTTATCTACTCATACAAAGTCAGGAAGAGATCAGTGCATTCATGCATAAAATGTATTTTTAAAAAAAGAAGAAGAAGAAAAAGACAGAAGTATTGCTCTTAAATAAGTACAAATTTTATTTGCTGTAAAGTATGATGGGGACATCTTTAGCAAAGATACCTTAGTGTTTTACTGAAGGGTTAAAGTTTTCACTAGTGTGTTTCAGGTGATGATGACAAAGAACAGAAAGACATCACCATATTGCAATTCTAGTGCTGGGTACTGTCAATTTGATAGTGAATTATTTGATCCCCACAAGAGCCCTATTAAATGGGATCCAAGTCTTGGAGATGTCATGTGTCTGGCCCAGCCTCATAATCAGAAGCCATGATTCAAAGCATGTGGAAATATCCCAAAATTTTAAACAGAACTGGCAACTGTCTTTGAAACCCTTCTAATAATAGTCCCTTGGTTATATCTAATTCTCATTGACTTGGTATCATGCAAGCTATTCAGCAATATGATACGGATAAATATTTCCTTTTCAAAACATTGCATAAATACATGATTTCCTCTCTCTTTCCACCACGTAGGAAAAGTTGGGGCGGGGGGAAGCAAGTTAATAGGAATTTACCTTCAAGCTGTAAAACTTTCCTATCCATTGGGCAATCACTGAGGAGAGTCTCTAGTTACTACAGAGACCATACAGACTCCATTAAATTCAGGGACAACACTTGGGTTGCCTGGCTAATGAATGCCAAAAAAGCAAAGGAAAATATTATCATAGTTTAAATCATTTGGTGTCTATGACTAAGAAAAAACATGTTGGCAAACTGAATTTTTCAAACTGCCCAAAGGACTTGGTTAAAGCTCTGAATTAATAGCATACAGCAGTTCTGCCTGAAGAGCAGAAAAAAAAAAAGGCAACGATATTAAACTATTTTTTAAAGTATTTGAATAACTGAAAAGTCCCAATAGAAACCTCAGGCAACCAGTTAAAGTCTTTTATTCAATTTTTAACTTAAATTTAACTTTATTCTCCCCTTTCTCTAAAGCTGAATAATAAAGTTTGTGTATTTTAAGTCATGATGAATTCTAAGGGGCCTATGGGCTTCTTATCTGATTTCTTATAAATACTAAAATTACCTTTATGGTGTCCCTGACAACTGTACCAACTCTAAAGGCTTCGAGGTCTGAGAGGAGGGTGAGCCAGGCCAGGCCAGGTGAAAAGAACTGAGATTGAATCAAACTTCCAAATACCTCTTTATCTGCCTGCAGTGTTCACCCAATCTCTGGTTGGCCATTGCCAGAGCAAGAGGTCTTGGCCAGAACCCATCTTATCTTAATATGAATGAATCTCTGAATGTTGGAAGATACTTTCTCATGGAGTGTCATAACCTGCCTCCTCAAGTTTTCTACCCATTGTTCTTGTGGTATCAATAGAACAATACCTTTTGACTCAACTTTCTCTACTCCTGAACAGTCCCTTAGATAACTGAAGTCAATTATCATAACTGCCTTGTGTACTGTCTTCTTCAAATCAATAAATAGCCTCGATTTCCCTATAGATCAAAGGGCAAAAATATAAATATTATAACAATAAGAGACCAAACATATAATTAGTGATAAAGAAAGACAAAAGGGTAGTCAAAATTTTATTTTTTAAAAAGTTAAAATTTCTTAAAGGACATGTTGAGAGACTATGGTAGCTCAGTGGAAGAATGAATGCTTAGCTCTAGGTTCAATCTCTGGCACCAAAGCGCGCGCGCGCGCACACACACACACACACACACACACACGAGTTGAAATTTCTTACCTGACATTAAGAGACCCTGTGTTTGTAATGTAGAGTCCTATACTCTGACAAGTTATCCTGTCAAAATAGAAACTTAGACTAAAATATTCAGAGAGACCATGCCAGCACCTAGTGATGGCCCACTAAGTCTCACCATCTGAATAGTTTTGACTTGATTAGAGAATGTGAATATCACTATTAAGAAATAAGGAAGGAGGGCAATGTAAGAAAAGTAAAACTTCAATTTTTCTTCCCCTGATATCTTAGTGTGGAAAATTCTCAGGCATACAGAAAAGTGAAGTCATTTTATAGTGAACATCATATAGTCAAACAACTAATTTTATGATTAACATTTTGCTTTCTTCGATGTGTTTCCTATCTATTCCTTTCTATATTTATGTATCAATCTGGCCTACTTTTTAATGCACTTCTGTGCAACTTGCTTTCATCAGGGTACATAATCTTCACCACTTCGACTTACATTTTATTATCAAGATTTTTAGGGGTGGGGGTTGATACTTTTTTTTAGTCTGCACTGCTTTCTAAATCTCTCTTGTAATACTTTCCTTCATTTCTTCCTTTTTCTCTATTTTCATTTCTATGTTCTTCCTCCCACTTTCTGACCCCAAAGTTCTAAGTGATAAAAGAAAAGTGTAAAAATCTGAATGTGGAACAGTATCAAAATAGCATCGGAAAAAGTCACCTATGACCATCCAGAGCTGCTGGCCTGGGATGGACAAGGTCTTCAGGACCAACTGACTCAGACTATTTCACAAGAAAGGAAGAACTGGATTAGCATAACAGTTTAATAATTTACCATGAGAAACAATGCAAAAAAAAGAAGTGTTTCCTGATCACTTAGTCTCTACTTGAACTAACTTATATGGCTACCCAAATTATGAAGGTTTTTGGTGAATGGAGATTAGAATGAAGGAAATTGGAAGGTTTTAGGTCTGGAGACAGAGATTTTACCAATCTTGATGTTTCAAAAGCCAGCCAGTAGGGTGTCTAACACCTAGGAAATTTCCTGGAGAAATGCCACTCTAGGAAAAGTGCTGTGAAGAACAGGTTCCTGGGCCATGGTCGGGGCATTTCTCACCCGGATTGTGTGTGGTGAGCCCTCCAACCCCCTTGAAAGTTGCTTAACTGATATTTCCTTGAATAACACCTTTCCTTTGACCCATGTTTACCATCCTGTGTTAGATCTAGAAAACAACCCCACACTCACATACCTTGCTGGGGATAGAACCCAGGGCCTCACATATGCTAGGTAAATGCTCTACCACTGAGCTATACCACTAGCCCAACAACCTATCTTTAAAATGGGAAGTCCATGACTATCTAATTCCATCTTTGATAAGTTGATTTTACTGGCTTTCCTCTCAAAGAAGAGGGTGATTCTCTAGCACATGAGACCACAGAAGAACAAGCACTTCCCTAGTGAACAAAAGCCATTTTTTCCCTACCTCAAGAGTTATATCTGGCAAGCGATGTTAGCCATTCATTTTCTGGCCTTCATAATTACAAGCCCACAAAGACTTGGCAAGGTGAGTTCTCTGGTGGGAAGGCAGAGACCCAAAAGCAACAAAAATGTACAAATGCAGCACTTATCACAACAGAGAGCTTTTCCAACATTGCAGGTGAATCCAATTCTGACAAATCAAATCCACTTTGAAATCCAAGAAAGGAGCTTTCTGTAAAGGATCAAGGAGAATCCTTTGGTTACGTAACAACTGCCTAATGTAGTTCTCCCAAACACTTAAATTTAAAACTCAGAGACTATTTTTTTTCTTTTCTATTTTTTTTTTTGCTTAAATTCTTTTATTGGTACATTTTAGGTATACAATACATTTACATTTATCATTGGGTTCTTGTACCTGTACATGATGTATCTTGGTTCTTATTTTTTCCCCATTACCTGTGC
>NW_004624774.1:13592040-13621487 GCF_000247695.1 Heterocephalus glaber | reverse complement strand
TACCGTAGGGCGAGAGGGGAGGAGCAAGAGGAGTGTACTGGGGCTACTTCCTTGTTGCCGGGTAGATCTGCAACAAGCCCGGGCATGTCCGTAATGGGCACTCAAGAATTCCAGCGGGGGGGGGGGCAAGGCCCCCCACACACGTCAAGTTCACAATTTATGTGATAAAAATTGCTTTTTTCTCAAAATATTTTTCATTTTTAAAGATCTTAATGAACTTTAGCAAAATGGCATATTTCTGAGCATCAAAAGGTGCAACTGATAAGGAAAAGTAAATTCACAATCTATGTTCCTTTCCTAAGAGAACCAGAATACAAAAAAAAAAAAACCCAAAATTTAGTTTGGTGATAATAGCAGTTCGAGAAGAATCAGAGATTAACCAATTCCACTCTTTTATTTCATGGAAGAGAAAACTGAGAACCAGAGAAATTAAGTAATTCATTCCAAGTAGCCAATAGAGGAGAAAGTAATTCCTAAGGACAAATCTAAGTGCAAGTGGAAAACTGCTATTGGGTTAAGGGCACTTTAGATTTACACGATAAAATTTACATACCTTTTTTAAAAAACTTTTTTATTGTGGTTAAATATACATAATATCGAATTTACCACTTTCAAGTGTAACATTAAGTGCAATCATATTGTTGTACAGCTATCATGACCTCTCTCCCGGTAACCACTACTATACTTTCTGTCTCTGAGTTTGTCTATTCCAGATACTTCCTATAAGTGGAATCATATGATATTTGTCCTTTTGCGCTTGGCTGTTTTACTTTATATATCAAGGTTCATCTGTTTTTTAGTGTGCATCTCAGTTCCATTATAACTTTTTAAAGCTGAATTTCAATATATGTACTGTCACATTCTGTTTAAACCTTCATCTCTCAATGGGCATTAGGATCATTTGTACCTTTTGGCTATTGCCAATAGTACTCCTATAAATATTGGTGTACAAATAACTGTTTAGGTCTTTCCTTTAAATTCTTTTGGGTATATACCTGAAAATGAAATTGCTGGGTCATATGATAATTCTATGTGGGATTTTTTTGAGGAAGAACTACACAGTTTTCATAGAAACTGCACCATTTTACATCTCCACTAGCAATTTATAAGATTCCAAATTTTTTACATCCTTGCCAAAGTGTACTTTTCAAGACTTTTGTGGGATTTTCTTGTTGTAGTCTAGTTTTGGCTTTTGTGAAGTTTGTGTGTGTGTGTGTGTGTGTGTGTGTGTGTGTGTATTTTGTTTCTTTCTATGGGTGTGAAGTATTATCTCATTGTGGTTGAAAAAAATGAGTTGAGGTGGGATTGAACCTAAGGCCTTAACGTATGCAGGCTAAGTATACTATCACTGAGCTACATCCTTAATCCTACCATTGCTGTTTTTAAATATGACATCCCTTTTGAATTTGAAAACATCTGACTTGCCATTTTAAAAGGAATTATAACAATAAAAAGAGTCCTATGAATTCACAAATTAGGAGTCATTTTAATCCTTTTAAAGAGGAACAAATAAGAGAATACATGAATATAGAGGCAAATTTTTTAAAAGTTTCCTCTTTTAGAAGATAGTGAAGTGTTTCACCTTGCTTAAAACCTCAGATATGAATTATAAATTTATACCAGGTAATTTACATTTATTAATTATTTTGCATATTACAATTTTTAGCTATTACAATTTGGTCAATGTCAGTCTTTTTTTGTACAGTATACCTCGTTTATACAGTACTGTGACTTTTGCTGATTGTACTGTATACTACAGTGCCGTAGTTTTATGTTCTGTTATACATTACAGCACTGCATGTAAGAGTTATGCATGTAAAAGCAAAGTCATCAAGTTGGGGTTTCTTTTGACCATTTCTTTTTTCTCAATATTATAATGTACATACTATATACAATTCCTCATTTAGCAACCAATTCATTGATGGCCTAGTTATGGAAGCCTAACTCAGTTGTTAAACAAGGAAAGTACTAAAGTAAACTTCCAGCTATGCTTGTGAATGGTTGGATGTGTAATAGGGAAATTCATAGGACAATAAACTTGCAATGTTAAACTAGTCATCGTTCAGAAATGAATAACTATTCAGGAGTTCAAATAGCTGTATGTCACACAATTTCCCTAAACAGTCCCATTGTTTCCATTCTGCAACAGACATGACCGTTCCTTTTCCCATGCAGAAGCCATAAAAGAGGTGGCATTCATTAGCGAGGAGGGGACCACTGATGGTCCAGATCTCAGCATTTCACATGACCCCATACGCAGGACGGCAGCAGTGTTCTGCCAAAGTATAACCCATGGGGAATAGGCCTTGGAGGTTGTTTAGAAATGGCTGTGAGAGAGAAACATATTTCCTTTCTTGAAGCCTAATTTAGCTGGAAAAAGAAGATAGGCAGAATGTGAGTTTCCTGAAGCTTCCTGTATTATGTAATTTTGTTAAACATAAACAAACTTGCTCTGAATCACTTACATTAGTCAATTGAGATGTTTACTTTTGTGTAAAATGTGACTTTCAAGCTATATATAGTACAATAAGAGCTTTTAAAATAGTTTCCCAAATCTCCCATCGCAATCAGTCCCATCATCAGATCCTACAACAGAGATTGCTGTCTTTAAAGTTCCACAATATCAATTTGTAACCAACCCTGGAAAATGGAACTTTAAAAGTTAAATTATTTTCTTCTGGAGTCAAGTGTCTTCCAAATTTCCTCAGACCTAGAACATAAATGGCTCTCCCACATCCCCTCCACCCAGAGGAATGAGCAGAATGTGCAGATCCCCGCACCGGAATATCAAGCCAAATTTCATTACCTTAGGCAATGGAGGGAGAGGTCTGGGTCCAGAACGGGATGTAACTAACCTGAAAATGTCTATTTTTCCACTGTATTCCCTCCCACACTGTTCCTTATTATAAAAGACCCCATCACACCTATACTTGGTGAGATGGTAATTCGAGGCACAGGGGCTCATCTATCTCCTTGGAGCTATCTTTGAATAAATCCTTTTTACCCAAATATATGGCCTACTTTGATTTGGTCAGGGATGAGCAAAGAAACCTGAGCAAATGAACTTAAGTGGCTGGTAACAAATGTATGCCAACAAGAATTTGTGGATCACCCACTGTGAGCCATAGAGCTGTTCGAGCCAGGTAACACACTGGCCCTTTCTCCAAAGAGTTATGCCGCAGGGAGGGCACAAAGATACAGACAAGAAAATACTAACTCAGGGAGTTCTGATGGTTGAAAAGAGCCTGGGAGAAAACTCACTTCTGTTACCACTGCTATGATGCTCTCAGGATTTTGGAGAAATTATCCTTTGCTGGTAATCTAAGTAGACCTGTCATACACCCCTTCTGATAAACTGAAAATCAGAAGTTAAAACAATGTCTATAGTATTCCACCCAGGGCCACCAGTTGGTTCATTCTATAACTTATGTGCATTTATTGGTAGATATAGATCTACAGAAAAGATACATTTTCCTTTAGGTCCACAGAGAAGACAACCTACAGTGAAAATGAAAAAGGAATCGTTAATGTTGGAATTCTTTGACTTTTGCTTTGTTTTAAACTTTTTACTCACTCTTTGGAGCCTTTTATCCACTTAACTCTTAAGTCATACCCCTTTACCTCCTCCTCTTCTCTTCAAAAACAAATCTGTTGTCAGGTGACATCAAATGAAGAAATGCTACTTACCTGGGGCAGTACCCTTGGACTGTTTTAATAGTCTCTATTAAAGGTATAAATAATGAATTCTCTTTACTAGTATACAATAGATGGAATAGTTCTTTTTCTCTTATCTCCACTAAGAACAAGCTTCTGGGTTTAGGGGGAAAAGTGATACTTTATATCTTTTTTTAAGTGTGATGTTTAAAGGTGATACCAGAGAGATTTGGAAACTTGAAGTCTCCTAGGAAGCCAAGGATTTTGAATTTACAGATGTCACAGAACACTGGGGGGCCTTTCATTGTGGGAGGTTTCTCAGCAAGGGATCATGTCTCTTATGATAAGAAGGAGGTCACTGAAACTATCATATCCCAGATATCCAGGATTGCTCTGAGACATTTTTGCTCTATTTAGGTTTTTTTTTTAAGGAACTGGTCTATATTTCTGCTATGGTTTTTCCTCTTCTCAACTCACAAAGAGCTTCCGCGATGTTTCTCATGAGACTTCCTAAAGTTGGCTGTGTGTACCACATATAACTATTAGAAGAATCAGCTCCAGATTAGCCCACAGGTCATCTTAAATAGAATCCTGCAGCTATGTTCTACAAGTAACCCTGATCAACACCTGGCCCTGTTACTGGGTTCTGGAGTGCTGGGGACTTTCTAGAGATTCTTTCCAGATTCTTCTTGTCCTAAATAAAGAATTAGACAAAACAAGCACAAAAGTTAGCAAGGTTTTACATTTATTAAAGGTAAGAAAAGAAACATACAAGGGCCAGTTTAAAGTAGAAAATGAAATATACTCTGCAGAGTGAGAGTGGACCACTGTAGATGAAAGGGCACAATGGGCAGGAGCCTAACGGTGGCCATCTTTTGTATCCTCCACTCCTCAGGCTGATGTTAGATCAAGACTATCCTATCAGAAACTTGCTTGAGGGGCCAGGGATTTAACTCAGTGGCATTGCACCTGCCTTGCAAGTGCAAGGTCCTGAGTTCAATCCCTGGTACCACCAAAAAATAAAAAATAAAACAAACAAAAAACTTGCTTGAGTTCACTCAAGAAGAATTGAATATAGCATCCTCCGATTCGTCTCAAGTGCAGGGTTGGGATGCAAGTGCTAGATCTCCATGACTGACCAGTCATATACACTCGTCCAGCCACTTTTCCATACCATTTCCCCTGGAGGGGCAAAAATCTCCACAATTCTTTATGGGTGCTGAGAGTGTGGAGGTTTCTGTCTTTATGTAGCTACTTCCTGCTGAAAGGGGTTGTAGCCCCTACCTTCTGGGGATTATGTGCTCTCCAACTACCTTTATATGTTTGTGGTTTACTGATTGGCTTGAAAAAAAAACATATCAGAAGACACTCAGAAAGGACTTAATGTCTAAATGTGAAGGACTATTGAGCTGCCTGTTTGATAAAAGAAAGTTTGGTGAATTTGTCAGGAAAAACTGGTGAATTCTCAACTTTACTATTAGGTTAGGAATGCAGGGACCAAATATGAGAAGGAGCAGCTCACATTTTCACTCTTCCTTTGGGAGACAAAGTGTGGCAAAGAGGGTTGTTAGGTAAATCTGCAAGAGCCTAAGGGTCATAGCCCTAGCAAGATTGCCCACATTATGAATCTAATTAAAAACAGAACTTCTAATACAGTGCCCTATTTAAGCTCTGGTGAGTTAGGGATTATTAGTGACTCTAATTATGTGCACTCAGTGTAGAACTGTCGACTCACTTTTTTTTTTTTGTACCAGGGATCGAACTCTGGTCCTTGCGCTTGCGCAGCAGGCAGCGAAACCACTGAGCTAAATCCCCAGCTTGACTCACTTTTTGAAGAAGAGCATCAGGTTTTCCAGAGTTTCAGAGGAGTAGAGTCTTGGTCCCATAATATTCAGGGTCACCCAGGATTTATCACAGGAGACAGAGATGTCCATGGCCTGGGGCATGGTAGATTGGCTTTGGCACCTTCTGTCTTCATGAGAGTGGGAGATGAGGGTTTTGGCTGACCTATCCCCCAGCTGGAGATGGGACTTGTTAGGAAACTGTTCCCAGAGCCACAAGAAAGCTTCCTCAGTTCCTCAGCTTCTACTAATTTTTATGACTCTCTCCCTCCCTGCTTCTCTCCAACAATCAACATCAAAAAAAAAAAAAAAAAAGTTAAAGAATTTGAGCCCTTCATTAAGGATGAAGCCCATCCTGGGAGGGAAGGGGCAAGAAGGGGATTAGAGGCATTCCTAAGGGAGAGAGGGAAGGAAAAAAATAACTAACCCAATCCTTCTTGGCTTGAGTCTATAGACTTCAGAGAAAGAAAAAGAAAGAAACCATGCCCAAAGGGCCTTGCCTCCTCCTAGCTGGCTTTACCAAAATATGTTACCAGGTTCTGCAGTGCAGGGTACTCTTTCTAGTTTCTTTCTAGGCTCTTCTTGTCCTGAACAAATAATTAGACTAAGTATAAAAGCTAGCCATGTTTTACATTTATTAAAGGTAGGAAAGGAAACATGCTCTGCAGTGTGAGAGTGGGCCATTTAAAAGTAGGAGGGAAAGTGCATTCTACAGGAAGAGAGCAGATGACTGTGAAAGAGATAGCACCATGGCCAAGAACTCAATGGCAGCCATCTTTGGTATACTCCACTACTCAGCTGATGTCAGATCTAGGTTGTGCTACCAAAAGCCTGCTTGAGTTCTTTCAAGAAGAATTGACAATAGCTTTCTCTGATTGGTCCCAGATGCAAGGCGAGGGCCCATGTCCTGGACATCCATGAATGGCAGGTCACACCCACTTGCCCAGCTACTTTTCTGTGTCCTGATCTTCTGCCTCAGTGCCAGCACCAAAAGTTAAACTGTTCAAAGGCTTTTCCATACCACATCGATCATCAGCTCATGTTTACCAGCAGAGCAACTATTTGTTTTTACATGTAATTTTTTAGAGACAGAGTGATTCTAGGATAAGATTGACGATTTTGGAGTCAAACAATATGAATCTGAATTCCAGTTCAACAAAGTTTAGCTATGACATGAAGTAATACAGACCAAGAAACCAAAGTCCAGAGAAGTTCTGGGACCCACAAATCAGTAAGTGCCCTAGAGGGAATTCAAATACAGATGCTGTAAATGGCTTTGCAAAATGGAATTTTAAAAGCCAGATTCTTTTCTTTTAAAGATATGCAACTTCTCCAAACTTTCTCCTGCTGAGCTCATATTCAACACTCCCTCCTCTCCTCAGCCCAAAACAAGTAAAAGAAGTGCAGATGTGATGCTGTAGGCCTGCAGTCCAGCTTCCTTTGCACAAAAGGACACAGTGAGCTGAAGACAGAGAAAAGTGATAAAGCAGATATGGAGATCTGCATTATCTCTCTGTGCTCCCTCTCCTGCTGTGCTCCCTCTCCTGCTAAGCTCCCTCCATCTCTTTGGAGCTAGCTTTGAATAAATCCTTTTTCCCTTTTACCCAAATATATGGCCTCATTTGATTTGGTCAGGGGCAAGCAAAGGAACCTGAGGCCTGTGAACCTTAGTAGCCAGTAATGATACCACTTTACCATATTCCTTAAAAGTTCTGTCTTGGGCCAGGGATTTAGCTCAGTGGTTCTGCCACCTGCCTCTCAAGTGTAAGGACCCGAGTTCGATCCCCAGAACAAAAAAAAAAAAAAAAGTTGTCTTTACCTCCCTAAGGTTGGAATGTTCCACTTGTTCAGATTAACATCTCTTATAAATCTACATTTACCTCTTTCCTGGTGGCTACCTTAGTAATTTAGTAATTCTAAATCTTGAGGTATTCCTAACCATAAAAGAGAAAAAAATGTCCTGAATACTCTGGAAAGAGATTTTCAGGTTCAGTTCTACCTACACTGCTGCTTTCTCTTAGAAATGGAAAAGACATCAGCTTTTCGAGTTCAGTTGTCATTAATGTGGCTAAATCTGATGTGGAGATTAGTCTATTTGGGGAATTTTAAAACACATGGAAAGACTTCAGACTTCCTGAAGATAACAAGTAAGGAGACTTAGGCAAGATTTTTCTCCTAGACATCTCAGGAAATCTTCAGTAGTAAACACAAATGGGCCTTTTAGATTGGAATCTGTTCTCCACTTCCTGAAATCAAAACAGCTAAGACCAGACAGTCCCTTCAGCCAGTAGTTTATACATAATAAAACATGTGCTGGAGGGCAATATGGGGTTAGGCACTTGGCAAGACTCAAACTTCTTGACTCCTTGACTTATCCCAGGTGGAAGTAGGTCAAAAATCAATCAAGAATAGGGTTGAAGGGACATGATACTTATACCCAACTCTTTGAGTGTTTTGGCCAATACTATTACATTGTTTTTGTTTCAATGTGGACAAAAATGAGACGGGGAATACTGATTTAAAGGATTGGGGGAGGAGTAGAATTATTATAGCTTGATAAATGTTCCATAACCAAAATAAATGTTCCTTGGAAATTACAGCAGAGAGAACAAGTAGGAGAGTTGATTAATCTAGATAATGAATATCTTAGAGGAAACAAGTTTCACATTTTTTTAGATCTGGAAAGGAGATTGATTCAGTGTGTTTGCTATTGGAGAAACTCACATCCTTGCTTAATAAATTTTGTTTCTCAGAGCCATAAATTGAAATTTCTCCTATGCTGCCTATTCCAACTAGTATAGGTCTACCAAAAACGTCTTATCTGAAATTTAGGAGCCAAATGTATTTCAGAATGCAGAACTTTTCAAATTTAAAGGCAACCTTGTTAGGGTCTGGAACAATACTCCACCATAAAAATATTAATATTTATACTGAAGGGATGTATAAATACTATAAATAGTGTCTCATTAGTTCAGATAAGGTTTTGCTGCCAAATGAATTCAGATCATGTCAGGTCAGATTTTACCACCAGATGAGCTATGAAAATCTTTTATTTTCCAGAGCATTTAGGACTTTGGAAATAGAATTATGGATTTATGAACCTGTAAAATGGAAACTTCTACTTGACCATTCTACAAAACAAAAGCATTAGTTGATTTATAGGAAAATGGAAAACTTCAAATTGGAGAAGGTGCTCAGTACTGTTTGCAGATAATAACAGTGGTTAACGTTCGTTGAACAATTAGCTTGTGCCAAACACTAATCTAAGATTTTTGACATAAACTATACATTTTTAATAAATTTTATTTTATTTCATCCCATTGCCCCCTCAAGCCCCCTCCCCTCCTTATGTACAGAAGCTTTGTTTCCATTCTTTCCATTTTCACATTTTTTCTCATCCCTTCCTTCCTTTCTCCCTCCCTCCTCCCTTGTTCCCCTTCCCATTTGAACACTTTCTTCCCATTCCCCAACACACATTATACACTTCAGTCCTTATTTCCACTTTCAGTTTCTCAAGCCAGAGAAACAATGCAGTATTTAAACATGCGTGTGTCTGATTTATTTCACTTAAGATTATGGTCTCAAGATCCATCCATTTAGCTATAAATGTCTGAAGCTCATCCTTCTTTATGGCAGAGTAGTACTCCATTGTATTAAAAAGCCACATCTTCTTTATCCACTCATCTGTTGATATGCATTTGGGCTGTTTCCAAGATGTATCTATTATAAATTGTGCTGCTATATAAATGGATGTGCATATGTCACTGTGGTATGATTTTAATTCTTTCAGGAAAATACCAAGAAGAGGTTAAGCTGTGTCAAATTGATCCTCCAGTTTTAGTTTCTTGAGAAATCCCCACACTGATTTCCATAGTGGTTGCACCAGTCTACACTCCCAACAGTGGAGAAGGGTTCCTTTTTTCCCACAGTCCCTCCAACATTTGTTATTGGTTGATTTCTTGATAACAGCCATTCTTTCTGCAGTGAGATGGAATCTCAGAATTGTTTTAATTTGCATTTCACAAATGACCAGTGATGCTGAATACTTTTTCATATATTTATTTGCTCTTTCTAACTCTTCACCTGAGTGTCTTTTTATTTCAGATTCCCATCTTTGCATTGGGTCTTTAAATTTGGAGGGTTTGATTTTTTTTAGTTCTTTATATATTCTAAATAATAATCCTTTATCTGAATAGCTGGTAAAAATGTTTTCCCACTCTGTAGTTTGTCCCTTCACTCTGTTAGTGGTTTCTCTTGCTGTGCAAAAGGTTTTTAATAAGATGAGGTCCCCGTTGTTGACTTTTTGTAGTATTTCCCATGCAGCCTAGATTTTGTTCAAGAAGTCTTTGCCTACTCATATGTCAAGTGTTCTACCTATTCTGAATCTCTTCCAGCAGATTTAATGTTTCTGTTTTAATATTTAGGGCCAGGGATTTAGCTCAGTGGTTCCATTGCCTGCCTCGCAAGCACAAGGTCCCAAGTTTGATCCCTGGTAACCCCCCAAAAAATTTTAGATCTTTGATCCATTTCAATTTTAAGTTAGTGCATGGTGAAGGATATGGGTCTAGTTTCAATCTTTGGCATGTGGAAAGCCAGTTTTTCCGGTACCATTTATTAAAGAGGCTTTCTTCCAGTGAAGGTGTTTGGCTCCTTTGTCAAAGATAAGGTGGTTGAGTATGTCTAGAGTTGTTTCTGTATTCTCTAGTCTGTTCCATTGTTCCTAAGGTCTGTTCTTTTGCCAGTACCATGCTGTTTTTATCACCACAGCTTTG
The DNA here is from genome assembly GCF_000247695.1 of Heterocephalus glaber. The sequence continues at coordinate 13,611,220 of NW_004624774.1, read as the reverse complement.
TAGTACAATTTGAAGTCAGGGATTGTGATACCCCCTGCTTTGTCTTTGTTGCCTGGAATTGCCTTTGCTATTCTAGGTCTCTTCTGGTTCCAAATGAATTTTAGGATTGTTTTTCTAATTCTGTGAGATACACTTTTGGTTTTTTATTGGGATTGCATTGAATCTGTATAACAATTTTGGAAGTATGGCCATTTTCACTATATTGTTTCTTCCTACCCAAGAACAAGGGATGTCTTTCCATTTTCTGATATCCTCCTCAATCTCCTCTTTCAGAGTACTGTAGTTTTCAATGTAGATGTTTTTATTTCCTTCATCAGATTGATTCCTAGGTATTTCATTTTTTGGATGCTATTGTGAAAGGGATTGTTTCTCTAATTTCTCTCTCCATGAGTCTGTTATTTGTGTACAAGAAGGCTATTGACTTTTGAGTGTTGACATTGTATCCAGCTATACCACTGAATTTGATTATCAAATCTAAAAGTCTTTTGGTGAACTTTTTGAAGTCTTCTATGTAGAGTATCATGTCATCTGCAAATAATAATAATTTAACTTCTTCCTTTCCTATCCTTATTCCTTTTATTTCTTTCTCTTGTCTAATTGCCCTGGCTAGTGTTTCCAGAACTATACTGAACAAGAGTGGTGACAGTGGACATCCTTGACTTGTTCCTGATTTTAAAGTAAAAACTTTCAGTTTTTGTCCATTTAGTATGATCTTGGCTGTTGGTTTGTCATAGATGGCTTTTATCAAATTGAGATAAAGACCATCTATACCAATTTTCTGTATGGTTTGTATCATGAATGGGTGTTGGACCTTGTCAAATGGTTTTTCTGCATCTATTGAGAGGATCATATAGTTTTTGTCCTTGACTCTGTTAATATAGTGTATTACATTTATTGATTTGTGTATGTTGAACCATCCCTGCATCCCTGGGATGAAGTCAACTTGGTCAGGGTGTATGATCTTGATGATTTTGCTACATTCTGTTTGCCAGTATCTTATGCAGGATTTTTGTATCTATGTTCATTAGGGAGACTGGGCTGTAATTCTCCTTTTTGGTTGGATCCTTTCCTGGTTCTGGAAACAAGGTAATTAATTTGGAATGAATTTGGAATGAGGGATGAATTTGGGGGAATCACTTCCCCTTCAATTTCATTAATGAGTTTGAGGAGTAGCGTCATTAGGTCTTCTCTGAATTTCTTGTAGAATTCAGCAATGAATCCATCAGGGTCAGGGCTTTTCTTTGTTGGTAAGTTTTTAATTACATATTCAATTTCACTGGCTGATATTGGTTTATTTAGAATTTCTATATCTTCTTGATTCAGTTTTGGTAATTCATATGTATCTAGGAATCTGTCCATTTCTTTTGTGTTTTCTGTCTTATTAGAATACAGGTTCTCAAATTAGGTATTGATGATCTTCTGGATCTCTGCAAGATCTCTTCTGATTTCACCCTTTTCATCCCTAATTCCATGGATTTGAGTCTTTTCTTTCCTTTTTTGATAAGTTTGCCTAAGGGTTTTTCAATTTTATTTAATCTTTCAAAGAACCAACTCTTCAATTCATTGATTCTTTGTATTGTTTTCTTAATCTCCATCACATTAATTTCTGCTCTGAGTTTTATGATTTCCTCCCTTGTATGAGCTTTGGGCTTGACTTGCTCTTCTTTTTCAAGAAGCTTGAGGTTCGACATTAGGTTGTTTATTTGAGCCCACTCTAATTTCCTGATATGGGAATTCAGCACTATAAATTTTCCTCATAGGACTGCTTTCATTATGTCCCATAAGTTCCAGTATGTTATATTGTCATTATTGTTTAATTGTAGAAGTTGTCTGATTTATTCATTAATTTCATCTGTGACCCACTGGTTGTTCAGGAGGGTGTTATTTAATTTCCATGTGTTTATGAAGTTCTTGTGGTTTCTTTTGCTATTGATTTCCAATTTCATTGCATTATGGTCTGATAACATGTATGGGATTATTTCAATTCTTTTTGCATTTACTTAAGCATGTTCTATGAGTTAGTATATGATTTATTTTGAAGAAAGTCCCATGTGCAGCTGAGAAGATTGTGTGGTCTGATGTGGGGTAGAACAGTCTGTAGACTAAGTCCATTTGTTCAAAAGTTTGGTTCAATTCTAATATTTCATTATTGATTTTTTTTGTCTAGTTGATCTGTTTATTGGATTATTGAGTTCCCCCATTACAACTGTATTTGTGCTTATGTGATTTTTCATGTTTGCTAATATGTGTTTTGTATAGTTGAGTGTGCTGCTATTTGATGCATATATATTTATGATTCTTATATCTTCCTCTTAGATTGTTCCCTTTACCAGGATGTAGTGTCCTTCTATGTCTCTCTTAATCAGTCTTGGCTTGAAATCTACTTTGTCTGAAAATAGAATAGCTACCCTACTTTTTTCCAGGTTCCTGTAGCATGGAATATTGTTTTCCATCCTTTGTCTTTCAGACTTTAAATTTTTCAGTTAAATGTATTTCTTGTATGCAGCATATTGTTGGGTCTTGCTACTTGATCCATTCTGCCAGTCTATTTCTTTTGATTGGTGAATTGAGACCATTAACATTGATGGTTATAAATGATTTGTATTGTCTTATCTCTGTCATGTTATTTTCCTGCTGTTGACTTCCCTCTTTCCTTTTCTGTTTAATGTCTTGCCTTACTTGGTGGATTCATTCTGTTGGGGTTCATGGAATTGTAATCCTTATTGTGTCTTGCTAGAATATACTTCAGAACACTTTGGAGTGCTCATTTGGTGGTTATAAATTTCTTCAGGTGCTCTTTGTCATGGAAGTCTCTTATTTCTCCATCAATTTTGAAGGATAGTTTTGCAGGATACATAAATCTAGGTTGGAGGTCGTTTCCTTTAGGGCTTAAAATACTTCACTCCAAGCTCTCTTTAACTTGAAAGTTTGTGTTGGGAAGTCTGTTGTGATTCTGATGGGATTTCCTTTATAGGTGATTTGTTTCTTTTCTCTAACAGCTTTCAATATTCTGCCCTTGTGTTAAATTTCTGGAATCATGATTTTTTTGTTTTGTTTTGGTACCAGAGATTGAACTTGGGTTCTTGCACTTGTGCAGCAGGTGGCGAAACCACTGAGCTAAATCCCCGGCCTGGAATCATTATCATTATATGCTTTGGGGAAGATTTTTTTTTTTAATCATGGCAAATTAGAGTCCTTTTTGCCTCACTTTTTTATGTCAAATTCTTTTTCCCTACTTGTAAAGTTTTCTGCCATTACTTCTGAGATCAGGTTTTTTTATGTCATTTGTGCTATCTCCTTTTTCATCAACTCCAATCAATCTTATGTTATTCTTTGCATCATCTACCAGCTGCTGGATTGATTTTTAATGGTCCCTTGCTATTTTAATAAATCTCTCTTTTGATGATCACTAGCAAAAATCCTGTCTTCTATATCTGATATTCTGTCCTCACATTGGCTTGTCTGCTGCATATACTTTCAATGAAGTTTTTAATATCCTGGCTATCTGTTTGAATTGGTTTCATGGATTCCATTTCTTTCCTATGCTGGGTGTTCATGGTTTCCATCATGCTCCTGAGCTCCTCTATTTTTTTTATCTGTAGCTTTCACTCTGGTCACCATCTAGTTATCTGGAAAATTATTTCTGGTTTGATTTTTTCTAGAGCCTCATTCATTTCCTTTGTTACTTCTGTTTTTACCACTTCAGAGAGCCCAGGTGGGTGGCTTTTGGATTGTTCCACTTCATTACCCCTTGGGTTTGTCTTTAGTGGGCTGAAAGTCTGTGGGAGGTTGCACCTTATTTAAGTGTCTTCTCATTTTCTTTTTTTTGTTTGTTTTATTCCTGAGTTGATGCTTATAAATTGCTTATGGCAAGTAGCTTTATTCCCAGTATTCAGAACCTTTAGGAAATGACTACTTCTCAGAAGCATCTTCCAGGTATAGCTAGCTTTGGGTTTTGAGTCTGCTGTAGGATCCTACCTCTTCAATTTATTGGAGATGAGAAGTTTCTGCTATTTGGCCCAGCTGCCAGTTCTTTGAAACTGGCCTATAAGGTTTTTTTAAACCCCTTAAGTAATCAGTCTTGGTATACCAGAAGGAACAACTGATTAGCACAATCATGTCACCTTGGCTAAAGTAGTACAATCGACAATAAAGATAGCATCAAATACAGACAGCCTAGAAAATGACAAATTGTAACACTTAATGTGGCACTTTTACTTTTAGGAGAGAAGATTTAAAATTGATTAGGGGGTAAAAAGCAGAAATAGAAGAAGAGGAAGAGATCAGAAGCAAGGCTGGAGAACAAACTTTAGGAAACATGAAAAGAACAGGTGGAAAAGAGAAAAGAAGAAAATAAAAACAAGAACAGAACAACAACAACAAAAACTAGAAACTGTTCTAACAATCAAGAAAAAACTAAATGAAACAAAACAAGAACCAGAAAGGAGAAAAAAGAAAAAGAGAAAAGAAAAGGAAAAAGAAAAAAGATTAAAAACTCCAAAAATGTCCAATTCAAGCTGTGTCTCTGCTGTCACTGTTAGACAATGTGGCCAAACAGAGTCCAGAGCCAAATTAATTAATTTCAGAAAGCTAGCTACAGCTTCATGGTGGGGTAGTTGATAATCCCGGACAGCCTTCCCCTTTAGTTCCTCTGAAGTTTAGGCTGGTTTCTGGCTATGAGGCTGAAACCAGATTCCATGAGCCTACAACACTCTCTGTGTCTCCTGCCAACTTGAACTCCACTCCCTGACCTCCTGCTAACTTGAACTCAGCACTCTCACCAGGCACCAGGAGTCACTAGATGGAGTCCACCTGCAGCTATTCTGAGTTCTGAGCTCAGTTGGCCCCTCTACAAGAATGGCTACCAGCCAATCACCCTCTCCTCTGGTGTGTTTCTCCATGGAGGCCTCTAGGGTCATCAGTAGTCACTGTGCATCTGCAGGTTTGACCTGCCATTCCCGTGCCAAGAGTCTGGGCTCTGGGAGAGAGTGCTGGTTGGTCCCTCCTTCTTCCTTCTTAAAGTTTCTCTCTTCACTCTCCCTGTAGTCTTCAGTTCTTGCCTCAGATCCTTACTGGGTCCTGGGGATCCACTTCCCTCCTTCTCCTTCTCCTTCTCATGCTGCTATATTCCAGTGTCAGGATACCAAATCTCAGAAAGTCTCTTTTTTCTGCTGCTCACCACTTTGCCGTCTTCCCAGAAGTCTGAACTATTCATCTTAAGTGCCTTACAATATTGATGGGTGTATTGACAAAAGAAATGGACACAGAAAATTTAAGTAGCTCTATCAAGCTCACACAGCAAGTGATTAGAAAGGCCCAAGTTTGAACTCAATTTGGTCTTTTCTGTAAATGGTAATGTTATAATCTTATATCTACACAAGAGAATAGTGCTAATATACCAATTTACTCATATTCTTCTTGGCAATAAGAAATTAAAGAATGTGTTTTTAAAGTTACTATACTTCTAAAGGCCAGGCATGGTCTGGCATGCCTGTAATCTCAGTACTTGGGAGGCTGAGGCAAGAGGATAGCCATGAGCTCAAGGCCAGCCTGAGCTACATAGTGAGACACTGTCTCAAAAAAAAAAAATACTTCTCAACTCTTGCCTTCATTACGGAGTATCCTTTTATATTTGAGAACATCTGTAATTTTTTTATTTGGAAACTAAACCAATTAACAAGACTGTTGACACAAACAAGCTGATTTTGAGTAACATAAAAAAATTGAGCATTTACATTTTTCCTCGACTATAGGGGCTTGTTTTAGTTATTATTTTATCCCCAAGTCCTAACTTAGAAGTTTGTGATGATGCATGTACTATCAGAGATAAATGAATGAAACCAAATCTCTAAAACCTCCCAAAATGCATGGGTTTCATTCAGAAATTCTAACGTGTATTATTTCATTTGTTCATACTTTTCTCTTGGTTGATTATCAATCCATTAGAATTTTTATTCAATCAAACTTCTATGTTGGTTTGTTTTTATATGAACTTGTGGCACTGATGAAGGAGGAGATGGGAGGCTTCCAGCTTTGCCTCTGATTGGTTGCATTATTTGGGCTGGTCTCTCTTGACTTGGAATCATGCTTTTCTGTATGTGAATGTACAATGTATCTAAGTATATGTAACGTGTGACACATCCAGATTGGACCAGGCTTTATTTCAGGAGCTCTTGGAAAATAATGCTGCTTATCCAGTTTCGTCACTCTAGATACCTGAATGCCAGAGTGAGATGCTTCCTCCTTGTTCCCATACCTATCACTGACGTCTAAAGGCTTGTTTGACTCAGAGCTATGTGAAGATGAAGAGACTGAAAATGTCTGAAACTATATTATGGGACAAAGAAGATTTAGTTTTCTAAAGTTACCTTGAGAAAAATATGTAGTTCTAATATTAACTTCCAATATTTTAACTAAGGACTTAGTAGCTAGCAAGAACTGCTCTCTGGTCCTGTCCACAATTGGTCCCTCTGCCATGGTTCTGCAGTTGTCACTGCTCCTGCAGTGTCCCAAGCTCACATTGTATATGACAGAGTCACTCCCTTTTAGCAAGGCTTCTTTACACAGAGCGGAATCTCAGTTCACCTTATCTGCAGTTCTCTCTCAGAGCACCCCTTTCTCACAGAGCTTCTGTAGAAGAGTCTACTTTGCTACTCCATAGCACAGTTCTGGGGCTTTAGTCTCACTTTTTTCCAGGTGTCCTCTGGAAAATTCCCAAATGACTGCTCATTCCTGTAACTTCCCCTCTACTATGCTGCCTCTCCTCCCTCCTGCCCTCCACTTTCTTTCCCCTCTCCCCTTCTCTTTCTTCTGTGCTATGGTGGCAAGATGGACAATTTTGACAGAGTGCAACTTTAAGATGGAATAAGACCAGATAAATGATTCCTTGTTGAGTAGAAGCCTTTCACCCTCTGTTACCTCATACATCACACTGTCATACTTCCTTTCTGGGTGTTTTTTGGACCACACAGACCTGTGTTTACACATGCAGAGTTACATACACCTGCATTCCTAACTAGGCAGAGATAATCAGTTGAAGGTTTAAGCAATTCTGCAGCAGACACCAGTGGGGTGGCTCCCAATTCAATTCAGTTTTGGAGCCGATCCTACAGATTGAGGGCTCAGTTCCCAAACCTGCCCCTCCCATATTTCAGATGCCAATCAAAAGCCCCAGGTGTTTTTTACCTGTGCTTCTGACCAACTGGTTGTAAACAAGGGTTCCCATAACCCTCTCTACTATGGTTTACATCTAGATGTCCCCCAAAGCCTCTTGTGCTCATAGGTAGGGTTTTGATGAGGTGATTGGATCATGGGGGCGTGATATGCATCAGTGGATGAGTTTACAGCTAAATGTGAAGTTGGAAGGTGAAGCCTGGTCAGAGGGATGGGTCACTGGGGATGTGGCCTGGAAGGGTCCATACCTCCATCCCACCTCCCTTGATCTCTCTCTGTGTCCCACTGCATGCCACGAAGGCACTTCTCCTCCACCATGCTCTTGTGCCACCCCATCCTGCCATGAATCCAGCTGACTGTGGGCTGAAGCCTCCACAGTGAGCCAAAATAAACCTTTCCTTCTTTAACTTTCGGGTGTTGAGTATTTTTGTCTAAGGATCGAGAACAATAACTAAGATACTCTCCTTGGGTTCAATTAATTTGCTTGAGTGGTTCCCAGACCTTAGGGAAACAATTACTTACACTTATCAGTTTATTATTATTATTATTATTATTATTATTTTGGTACTGGGGAACGAACTTGGGACCTTGTGCTTGCGAGGCAGGCAGCGGAACCACTGAGCTAAATTCCCGGCCCTATCAGTTTATTATTAAGCCTATTACAAAGGGTACAGATGAAGAGATTAGTATAGGGTAAGGTATGAGGGAATGGCCCAGAATTTTCATGCCCTCTCCATGTAGGCACCCTTCAGGAACTTCCACATGTTCAGCTATTCAAAAGCTCTCTAAATTCTGTACCTGTGGAGTTTTATACAAAATTCATTGCATGGACAATATTATTGAACAAAAATGGGTCTAATCTAATACTAATAGTCTGAGTGGGGAAGCCCAGCAAGGCCTGTCTGTTCAGATTCTTCACATTCCTTCCTTGCTGAGTAGGATATAGCCCCTTCTGAAAGATGGGTAAGGTCTTATCATTAATATCACACAAGGTAGGTAAGGAGTTTTTTATGACCAAGAGCTCCAGCTCAGGATTAGTGTTTCAGTAATTTGTCTCAGGAAGAAAAATTCCAGCTTCTCTGTCCTGTCCAGAGGAGGGTTTATAAATTTCAAAAGCTAAAAAGTTAAAGCAGTATTAATCAATTTATTTTTGTCCTCCTTTAGCCCCTTTTGTACTTTGTTTTCTAAGAAAGGACTGACAAGTAGTTTTTGGGTCAAATAACACAAGGGGGATACTAAATAAGCTATTCACTCCAATTCATCCAACTGTCATGAAGAAAATAGAGCCATAATCACAATCATTGCCTCTGATTATCTCAACAAATATGGCACTGTGTATCCACTATGGGAAACATAAACACAGTGAGGACATAAGGAACTTAAATGTCAATTTAAGAATGACAAAATAGTTTAAAACACATGCTCAGAGGTTCAAAATCCCTAAGATAATCATACAACTGTACAATTTTGGATAATTTTCATTGATTATATAAATTATTGTTATTATTATTATTATTATTTGCACTGTTGAGAATTGAACAAGGCCAAACACGCTACCATTGATCTACATTCCTCAGTCCAACTTTTATTTTATAAACAAAGAGGCTGACACCCAGAGAAGCTGATTTGCCCAAAGTTTTAAGAAATTATTGCAGGGGTCATCCATGTGAGTGTAGGCCATGACCCCTTCCCCTTACTTCCCTTGGAAGCTACTTTTCCTCCTCGAATTTCTTAATGTATGAATAATGGATCATAATTCATTTTCTGGCCTTTGGACCCTATTAACTTGTTCAAGGGTATATTTTATAATATATACCATGATGTATATGGTAGTCATGTTAAAAATGCTGACGTATCATCATTAAGTGTTGTTGTATACTAAAAAGTACATGCTACTAAAATATTTCTTTTTTATATACTTTGATTTTTAAAAATCTCTTCAAATGATATCAAAGTCTTTGAACCTAATTGTTAGTTTGGAACCTAATTGTTAGTTTGGGGATATTTTTTGGTTTTTGGTTTTTGTTTGTTTTGTTTTATTTTTGAGATAGGATCTCACTACATAATTCAGGCTGGCCTCAAACTTATGGCAGTCCTCCTGCCTCAGCCTCCTAAGTGCTGAGGCATGTGCCACCACACCGAGCTGTTAATTCTTTTATTAAAAAGTTAATTGTATCTCTCCAATATCAACATGTCACAGTCACTTTTTAATCTTTGTCAAAACCAGTGAATTACATCTTAAATTATTTCTTATTATGCTAGAATTTTGAAATTGGTGTTACTTTCACTACATGCCTCACATAAGTTGGCCGGGGATTTAGCTCAGTGGTTTTGCCACCTGCTGCTCAAGTGCAAGGACCCAAGTTCAATCCCCAGTACCAAAAATCAAAAAACAAAACAAAACAAACAAAATCTTACTAGGAAAATGGCTGCAATATGAGATCCATATAATAGTGGGGAGGGTCCTTTATTCATTTACTTGTCTTCTTGGTTTCATTTCTGTCAGAAAGTTACTGATGTAAATTGCTTTGCTTAAATAAATTGTATTGTCATAACCTTAGACATCAGTTGCATATCTCCTTTCTTGATTTAGAGATGTTCTTATAAACTAAATGAACCACTGAAATATGAGATATTTATTGTGGTTTATAGTAAAGATAAGCTGCCTATTTTTCTGTAGTAAATACAGGTAGAGTCTCTTTGACACTAGGTTGAAAGAGGATTAGCCCTAGAAGACAGTAGCAGCCATATGTATCCCAGAATTGTAGCAGGCTTCAGAAGAAGCTGACACTGCAAAGAGCAGAGAGACCAAAAGAAGCCAAATCTTCAGTTACACTGTTGAGGTCACTAACTTACCTGAAGCCAGCAGGATCTCAGAAGCCAGTGAATTCTCTTTATTGCTTAAACCAGTTAAGACTTGGGTTTTCAAGTTATTTAAATAAAAATAGCACTGAATGATACACTATTATTGGCATCTAGTATAAAAACAGTTTTGTTCACTGTGGCAGACAGTATTAGTCACCAACACAGAAGGCACCATTCTTCATCCTTGTTTAACAGAACCTAATTTTTTTCATAATCTAGGCAAATGATATGTTTCAGGGATTTTCCCCAACACCCCAAGATACCAGTGTTAACCAATCATCTGTTTATTTCCTCCTTTGCAAGATTCCTTTAAGAATACAATATGGGGCTGGGGATTTAGCTTAGTGGTGCAGCCGCCTGCCTCGCTTGCGAGTTCGATCCCCAGTACAAAAAAAAAAAAGAATACAATATAATCACAAAGGTGTGCATAAATGAAGAGGGGTTGGGGAAGAGAAGGAGAGAATGAAAGACTTTTGCAGCCATTGTAGAAGGTTTCCCAGTTCTTACAAAGGGGAGACAAGACAGGACTTCGTTTCTCTTGCAATTCTTAGACAATGCCCTAGGAAGAATGCAGTCACATTGAAAATAAAGGGACAAATAAAAGAATCCAAGAGAAAACTACCAGCTCACTTGAGCCCCAAAATGAGCTGGTTCTGAGATTACCCAGACTTCACCTCTGTGCAGTAACAAACTCCCATTGTCTATGCTGCTGACGTGTATCTTGTTGTGTGAAGCTGAGTCACCCTGACTGATTTACCCATCAACGATATTGATTATTTGAGGCTAATTCCAAGTTTTAAAAAAGCAATTTATGAGACTGATTAAAGCCAGCTAGAGTCCCAAAGAAAGAAATACCTGCACACCATTTTTTTAAGCATATTTTGCTTCATTTTAAGTTCTGACTTAAGTGCTTTCAAGAGTTGAGGTAACCAAGTAGTACATATGTAGATTATATTTAAGTAGTTTATATATTTTAAGTTAGAGACAAAAAGGGAAGTTGGTCTCCTGAAAATGAATGTGTGCCCCAAGTCTTTGTTTGTTCAGGTGGTTAGAACCAGAAGACACTGGGAGGGACATCTTGGAAAGTGGCCAGAACAAAGGCCCACAGTGTTAATTGTAAACTTACTGCCAATTCCTAAGATTTTTAGTATTTGCGAGATCATAAATCAAGAATAGATGCAAGCAAAAAGAAACAGGACACCTGCCCTATACTTTTAAAGTCAGGAAAATTCCATACACAACTGAGAAGTACTGTGAATGACGCCTAGTTCAGCAGGAGATGCTAATGGAACAATGCTTGCATGGATCTATTTGGATACCTAACAGCAGCAGAGCAGTGAGATTGTTATGGGTCACTTAGTTTCATACTCTCAGTCTCATCTGCTCACCACTGACCAAATCAAAGGGGCCATTTTTGGGGGGAAAAGGAAAAAGGATTTACTCAAAAGTAGCTCTGAGAAAATGGAGGGGCCTATTTGCCTCAAATCACAGGCTCTCCACATATAGGTCGTTGGGCTCTGTCATAATTAGAAACAGTATGGGAGGGAATACAATGGAAAAATAGACATATTCAGGCTAGCTCTATCCCTTCTCAGACCTTTCCCTCCCTTGCCTAAGGGAATGAAATTGGGCTGGACTTTCTCCCTCCTTTGCATATTCTGTCCTTTCCTCTAGGTGTAGGAGAAAGGAAGAGTCATTTATGCCCTAGGCATGAGGAAGTTTGGAAGCCTCTAGATTCCAAAAGAAAAAAAATCTTCTAATTTTTTTAAAAATTAATTTTATTGGTACATTTTAGGATTTTTCTAACTTTTTACAGTCCATTTTGCAATGCCAGTTACAATTCCCTCCTTGCTTATTTCCACCCTCAATCTTCAGGGTCTTGAGGTGCCACATAATGTGTGGTTGGCTGTCTCATGTTGGATTGGTGCATAGATCCCATCAAAGGTAGCTAGAGCACAAGCAAAGGGAAGCCAAATACTTGAGCCTGAAAAAGTACCACTAAAAATTGAGAAGTCAGATACAAAAGAAAGCAAAAGTCAGGAGATATCTAACCATCTTGCTTTAAGGCAACAATGCATATGAACCCTCTTTCATGACCTCTGCAGCTCTATTTATATTGGTCAGGATGACAAACACGTGACTCTTTGATGGTCACAATTTGACCCCCTTGTCTCTGAAGTCATTCCCCGTTAGCCATCTGCAGCCTGTCCCCTGGGGTGGAGGTAGCTTTCCCCGCTGATGGTCAGTCAGAATGGTTAGAGAGTTAGAAGGGCTGTGACAGGATTGGAGTCAGTGTCATAACCCCTTCTTATATGGCTATAAGCAATACACAAGGTAACAACCGAACAAAACAATTTAGTTACTTTTATAGTATTTTAAGACAACAATTATGACTGACTGCATTATACAGGGTAATTACATTTTTAAAAATAAGGAAAATCATATACTAGTAGTCTGTAACCAAAATTATAAAACAAAACTTTAAACAATAAATATGAACTTTTATGACTTTGTTTTTCTAAAAATTTAATGCTAACAAGACAGTAGAGAGCATGTTATTTTGAAAAATTTAAAGGGCTGGGGATTTAGCTCAGTGGTTCTGTCGCTTGCCTTGCAAGCTCAAGGATCCGAGTTCGATCCCCGGTACCAAATACAAACCAAAAAAAAAAAATTTAAAACCTCTTTTTTCAAAGTTCTGCCGTAAATTTTACTAATAGATTAATATCCTAATCTTTATTGTTTATATAAAGATACTAACATTCTCCCTTTGTGTTACATTTTTACTTTTTAAAATATTTTTCATAGAACATACTGTCTCGAATTAGAAATGTTTTACTTAAAGTTATATCATGAACATATATGATCAAATTACAACAAAAACTTTTATAAACATGCCACCCACACATAGGTATCAGTCACTTTAAAACTTGTTATTAATTTATATTTGCGTCCCAAATTATGTTATATGTAGATAAGTGCTGTACATCTAGAAAAAAACATATAACATACTTGAGGTGGGAAAAGCCCAAAATCTTTGTTTCTGAAACTTACAAACTTTTTCTGTGAAAACAAAATTATTTAAAATTTTTAAAACTTGTTGGGCATGGTGGTGCATGCCTGTAATACCAGCATTCAGGAGGCTGAGTGAGGTAGACGGAGCTCAAAAAACAAAGGAACAAACAAAAAAATTTTTAGACTCATTGTAAGTACTTAATTTAAGTAGACTTAACAGTAAATTAATAGCAGTTATCTATTACAGAGAAGTAGCCTTTTAGCACCTCTTAAAATTATTATCATTAAACCATATAAATAACCCATTAAATACCAGATAAGTCATATGAAGATTTATTTTTCTTAAAACCAACTGTTACTAGAATATTAAATGGATTGTGTTTATGTAAATTATTAATTTTAGGATGTTTTAAGATACAACCCTTAATCATGGAAACATTATTTAAAGCTCATTTTTAACTTGACCCATAGTTGACAAGTGTTCATTTTTAGATATTTATTGTCCTTCCAGAATAGTTATTCAAATTTATTAAAGGATTAGATATCTTTTTTTTTTTGGTACTGGGGGTCGAACTCAGGTCCTGGCGCTTGCCAGCCAGGCTCTGTGCAGCTGAGCTAAATCCCCGGCCCCAAGGATTAGATATCTTTTGATGTTATAGGCTCATACATTTTAGGCAAAGAATTTTAAGAAACAGAATACATAAATTTATATTTAGCAAATATCTTTAGTATTTTAACTTAATCATCAATAACTCAGATGTTTCATTTATATATCCATATAACTTAAGTTTTAACAATTACCCCTACATATCCCATAAAATGTAAAACATCTGACAAACAAATTAATGTTCCCAAACAATTTTTTTATTGAGGAGAATAACTCTCAAAAGTTGTAGTCCATATCTGGAAATTACATCTACGTATGCTACAACATAATGCTATTTAAAAATCTTTGAAAGGTTTTCTGGGGCTTTTGAATTGGAACATATACATTGATCCCATTGAATTATTTTTTAACCAAAATTTTGTCACTCAAAAACAAATAGTCCTGGGGCTGGGGCCTTAGCTCAGTGGCACTGCACCTGCCTTGCAAGTTCAAGGTCCTGAGTTTGATCCCCGGTACCTCAAAAAAAAACCCCAAAAAACACAACCTGTCCTGGACAATAAAGATGTCTATAAGTGAACCCACTTGGAAGACTATAAAAGGAAATTTACTATTCATAGGCATTTAAAGTGGCATATCTCAGAAGATCTAGAAAGTTCCACAAACTACAGGGAGAAATATTCATCCTATTTTAGCACCTTCAGCATTCTAAAGTTGTAGAAGTTGTTGCCCGTATAAAGATGGACATAGCTCTTTCAGGCAATTATGAAGAATTATGGCATGATTGCACAATATTTACTTAGACCCAAGTCAATGTATAAGACAAAGTTGTCTATTCCTTCTGGTAGACTTAGTAAGAAAGCTCTCAAATAGCCTTTTATTTACAAATATCTAATGCACATAAATTTTTAATTGTTCCTCCTTCTCTACTGTAATAAGACATAGGGATATCTATTATCCATGTCAACTTCTGCTGAACAGAATAATCAAGTAGAAGCTGCCAGTGTTGGTAAACCACTCTTGTTTAAGATGGCAGTCCTGAAGGCACTCTGGAACAAACCAATCCTGAAACTGACCCAGCTATGATAGAAAAACCACCATGGTGATAGGAAATAGGTAGACCAAGGTCCTTACCTGCTACTCATAAAAATCATGACTTGTGATTTTCTTTTTTCCTTTTATTTTCTGTCGCAGATTTACAGCCATTTTTGCTATAAACCATTTAGCAAAATACTACCTCTTAGGAGCCCTTCTACTAATACTAGAAGCAGCCTTCACATTAATTATTGTTACATAACATTTTTGAAACGCTAAATAATTTAAACTTTTAAGTAAAAGAATACCCAGTCAGCACTATATTAATATATGTGCCACCTTTTCTCAATATTCAACTGACCCTGATTCCTAAGAGTTTAAGATTCTAACAAACTAAAAAAATTTAATTACATTCTCTTTATGTTCTTCAGTCTCTCTTACAACTTTTGTGAAACTAAAAATATTATTTCAAAAGTCAAAAAATTAAAATATAATTCTGATTGGCTAACATAGGCAGAATGTATATTAATAGTTTTGAGGATACCTTTATTACATCTTTAAAACATTTCCTTAAGTGATGTTAACAAGAAGGCATTTGGGTTTATGCTTTATTAGTGAACACTCTTATTTTTAAATTAGCCTGATACCATTTAAATAATATACAAACACAAATCCACACACAGACATAACATACAATATACAAATTCATGTCAACACATATAAAACAGACTTACAGTTATCATTTGCCAGCTTTTTAAAAAGTTACTCTATTGGCACGAGTTTCCCATTTACAGTCTTAAGCAATGCTTCATCTTAAATTTGCATGTCTGAGGGTAAGATTCCTGGTTGTAGCAAGGTGACAAATATATATCCCAAAAGAGATTGCACACCTACCCTAGTTAATCTGAGTTTGAATTTCCTGAAACTTTTTTTCTGCCTTATTAAGGTCTTAGTCCATTTAAAAGCTCTTGCCTCAGGTTTTAAGACATTTTCCATTGTGCCAAAATTTAGATATAGCTAGTTAGAAGTTTACATATCTTATCCTGGCTCTGTTGCTCAAGGCCTATATATGGAAAAAAGAAACCATTTTAGGAACAACATTCCCACTGAGAAAAACAAAGCCAAGCTCTCTGTAGGCAAATTTCTCCTTTTTTTTTTTCTATTGTTCATTTGTTTCCTTTCCTTAGTTGAGGAATGGAAGTGGCAGTGTTACTGAGTGGCTTGCTCAAAGAATTGGACAAGAAAAACAAAACAAAACAAAAAAAGTAGGGGTTTTACATTTATTAAAGGTAGAGGTATTAAAAGTAAGGAAAGTAGGGAAAAAAGAAGTGTTCTGAAATGAAGTGCTCTGCAGAGCAAGCGTGAGCCAGTTAAAGAGAAGCAAGCCCAGCAAAGGACCTGGCCAGCCTGTGAAAAGCTCACACAGCCAAGAGCTTAGTGACTGCCATCTTTCATACCCCTATTCTGACCTCAGATCTGGGCCATCTTATCAAAAACCTGCTTGATCTTGTGCAGGGACTGATAGCATTCTCTGATTCCAGGAGCAGGGCTCAGCAGCTGTTCTGCGCATGTGTCCTGGCCATGACTGGCAGGTCAGGCCTGCTTGCACAGCTGCTTTGCCGTGCCCTAATCTCCTGTCTCAGCAGGAGACAAAAATCAATGTTCCGCAAACAAGTTTTGACAGTATTTCAAAGAACAACAAAATTAAAATGAATCAAAGGCTGTTAGCCAAAATGAGAGAAATTTTAAACCCCAATAAGAAACTCATTAATATTAGCCAAGTAGCTGCCTTGGACAGGGCACAGAAGGCCTTGCTTGTACTTGCCACTAATCCAGAACAGGGCAAGGAAAGTAGGTATGGATGTCATCCTGGCCAACATTACTCCCAAGAATCTTTTTAAGGACAGTTCCATGAAATTAGTGTGTGTTTTTAATATAGGGGGAAGATGTAACTCCCAAACCTGGTAGATATCCAAAATGTGAGTTTGTGTTCTCTAAAATCGAAGAATGAATTCTAGGAGCAATGGAGGTTAAGAGTAGGAAAAATTTATTGGAAGAAAGAAAACTTCTGCCTAAGAGAGACAGAAGGGGACAGAAAAGTGGGTTGCCTGCCTGGCCTGCTTCTCAAAGGTGTTTTATGGGACAAAGCCTAGAGGTAAAGTAGGCTCAAGGTGGGACGAAACTATAGTCAACTAGTAAGATTGCAAATACAGTTGCTTAGGTAATATTGATCCAATGAAAAATCACAAGGTGGGCAAAACTATGATCAACCAATAAGATTACAACAAATATAGTCACCTCCTAGGTAATATTGATTAAATGGGGATCCAGTGGAGAAGCAAGTCACATAGCAAGCATACAAGGATTTTTGGTCTGGGACCTTTCCCGGAAGGGGTGGGTAAGATCTTGGTCCCCCACCCAGGTGATTGATACGTATTTAGAATATCAATCACTGCTATTCATCCTTAGGTGAAGCATTTGGCTGTGGTAGTTTCTCTTCTTGTACAATGCACGCCTTCAGTGAATGTGTCTTGATTGTCCTCCATGTTGGCTTCTCTCAGACTAGCCTTGTCTATCTCCCTGTAAGATATCTAATTAACTTACCTATCTACAATATTTTAAGTTACACAAGCCACACAGTATCACTATAAAATCACCTTTTTCTAAGTTTTAGGTAACTAAAACTTTCTGAGGATCTGCAAAGTAGCACAGATACACTTATTCCTGAGCAATTTATAGCAGAGATTCTCAAATACCAAGGACCAGCCATGCACCAGGGCTGCTGCTTGAGGGGTATGGCAAAAGAGAAAAGATAAGAATTCTGTAGATAAATGGAGGAGGTCAGTGCCTCAGGTGGGGCAAAAGACCAAGACTCTCCAAGCCTGCCACTATTTATTGAGTACATACAAGCAGTCAGATGAGGTGGTGAGTGACTCAGGAATCAGCCATGGTGGTTGCACGGGCTAGGAAAAGAAGGGCAAAGCATTCTTGTAAGGATTGAATGTAAGTTAATAGGGAACTGAGTTTTCCCCTAAAGTGGGATTTTAACCTCTACCGCATTGTTCTGAAGGGTCAGGTCCTCCTGGAAGATGTTATCTTGTTCTGTGATCCACAAGGCTTTGTGTGTCCTCATGCCCAACTGGAGAAAACAAAATCTCTGAATACCAACTGGCCCACAAGGCAAAATACTCATTGGCCTTGAACTTCCCTAGCCTTAATTCACAGATTGTGGGCCTGACACTCAAGCATGAGAGTCAGAATGATTGACAGAACGCTGAGTCATCTTAGAGGCTCAAAATGCACATGCTTGTCCCAGAATTCACTCTACTCTTAATCATATTTAAGAGATGTAGTACATATTTATTAGCCCATAATGAAATTTGAGTAGGGTAAGGTGCTGAAGGTCATACTAGGAGATTCAACACGTATATGCTCTCACATGGAGCATCAGAGATCTCCTGAGTTTTTGTTATTTTATTTTCTACCTCTCTTAGGACAAGGAAAGGAGGTACTGACTGCAGGGCAGAGTGCTGTTTACAATTAAAGGAGGGAAGGGAGTGACTTCCTCAGCTCCATTGTTTCTAATTGTACTAGTCCTTCCTTCACCCAAATGACACTGCTGAATGACCTAAGAGAAGGTCCAAAGTGTGGGGACAGATCTCTGGAGTGCACTTTACAGTGGGAAACTAGGTGGTGCACCTCAGCTCCCCAAACAACCTTTTCCCTTTTGCCCAAAAAAGCATTTATAGGCAACTGTTCTCATGAACAGGAAAGGAAGGAGATTCCTGGGTGCAAGTGTCCTTGGCAGCTGCTGGGATGTCCCTGGAGTTCTGACCTTGGGCTCAGCTAACCAGGAAAAATCAGCCCCTCTTAAAGTGACCACCTGGATACATGCCTCTCAGGAGCAGGGAATTAAATCTCTACGTGGTTGCCAAAACTGTTACTGGTCACTTAGGTTCATAACCCCAAGGTCATCTGCTCTCCACTGGCCAAATCAAAGGAGGACTTATGTTTGGGTAAAAAGGAAAAAAGATTTATTTAAAGCTAGCTCCATGAAGATATAGGGGCTTATAACCTCCAAATCACCATCTGTCCATATTCAGGTATGTTGAGCTCTTTTATAACAAAGAACAATGTGGGAGGGAATACAAGGGAAAATAGACATTTTCAGGCAAAATCTAGCCCTTCCCAGACCCAGACCTCTCCCTTCATTGCCTAGGGAATGAAATTGAACTTGACCTTCTCATGCCAGGAACTGCATCTTTTGTCCATTCCTCTGGGTAAAGGAGAAATGGAGGAGCCATTTATGCCCTGGGCCTGAGAAATTTGGAAGCCTCTCGACTCCAAAAGGAAAATAAAAATCTCATTTTTTTCTTGTATTAAATTCTTTTATTGGTATGTTGTAGGTATACAACACAATTACATTTCTCATTGGGAATTGTATCTTTATATAATGCATCTTGGTTCTTATTTTTTCCCCATTCCTAGCCC
>NW_004624774.1:13567141-13584101 GCF_000247695.1 Heterocephalus glaber | reverse complement strand
TTGGAAATTTTCACCTTTACATAGTCTCTCTTGGTTCTTATTTTTCACCCTTGCCCAGCCCTCCCTTCAACCCCTCCAGTCCTCCCTATTTACAAAGAAAAAAATCTCACTTTTAAGGGTCTTTTTGCAGTTACGGTTACAGGGTTATGTGAGTAAAAAATTGCTTGGATATTTCAGACCTGCTACTATTCAATGATTTTGAGGGTATTAATCATGATAAATAGAAACAAAATGTAAACATTTATTCTGCTTTGGCATGATTGCTGAACAAGTTCTTAGAAAATTGACATAATGTAGGGGCTCAGTAAATGTTTAGTTTTTACGCCGCGTCCCCTTTCTCTGGGCTCTCTTTTTCTTTCACAATTATGGGGGAAGGGGATGTAGTAAAAAGTTAAGAAAATTAAATCATAGTTGTTGAAGTTATTTGATAACTCTAAAACTTGAATTAGTCAGCTTATCCATTGCTGAGACACAAACATGACACCCACAACCTAAAGGAAGGAAGGTTTAACTTACTCATGGCTTCATTCCATGGTATGCTGGACCTAAGCAGTTATTATGGCAAAAGTGTATGGCAGAGTAAAGTTGCTTAGTTCATGGTGGCAGGGATGAAAACCAGGAGAAGAATGGGTGAGGGACTATATAGAGTACAAAGCTGTACCTCCATTACTCTCCCAGGTACACCCAGGAATCTGCTTTACTAATCTGTTAGGTTTTCTTAACCTAACAAAGTTGACATATTAGGATTAACAGATATATATATATATATACATATATATATACATATATATACATACATATATATATATGTATATATACACATATATACATGCATATATATATACATATATATACACATATATATGCATATATACATGCATATATATATGTATATATACACACATATATATGCATATATATACATATATACATATATATACTTATATATATACGTATATATATACGTATATATATACGTGTATATATACATATATATATATGTATATATATAGTTTTTATGTAGAATATATCTCAAATATATACAACAAAACCTCCAAGTATCAGTATAAAACCATTTGGCTAAGTATTTGGTCAGACCTTACACAAATTTTTGTACTTCTCTAAAGTGCCTTGGATATGAGCCCAACTAAAAAATAACTCCTTTATCATTATCTTTGATAATAGTCTCAAGAGATATAATTTACCTAATAAAGTAAGTAACTAATGGGAAGAAATATCTATGAAAGTTAACATTTGTACTGAGTATCACAAGTTTTCCTGAAAACAGAAAAGCTTTCTTAATTTCCTCTTTCAGAATTTCTCCATCACTTTTTAATTATCTTTTGTAATTTCAAGATGAGATGAAATTACATCTTGAAATTGCAATAAATGAATAAATAAAATCAAGCTGATAAAATTGGGATGGAATTTCACAGAGAGTAGGCATTGAAAGTCATGTTCCTCAGGACCTCCTCAAGAACAAGGCAACTATATGTTGCCAATTTAACTTAGCATAGACATCCCTGGCCCTTACCTCATCTCTGAGTCCATTTTCTTATTGTAAAATTTAAACTAACAGCTAGATCCACAAAAAAGTGGAAGAAATAGTTGATAAAATAAAGTTAGATATGACTGTGTGTATTAGAGTTAAGATTGACATATAATATTTGTTTCTATGAGCTATTCCTCTCAAATGTGTCAGGGCCTTCCAACTTTGACATTTTTAATCCACTTCAAATCTGCTATATGGCTTCTTATGCACGCAAACCACTTTCATGGCTCTTTCTCTACAACATACTTTTCTGTCTCTTCTGAATTGCACTCTATAGATTCCAACAATACATGTGCAGGTACTCAGGTATACCACTACTAACTCATTTGTATCATCTGACTCTTACCAGCTTGTTAATTCCTCATGGTTACGTATTATATTTCCATAAAGTGGTGAAAATTGAGGAAGAAGCATAGACTTTGAAAAAGTTCTTGATAACATATTACCCCATGGAAATTGAGAATATAATTTATTTAGTCATCTCTCTTTTGTGGTGCTGGGGCTGAACCTAGGGCCTGTGCATGTTAGGCTAGCAGTCTACCACTGAGCTACACCCCCATGCCCTGAGAACACAAGTTTTTGAATGAGAGTTATAAGGACATAGAGGGCGAAGAGAACAGAAGTTGCAGAAGCATATTATGTGGCCTCACTGTGATGGAGAAAATTAGACAAGTTAAATATTTAGAAGTTTGAATTAATAGGACTTTCTGATAAAACAGATTCAAGAGGAGTATGGGGGTATAGCTCAGTGGTAGAGTATGTTTACCATGCATGAGGCCCTGCGTTCAATCCCCAGCATGAAAAAAGGATGGATGGAGAAGTGTAGGGATAGAGAAAAAATCTAAAATAACCCCAGCTTTCTGACTTTAGCAAGTAGATGCAAGGCCATGCCATCTTACTTGCCTGGGTAATATTGATAGAAGACCAGTTGTGGAAATTGTCAGGTAAAAAAGCCAAAAACCAAGACCAGACCAGGCCACAACAAGCCTTTATTGCAGGGACGATCTGCCAGGCTGTCTCTGAACAAAGGAGAGACAAAAATATGGCCAGGACAGGGAGTGTTTCTTATAGGAGCTGGGATGGGGTTGAGTGAGGTAGTGGCTAGGGACTGGAGAAGCCAGTGACGTCACTAGTTGCTAGAGCAAGAATTAGGTTACTCTTTTGATGGAAATAGGAGCATGCTGGGAAGAAGAAGGTCATCCTTTTGTGGGAGAAGCCATCTTGGGGTGGCTTTAGGTAGGGAGGTAGAGCAGGGCATTATGAGGTAGATAGAGCAGGGCATTATGGAAAGATGGCAGCTATTATATATAGTAGCTGTCTTAGGGTGAGGGAAATCTATCAGAAATTAGATAATGAGTTCAGTTTGGACATATTATATATGAAGTTCTAAGAGATCTGAATATAGGGGTCCAGGCTCAGGATGTCTGGTTAGATCTATATTATAAATTATTCATATGAATAGACTGCATCAAAGGCCACAAAAGTGAAAAAATTACCTATATAGACAAAGAACAAAGTTGAAGACCAGGAGTATAAGCATAAGCATGCAGTAATTGCTCTGAGAAGTGTACAAAATAGAACTAAAGTGAAACAGGACTTTAAATAAAAGAAAAAAGTTTCCCCAACCTAAGCAATTCCTCTTTAGTCTTCCCCCTCCTTGTGGCTGTTATTCTTTGTCCTGTCAACTTTGCTCCTATAAGTAATGGTCCCACAATGTCCTGCTTTTCTGAGCCTGTTTCTGTTCACCTCACCAAGGCCACCAAGGTGTGCCAAGTTGCAAACTGCCACTGTTTGAGTAAATGCCTTTGTTTTGCTTCTATAAACTCAATTGCCTGCCCACAAGTTTCATGACATTAAGTAGATCACCCCACAATATGTATAAAACTAGAGCTTTTCCTTTGTTCTGAGCTCAGCCTTTGGACAGCCTTCTGCTGAGCTAGTGTGTACCCAAAAAAATCCTCTTGTTTCACCTGTTGGTCTCTTTGATCTCTTAAATTCTGCAACAAAAGGAGTAGCCAGAAAGCTTGAAGGAAAACATTGTCATATTACAGAAATCAAGAGAAATGTGTTCTAAGGGAACTGTGAACAAGTGCAATGGTTGAGAGGTCAAATAAGATGACTAAAAGCAAGTACATTGAGTTTAGTGGCAC
This sequence comes from Heterocephalus glaber, assembly GCF_000247695.1. The sequence goes on along the minus strand of NW_004624774.1, from coordinate 13,580,399 downwards.
TGGTAACCTCACAAGGCCATTTACTAAGGTGATTGCAATGGGTTGACACGAGAAAAATATGAGGAGATGAAATCAGAAAGTGTAGATAACTCATCCAAAAGATGTAAAGAGTGATACAGGCCAGGTATGGTGGTGCCTATAATCCCAGCACTTGGGAGGTTGAGGTAGGAGAATCTCCTCAAGTTCAAGGCCAGTCTGGGCTACATAATGAGCTAAAGGTCAGCCCAAACTACATAGTGAGACCCTATCTCAAAAAAACAAAGGTGGGGTGTGTGTGTGTGTGGGGGGGTGATACAAGAGCTGAAGAGGCATTAAGTAGTGAATGGGTTATATATTCTTTTAAAAGTGGCAGCAGTTGAATATATTTAAACGTTAATTGCTTTGAGCCATTTGAAAGGTTAATATCTACAAGGAATACTCAACAACAGCTTAACATTCTAAAGGAGGCAGAAGGGTCTGAAATGAGATCTTCCTAGATATTTTAAAATCTTCAGTTGCCCTTAGTTGGAATCTAAGGCCACTTTTGCCTAAATGAGTTCTCTGGGTCTCCTGTAATGAATGATGTATTTTTCTCATACTCAGATATTTATTAGTCTTCCTTCTATTAATTACCTATTGCAGCTGTGACCAATTATTATAAGCTTAGCAACTGAAAACACTATAAATTTATTTTATAGTTCTGGAGGTCAAATGTCCAAAATAAGCATCAAAGGGTTAAAGCCAATGTATCGTTGAGATTATGTTCCTCCTAGTAGATTAAGGTGAAAATGTTTGCATTTTCCAGCTTCTATAGCCTACTTAAATTTCTTGGCCTGTAATCTCTTTGTCTATTTTCAAGATTAGTTGTGTAGCATCTTCAGGTGTTTCTGACTCTGGGGCCCTACCTCCTTCTTAACCCTTGTTATTTACATTGAGTCTACCCACGTAATTCAGGGCTATCTTTTCATTTCAAGATCCCTAGTGTAATTATACCCCTAATTTAATTTCCATCTCAAGATCCCCAATTCATTTAAGCCACATACTGTCAGGTTTTGGGAATATCTCCAGGGTTGTTACTCTGGATAACTTTATGGAAAACTTTGAGGGGAGATCATTATTCTGTCAACCATGTTTCCGAATTTTCAAAGTACTCTGAAAAACTTTCTGAGAATTATGGATGGAACCTTTAGAGCTTCCTCTGTTTCATGATTTATGTAAGTACCAATCTCAGCAAAAACTTCAGTAGTAGGGCCGGGGATTTAGCTCAATGGTTTTGCCACCTGCCTCGCAAGCACAAGGTCCTGAGTTCGATCCCCGGTACCAAAAATAAAACTTTAGCAATGTCATTCTCAAGCGATGGGAGTATTCAACACTCAAGAGAATTTGTTCTGGGAGTTATGTGAAGATCCCACTTAGTTGGCAGTAGTGGCAGTTGCTTTCATCATTTTTAGTGTTCAGGGGAAATAAGTCAACAACCCAAATTTCCATTTGATCCTTCAGCTGGTATAATATTTTTTGTGGTTTATTATATGTTACATGCATTTTTTTTTTTTTTGTATCAGGGATTGAACTCGGGTCCTTGCACTATATGCATTTTTTTTAAACTCCAGCCAAGAGGTACTATCTCCAGACCCTGTACTACATCAAGAGGGCTAGTAAAGTTCAGTGGCACATTACATCACACCCCTCCCCACCATAGAAAGAAAGAAAATGAGGGGTGGGGTCAGATTCAAAGTAGAGAAGGACTGCATACTGTGAGGTATACCTACACACATCACTCAAACTTATGCATACAAAGATGACTGGAGTATTTGTAAGCTAAATTAGCTAATCAAAATAACCTGCACCCCATTCCACAATCTATTTCTCTGTATAGTTGAAACAAGCAAAATCCTGCTTAACAATGGTAGATCCTTTATTCTATCATTCTGGAAAAAAAAACCTACTAATTTTCCTTGCCTTTATCAAAGAAGAGCCCTAACTATACTATTATTACTATGACATAATTTTATTTCCATCACTATACAAAACCAGAAACTATTGCATCTTTTGTTGTTTTGCTTTTGCAGCATGGAGGTTGAAACTCACACTGAGCTACTATATCCCCAACCCCTTTTTTATTTTTTATTTTGAGTCAGGATCTTGCCCAGTTGTCCAGACATGGCCTGAACTTGCAATCCTTCTGCCTCAGCTTCCTGCAGTGCTGAGATTAAAGGAATGCCTCACCACACCAGGCTAGCATCTTTTGAAAACGAACAGTCTAAATATTAAGTCTTCTTCATTTCATGACAATGTGGTGCATAAAACCCTCTGCACCAGTAATAAAACCAGACAAAAATCTAATGTTTGATGGTCCAGTCCAAAAGACTTGAACTCATCTTGACTTAACCAACTTTGAGTCTTACTGATTGCTTTCTCTGATAAGCACAGAAACAGGCCTTCATCTATTGTCTCCTCTCTTTCCTCCTTTCACACAATCTCCTGCCTCTCTACCTTCCTTGAATTTCCTGACCTTCCCCAAGGGTCCATTTTAACTTTTAGGCTTCTGACCAGCCTATCAATCATAGTGTTTTATCTTTATTCTCTTTGAATGGGCTAGCTAGGCAGTGTACATAAGGGCACTGTAGGTCCTGTACATTGGAAGAGATAAGACAGGTTCCAAAAACCTTTTCTTCTGTTTAAATCGACTTCTTCTTTGCTTAACTTGGGAACATTATTATGCTAATGGAATTAGTGTCTTCTCAACCATGTTAAAGAGCCCTTTCTGTAAAATGTCTTGATGTGACCTGAGATCCTAAAGTGGGCAGGATGAAGCTGTGCTCTAACCCTAGGTGTTAGCCCTAAACATTTTGCCTTGCTGGTGAAAAGACAAAATGACATTGCGCTCTGTCCTCTGGGCAATGTCTGGCCATGGAATTTTTCCCCACCCTTCCACCTTGGATCAGCTTAGAGAAGTTGTAAATGTACCCTCTTCTCTCTGAAGGATGTAGTTTGGATCTTAAATGTTTTCCAGAGTAAAGTCTGATAAAGTCTTGGTCCCCAGCATGGTGCTATTGGGAGATAGTGGAAACTTTTAGAGATGGGGCCTAGTGGGAGTTCTTTAGCTCACTGGAGGTGTACCCTTGAAGTGGACCATGGGCTCCCAGCGCCCCATTTCCTGGCCATAAGATGAGTTGTTTTGTTTTTCCACATGTTTCTTCCCTGATATGTGCACACCTCTTCACTCTGCTTGACCAGAGGCCTAAAAATAGCCAGGCCAACTGATCATAAACTACAACTTACAACTTCCTCACCCTCTTCCTCCTTCCTCCTTCCTCTTTTCTGCCTCCTCTGTGTTCTGTGGTAGAGATTCAACCCAAGGCCTTGCACTCATTAAATACATGCTAAACCACTGAGCTACACCCTGAAGCCTAAACTTCTTTTCTTTATAAGCTGATTATCTCAGATATTTTATTGTAGGAATGGAAAGCTGACTAACATAGTCCACCTCTCAGCATGGACCAATGTAGAGAAATTTAAATATACTCTTTTCCTTCTAAGGTTTTGATAATTTCAGTCCATGATGTAAACTGACGAAAGATACATTAATAAAGAAAAAAATCAAATTTATTAATGTGCAGAAACACAGGAGCCATACTCAAAATATGAGATTCAAGGAGAGTTAGACAGTTGAAGCTTATATAAAATTATATAAAGGGATAGAGCCGGGACTTCTGGAGTGGGAGGAGGGGGTGGCCAGCTATGGAAGGCTGAGGGGACAAGTACACAGTGAACAAGGCTTGTCATGTTATGCAGATGAAGTCTCCCAGGTAAATGTCACCTATGGTCATCTCTACCTGGACCATGTGTCAGACCCCAATCAGTTCTTCCTGGGAATATCCATCCTAGACAGAAAGGACGATATCAGAGAGAAAAGTCTGTTTATACTATTGGCTGTTTCCTTCACTATGGTACATTTCCTTGTACATATGTTTCTTTTACAAAAGGGCAGCCTTTTGGAGTTTCTGAAACTATCTGTAGTTTCTCAGAATAGCCGTCTTAAAATATGCCAAAGAAACACACTATGGCCAGCATATTTCAAGTTCCACACCATTGGGCATGATCTTTGAGACATCATCACTTGCTGTTCCACACAGCTATCACTCCTTCCCATACTGGCGCCAAGGTAACCAGCCACACATCTTTCTGTGGTTAATAATAATCTCTGAGGCAGACCAGCTCGCTTCAGCAAGATGAGAATAAAGCTGTGGCACAGGTTGTCGGGGGGGGGGGGTTCACTTCCTCCTGTGTGGTGATAGCTATTAATCCTCTACAGCAGCTGGGGAGGAGTCCCTGGGCTTCCATTTAAGGGCAATCCTCCTTTCCTCTCTTCTGCCTCATCCTCCTGTTCCCACACATTGCTCATAGGAAGGAAAAGAGAGACTCTTCTCCAGATCAGCTTGCAAGGAAATGAATTCATTCATCCACTGAAACAGATACGGAAACAAAAGCAAAACAAAGCCTCAAACACTCATGATTTTCTCTGGATGTTCTGGAGATAATTTAGCCAAGTTAGAACTGGCAAGATGTTGCTGGCATGCAAGCTAATTAAAGGAGGGGAGGGGCTGTGAGGACCATGAATATCTTTAGTCAGCTAGTAACATTTACAGGCATAGCCTTGCCAAGTAGCCAGGGAGAGGCACAAAGAAGAGAATAAATGTGATCTCCCTCCTTCTGCTTCAAGTCCTTCAGCCTTGTCAAGACGAGGCTTGCCCAGATGATTTCTGGCCTACCTTTTAGGATTTAGCCAAAAGCTGGTTTGCCATGCCTCTTATAAGTCAGCAGAAGTTTAAAAAGTTGGCTGATCATCAGAATTTTCTAGGGAACTTTGTAAAAATATGGATTTCATAGCATTCTTCTAGATTCATCCAGAATTTCAAGGGTGAGGCCTTGGATTCTCTATATTGCCAAAGATTTCCAGGAACCAGGTTTGAGAACCACTTATAAGGCTTATAAGGCTTACTGAATCTAAATCACAGATTTGGGAAAGGTGTAGGGCATCAACTCAAGCCTTTGTCTTTTCTGTCAAAAAAAGAAAAAGAAAAAAATAAACTCAGAGATGCCATGTGTACTTTCATGCAATCACAATATTATTATTATTATTATTATTATTGTTATTATTATTATTAAATGCAGCAGTAGTGAAAAGAAATATGACCAGTGAGGAAATCTAATGATACATCGGTTGAAAACTTTGGATTGGCCCTTTCTTTGATGATTTTGTATCATATATGCACTTACCTTTCATACATTTATTCACTTGACAAGTGAGTAACTACTATATTCTTTGTTTTTGTTTGTTACTGGGGATCTAGCTCAGGACCTTGAGCTTTCGAGGCAGGTGGCAGAACCACTGAGCTAAATTCCTGGCCCCTATATTCTAAGAACTGTTTGAAATACAGGGGTTACAGTAGTGAACAAAAAAATGAAGAAACTGCCCTCATGGCGGCTGCGTTGTGGTAGATGAGAGAGAGACTGCAGGCAAGATAAAAATATAGAGTGGTCAGATATAGTATGTCAGTAAAATTAAAGCAAGGATCAGGGATTTGAGGTGTTCAGCAAAAGGCATCAGGTTGAAATTGTAGATAAGATGATGTCTTAGTTGCTTTACTTGTCATTAGGAAAAATTACCTGACGCCTGCAATTTAAAGGAGGAGAGGTTTGTTTTGGCTCAGGTTTCAGAGGTTTCAGTCCTTGGGTAGTCAGCAGCATGGTGGAAGAGCCTGGCCTGAGGAAAGCTGTCTATATCATGGTGGCCAGGAAGCAGAGACAGAAACGAGGAGCCAAGAAGAGAGATATATACTTCAGGTTATGTCCCAGTGACTCACCTTTTCCAACCAGGCTCCACCTCCTAAAAACATGTCAGCTGTATTGCCCTCCATGAGTCAATCACCTTCCAAAAGCCCTACCTATGAGCACATGGGGCCTTTGGGGGACATTACTGATCTAAACCCTAACACGTCCAGGAAAGTCTTCAGTGTTTGAAGGTGACATTGGAGAGTGAAGGCCCCCAGCCATTTACACTTCAGAGGTGCAACTGCCCAGGCAAGGAAATAACAGATGCTAGACTCTAAGGTAGGAACATGCCCTGTCTGTTAGATGTAGCAGTGAGAATGGTGGAAACGTAGTAAATTAAATGCTGTATTTACTTTAGAAAGGAAGAATAAGAGATGTATCAGCAAGGTAAATGGGACCCAGATCACATAGGGCCTTTAAGGTTATTGTAGTTATTTGGGTTTTTAGTGCAATGAGATAGAGTATTGAAGGGTTTTAAGCAAAAGTATCAAGACCTAAATTATATTTTAATGGGACCTGTCTGTGTAGAGTTGAAAGAAGACCAGAGTAGCAAAAGCAAGTTGACCAGATGTGAAGCTATTGCAATATTTCAAGTCTATGTGGTGGGAATTAGCATTTAAGTAAATGACAAATAGACACTAAGGTGATTAAATACCTCAGAGTACGCATAAGAAGAAAGATGAGCATCTGCCATCTTCCCTTGATCTATTTAGCTCCACACATCTCAGTAAGAACATCAAACTGTCACATTAGTGATACTAGCAGTTAAAAACAAGTGTTTTCATCTTACATGGTCCCTAGTACTAACCAAGACCTCAAAGTGTCCATATCCACCAGATCTCCACTCTGATTCTAGAGACTGGTGCAGCACTATGGTCACAATCCTGGTGTCCCTCTAAAATTCACCTGTTGAAATCTGATCCCCAATGTACTCCTATTAAAAGCTGGAAGGTGGCTGTGGTGGTGCATGCTTGTAATCCCAGTACTCCAGAGGCTGAGGCAGGAGAATAGCCTCGAGTTCAAGGCCAGCCTAGGGGGCATAGTGATTTCAAGGCCACCTTGGACTACATAGCAAGACCCTGTTTCCAAAAAAAAAAAAGATGGAACCTCTAGAAGGTGGGTGGCAGAGCCTTCATGAATGGATCATTGCCCTTATAAAAGAAGTTTGAGGGAGCCAACAGGCTTTCACCATCTAAGGACAACTAGAAAGAGCCAGCCACAAGGAATGAGACCTCACCACACACTGACTATACTGGCACCTTGACCATGGACTTCTCAGCCTCGAGACCTGTGAAAATAAGTTTCTCTTGTTTATAAACTGTCCAGTGTATAATATTTTGTTACTGTAACCCATAACACATAGGAATTCAACCCGTCTATTTTTAAGTTATCAAACTTATTTACCAGTAAAATCTGTTCTTATAAAGCTGTTTGTCTTTCCCCAAATCAAATAATACAAGCCAATTTAAAATGTACTGTAAGTATTTACAACATTGTGAGTAGAAATTGAAATGTCTTTGAAGTCAATCTTTTGGCACTGTAGAGACCGGTCTTTTTTCTTACTTTTTCTTTCTTTTTTTTTTTTTTGCTGGGACTAGAAATTTAACCCAGGGCCTTGTGCAAAGGTAGGCAAACACTCTAACACTGAGCTACATTAAAATTTTTATTTTGGACAGGGTCTCACTAAGGTGTCCAGGTTGGTCTTGAACTTGTGATCTTCCTGCCTTAGCCTCTCAATTATCTGGTATTACAGGGATGCACCATCATGCCTAGCCAAGACTGGCCTTCTTATACAAGTAAAAATATTAAAGAGGGAGAATGCAGAAAACTTCAAGACATAGTACTAATCTGAATTTCAAGAGATAAACTATGCTTCAATTTTTTTTTTTTTTTGATACCAGGGATCGAACTCAGGACCTTGTGCTTGCAAGGCAGGTGCTGGAACTACTGAGCTAAAGCCCCAGTCCTATGCTACAAAATTTTTAAAAAACTAAATCATTTATTTCAGAGAATTGTCCTTTCTCAATTGCCCATTAAGAAGGGTAAATAAATAGAAGGTTTGTGTTATTTTTTGTTCAGATGAGAAGGATATATTTATTTTTTAAATTTATTTATTTAACTTGGAGGGGGCATTTTGAGACAGGGTCTCACTATGTAGTTCAGGCTGGCCTCAAACTCACTATGTAGCCCAGGCTGGCCTCGGTTTCATAGCGATCCTCTTGCTTCAGCCTCCCACATGCTAGGATTACAAGCATGCCTGGCCAAGAAGGATATATTTATAGTGATGTGCCAGACTACAAGCCCAAGTATGACAAGAGATGAAACTAGACCCTTTGGTGGTTGTTGACAAATCTACACAGCTTTTAAAACCAACATGAAGTGAGTCAGAGTGAAGGGCATTTGTGTAAAGGAGGAGGCTGATACAGTCTTTTAGGCCAAACAGTAACTCTGGGTGGCTCTGGTAGAATGAGGTATGTAATCATCTCATCCGTAAGAGTCTTTCTTATTGAGTAAATACTTGGCAGGCTTGGTCATCCGCCTGAAAGGCAGAGAGGAAAGTAAACTTTCACAAGTGGAGGTGTTTATCTAAGCTAATCAAGAATGTCCTTTAGGGTCTAACATAGGGCTGCATTTCCTGGCCCCACTGTGGAGCTGTGACTGTAGAAGCCAACATCGCATCTTATTTATTCTGTGTGTAGAGTCCCAATCATTAATTACTGGACAAATGAATGAACAAAAAGATGACTGTGGTAGAATATTCACTACCTGACATCCAACTGGGAGCAGTATGCTTCCCATGGTTAGAAGTATTTGATTCAGAGGTCGGTGGTTCTCAGCATTTCTCTGTTCAAGGAACACTTTTGGGTGGCAGCAGTAAAGGGATCTAAAGGAGAATAACCTTTTGAGAAAAAAAGTATTTAGAAAATCTGAAAAACACTTCCACCCATTCACTGGCCCAACATTCAACACTGTAACACTATTTATAGAAAATTTAACTTCTTGGATTCATGAAACAATGTTTTTATGTGTTCTAGGTCTTCTGACCTAAGATGACATCCCATGTAATTTCTCTGATTAGCAACATGTGTACACCAGTCATCCCCATGTTTGTCTATCATAGCTTCCCACCTGTCATTTATCTCTATAACAGCTTGCACCTGCAGTGATAACAAAACACAGGTTTTGGACTAGGGATATAACTTAGTGCTGCAGTGTTTGCCTAGCATTTTTTAGGTCCTGAGTTCACCTTTGCACAGATTTTACCTGCTGATTACAATTTGGCAGCCAGTGTTAGAAAGCTAGCTATTTGATTAGAAAATCATCATAGAAATGTTGAAGAAAGAGTTCCTATACTGAATGGCATGCAAGACCAGATTATTCCCAAAATACATTCCAACTATCAGGCTTTAAGATATTCCTTAAACTATAATTGCTTCTGTAATCTGTTTAGTTTTCAGCTAATTCTTGTGTGGCACTTTGCTAACGGCATGAAGGTTTTGTGGTTATAAAGGATTGAAAGCTGGAAATAGCCAAAGGCAAATGTTACAATTTCTTTTGGACCTTTGGTCTTTCAGGGCATCTATAGAAAGAGAACACAGCCTGGCTCAGCTGCAAACAGAAGTCTCACTACTTTCTAAATTTTTCAAACTATGCCCAATTTTACCATGTGTCTCTTGTCTCCACTGTTTGCTATGACCCTAAGCCTCATTCTCACCCATGTGGGGGCTTGTGCATGCCAGACAAGTGTTCTCCCACTGAGCCACATCCTCAAGCTCCTAATATCTATTTTAAGTGCAGGCAGAAAGGAGAAAATAATAAATAATGGTGTACACTTATAAAAGTCTCTGCAATAAAGGCAAGTTCATGCTTTGACTGTTGCTGATGAGGTTTTCACCTCTCTCAAAGACACAAAGCTCTTCTTGTGGCTGTCTCTGGGTCACCTGGACTTTCTGGGTGTGGGATCAAACATGGGTTTACCTAGTCAGAAGGCAGAACCTCCATGATCTGGCAGGCATGGCTCTGGCAAGATTATCTGACTGCCCCCAAAAGTCTAGGGAAGACTGCAGGTATTTGAGATTTGGTACATGGAAACCATCAGAACACTAGGGCCGCCGCCCCTTCCTGTTACAGATGAGGGAGGCCTGATGAGTGAGGAGCAAAATGTATGTTAGTGGTAGACTCAAAAAAATTCACAGGGATAATTTCTAATATACAAACAGGGTGGGAGACACTTGGAGTTCCGATGCTGTTGAAGAGTTTAAAACACTTTTATTATATGCAGTGTGTTCAGAAGTAAAATAAAATTACTTTGATTATGCATTTAAAGATCATTTGATAATAAAATAGTCTTTTATGAGAAATTTCCTTTTGGGTGTGCATACTCCTTAGCTTGCCTCCTAATTGGTACTCTCATGGAGAATACATGAGAACAACGCAGTGGGAGCACAGACCTCATGCCACCTCTCCTTTTTTCAGCTTCATGATCCTTCTCTACTTCTTTTCAGCTGTCTTCTCTTTGTGCTGTGGACAGAATTATGCTCCACCCAAATTCACAGGTTGAAGCCCTGACCCCTGGTTATAGTCTTTATCAATGAGGCTTGTGGAAGGTACTGTAATTAGTAATCAGGCTTAGATGAGGTCATGAGGGGGGGGTCCTCATGATGAAATTAATGCCCTTAAATGAAGAGACACCAGAAAGCTTTCTATGCCCTTTCTCTAACTATTTAATGACACAGAGAGCAGGTGTGGCCATGTATAAACCAAAGAGTCTGCACCAGAGCCCAACCATCCTGACAGTCTGACCTGGGATTTCTTGCCTCCAGAACTGTTAGAAACAGATGTCTATTAGCTAAGCCAGGGGTCCTCCAACCCCTGGGCCATGGATCAGTACCAGTCCTTGACCTGTTAGGAACCAGTCTGGACAGCAAGAGGTGAGTGACTGGCAAGCAAGCAGAGCTCTATCTGTCTGTGTAGTCATTCCTCCTCGCCTACATTACCACCTGAAACCTCCTGTCCAATCAGCGGTAGCATTAGATTCTCATAGGAGTGCAAATCTTTCTGTGAACTGGGTATGCAAAGGATCTAGGATTGTCTTCCAAGACTAGTGCCTGGTGCCCCAAAACTTGGGGAACACTATCTCTAAGCAACCCAATGTGATTTTTGTAGTATTCCCAGCAGACTAATACATCCTGCTTTTTCTCTTTTCTTCTTTCTACTTTATCCCTCTGATTCTATTTTTGAGACAGAAAATGTAGACATGGTGTCTCTATAATTGCCTATGTAAGGCTTTTCTGCTGTATTTTTTGCACCTTTATGATTAGAACAAGGTAAATAAAGTTTTCAATTTTCTACCTACAGTGCCTTATTGAGAGAAACGGGGGCGCGGGGGGAGAGACAGAGAGAGAGAAGGAGAGAGGCAGAGAGACAGAGATCAGTTTGCCTTTTGGAGTGGCACAAAACCACTTTTCTTCTTTGCACATGTCTGTTGAAGGAAACATCTTGTGAAAGGAGAAGAGAAGCTGGGGGGAGAAAGAGTGAAGGAGAGAGAGCTAATAAAGAAGCTGACAAGCAGGCTCGTTCAAGAGATTGGCTCCTGAGGTCCCCACTGTATCCCTGAGGCCCAGCCTTCCCATCCTGCCTGCTATTCTTCTCCTTGGCTTCTTCCCACCCCGACTTGTGGCACTTTTAATTTTTTAATTTCCATTCCTGTTGAAACTTAGAACAGCATAGATGTCCATGCCTCCACCTTCTGTGGTCTTCTGGGCCACAGAAAATTGATCTCTGGTTGAGAATCAGTGTTCTCATTTGTGCAAGTTAACTAGATGTGTGTATCTACAAGTAACATGTCCACCTGAGTGTCAGTGTGTACTTATCTGAAAAGAAACATAGCCCAGCACTATCCAATTGGAATATAATTAGTGCTATGAATGCAAGCCACATATTTTAAATTTTCTACTCGCTACATTTTTTAAAAAGTAAGACTATGTGAGTGAAAAAAATCTCAACAATACATTTTATTTAATAATTTATCAAAATATTATCATTTAATACATAAATAATAAAACATTTAAGGAGAAGTTCACTTTTTTAAAACTAAATCTTTCAAATCAACAATTTACAGTGTGTTTCATTTCAGACTAGGCACATTCAGTTGCTTATTGGCCACATGTGGCTACTGTACTAGACAGTGGAACTCTGACAAGGTGAAGGAAAACGTGAGGCTGGCCTCCTGCCCTCTGGCCTCTCTCTGTTAGGCTGGAAAGCAACACTTGTTGCAGATACCATTATATAAATGCTCCTTTGAAGTTTGAGAATTACTCAAACTGTTACCTGGGTGCTGAAGTATTGTACTCTTTCCAGGGATTTTTCTAGGGTTTTGTCCTGAACAAAGAATTGGACAGGAAATGAGGTAATAAGGTTTTTACATTTTTTAATTTTTATTTATTTATTTATTTTATTTATTTTTCTGGTACTGGGGATCGAACTCAGAACCTCGAGCTTGCAAGGCAGGCACAGCGCCACTGAGCTAAATCCCCAGCCCCATGGTTTTTACATTTATTAGAGGTATTAAAGGTAGGAAAAGGAGTGTGATCTGTACAGTGAGTGTGAGCCAATTAAAGGTAGAAAAAAGTACCCTCTGCAGGACAGTGTGTGAAGTCTCACAGGTTAGTGGCCGTCATTTTTTTTTTTACAGTTAAATGTTTTTTTCTTTTTTGGTACCGGGGATCAAACTCAGGACCATTCTCTTGCGAGGCGAGTTTAATGTATTTTAATAGCAAACTTACAGGAACAACACAGAAAGAGAACATTAAGAACATGTACAAGCATGTAAGACAACTCAGAAAAGTACAGTGACTGGATGGAATCCACTGTATGATAAAAATTCTACAAACACCATTTGGTGCCCTCAATAAGAAATTTAATTGTTTTTAAAAAATCCAAATTATGGCATTGTCCAGAAAAATTTAACAGGTTTATTTATAATTGTTATAAAGTTGAACTGCTAAAACTTGTTCAATGAAACATTTTGAGTTGCATTAATGCTTTAAAACAATTTTTTTTTTACTTCAATTCTTTTATTGGTACATTTTAGGTATACAATATGTTTACGTTTATCACTGGGTACTAGTACTTGTATGTGATGTATCTTGGTTCTTATTTTTTCCGCATTCCTGTCCTCCCTTCACCCCCTCCACCCTTCCCTATTTACAAAGACTTTGTTTCAATTTTTTCCTTTTCTCTTAATTTGGTTTTTATTTTTTTTCCGCATTCCTGTCCTCCCTTCACCCCCTCCACCCTTCCCTATTTACAAAGACTTTGTTTCAATTTTTTCCTTTTCTCTTAATTTTCCCTTTCCCTTCTTTCCTTTCCCTTTCCCCTACCAATTCCCCTACCCCTTTGGACCTTTTCTTCCTATTTCAAATTATCAATTATTCATTTTAAT
>NW_004624774.1:13531770-13556227 GCF_000247695.1 Heterocephalus glaber | reverse complement strand
TCTTCATTTAACTTTGGCAATTCATGTGTATCTAGGAATCTGTCCATTTCTTCTGTGTTTTCCATTTTCTTAGAGTACAGGTTCTCAAAGTAGGTATTGATGATCCTCTGGATTTCTGCTGGGTCTGTTGTGACTTCACTTTTTTCATCCTTAAATGCATGGATTTGAGCCTTTTCTTTCCTTTTTTTGATAAGGTTGGCTAAAGGTTTATTGATTTTATTTATTCTTTCAAAAAACAAACTCTTTGATTCATTGAGTTTTTTTGTATCATTCTCTTAGTCTCCATTGCATTGATTTCTGCTCTGATCTTTATAATTTCCTTTCTTGTATGACCTTTGGGTTTGTCATACTCTTCTTTTTCTAGGATCTTGTGGTTCTGCATTCGGTTGTTTATTTGAGCTCTCTGTTTTCCTAATATGGGCATTCACTGCTATGAATCTCCCTCATAGAACTGCTTTTATTGTGTCTCGTAGATTCCTGTGTGTTGTACTGGCATTATCACTTACTTGTAGAAACTGTCTAATTTCTTCTTTAATTTTTTCTGTGACCCATTGGTTGTTCAGGAGCATGTTATTCAATTTCCATGTGTTTGTGGGGGTTTTGCAGTTTCTTATGCTATTGATCTCCAATTTTATTGCAGTAGGGTCTGATAATATACAGGGGGTAACTTCAATTCTTTTACATTTACTGAAACATGTCCTATGATCTAGCATGTGGTCTATTTTGGAGAATGACCCATGTGCAGCTGAAAAAAATGTATATTCTGATTTTGTGAGGTGGAACACTCTGTAAACATCTTTTAAGTCCATTTGTTCAATAGCTTGGTTCAGTTCTAGAATTTCATTGTTGATTTATTGTCTAGATGATCTGTCTATTTGTGACAGTGGGGTATTGAGGTCCCCTATTACAATTGTATTAGTGCTTATTTGGTTTTTCATGTGCATTAATATTTGTTTTGTATAGTTGGGGGCATTCATATTTGGTGTATACATATTTATGATTGTCATCTCTTCCTCTCGGATTGTTCCCTTCACAAGAATGTAATGACCATCTTTGTCTCTCTTAATTAGTTTTGGTTTGAAATCTATTTCATCTGTGAATAAGATTGCTACCCTTGCTTTTTTCTGGGTTCCTGTCGCATGGAGAACTATTTTCCATCCTTTTACTTTCAGTCTTTGAATTTCTTTTTGAGTTAGGTGTGTTTCTTTTATACAGCATATTGTTGGATTGTTCTTCTTAATCCATTCTGCCAGTCCATTTATTTTGATTGATGAATTGAGGCCATTAACCTTGATGGTTATAATTGATATATATTGACTCATCCTTGTCATGATGTTTTACTGTTGTTGGCTGTTTTATTTTTCCCCCTTTCCCTTTAGTTTCTTGCCTTGCCTGGTGGCTTCATTCTGTTGGGCCTCATGGAGTTGTGACCTTCATTGTGTTTTTCTAGGCTATTGTTTAGAATTGTTTGGAGTGCTGGTTTTGTGTTCATGAAATTTCTCAGGTGTTCTTTGTTGTGGAAGTATCTAATTTCCCCATCAATTTTGAAAGATAATTTTGCAGGATGCAACAGTCTAGTTTAGAAGTTATTTTCTTTTAGGGCTTGAAATACTTCACTCCAGTCTTTCCTTGACTTGAAGGTTTGTGTTCAGAAGTCTGCTGTGATTCTGATGGGGTTTCCTTTGTAAGTGATTTGTTTCTTTTCTGTAACTGCTTGTAGGATTTTGTTCTTCTGTTGGGTTTCTGGGATCTTGACTATTATATGTCTAGATTGTAGATTTTCTATATGTAGACTTTTTGTTGATTGTGGCTACTTGGAGTTCTCTATGCCTCACTTATCTGTATGTCCATTTCTCTACCTCTGTCTGGGAAAATTTCTTCTATTACTTCTGTGAACAGTTTTTTATGTCATTTGTACTTTCTCCTGCCTTTTCATGGACTCTTATCAGTCTTATGTTATTCTTCTTGTCATCATCTAGCAGCTGCTGGATGGATTTCTCATGGTCCCCTACTAATTTTATGAAATGTGTTTTCATGGTCACTAACCGCAATCCTGTCTTCTATAACTGATAGTCTATCTTCACATTCCCTTAACCTGCTGTGAATACTTTCAATGGAGTTTTTAATCCCCTGGTGCATTAATGCTTTATATCCTTGCATTAATATTAAAAATTCACATATAAATGAAAATGGAAAAAATGCCAATACCTGATTTCTGTTCCCTATTTTCCACTCTCAATCATGTACTTAGCTACCCTTTGACCCCATAGGGAAAAAATATCTAACATTCAAAATTACCAATAACAGAAAGAAAAGAGAAAAAATTTTTGAGAACATTTCCCACCATAGTGGACTCTTAAGCACATTTTCCAGGTATGTGACATTCTATTTGGATATCTTTAGGCATAATTGTTACACATTTAGCAGAGGTGCCATACAGGTTGGTATCTTCAAACACATAGGCCTCACTTGCCTCCTGCAAATGACCAATAGCTGCGCTCTGAAAGCATAGATCTGTTTTGAAGCCCTTTGTAATTTCTCGCACCAGATGCTGGAAAGGGAGTTTTTGAATCAGAAGTTCAGTGGACTTCTTATAATGTCTAATTTCACAGACTGCCACAGTCTGTGGCCTGTAATGATGATGTTTCTTCACCCCTCCAGTAGAGGGCACACTCTTACAAGCGGCTTTTGTGGCCAGTTGTTTCCCGGGCGCTTTACCACTGGTAGATTTGTGGGCAGTCTGCTACGTTGGAGACATAGTATAAGACCCCTCACCCACTTCTTCAGCTGGAGCTTGGCGAGCTAGAGGCACCAGCATGATGGCTGGTAACACAATTATGATGGCATCTTTTATGTCAGATCTAGGCCATCCTATAAAAAACCTGCTTGATCTTGTGCTAGAAGAATTGAAGATAGCATTCTCTGATTGGGACCAGGCATTCTCTGATTGGAAGCTGTTGTGCAGATGTGTCCTGAATCTCTGTGATGGACAGATCACACCTGCTTGCCCAGCCACTTTGCTGTGCCCTAATCTGCCTCAAAGCCACCATCTTCTTAAATATTAACATTAGAATTTCAAATAACCAGAACAAAAGAATACATGTGGATGGTCAAAATTTAGTAATTATTATTATTATTATTTTTTGTTACCTGGGATCAAACTCAGGACCTTGCACTTGCGAGCCAGGCGGCGGCAACACTGAGCTAAATCCCTGGCTCCAAATTTAATAATTATTAATAATAATGTCTAAGAGCAGAGAATGGCCTAATCTCTCCTCTTAACACTTTTGTTTTTTGAGACAGGGTCTTGGCTATGTAGTTCTGGCTGGCCTTGAACTCACTATGTAGCCCAGGCAGGCCTCAAATTCATGGTGATCCTCTTCCCAAGTGCTGGGATTACAGGTATATGCCACCTCGCCTGGCTATCTTCTTAACAGTTTTATGAAACCAAAAAGATTCTGTACTGGACAATGTGGTGATCAAGCTTTCATCCTACCATCCTTAAAGAAAGTGATGACAGCCAGTCTTCTTTGCTGAGAAATAGGTGATGTCTTGCCTGCCTCATGTTTAGATATGTGGTACACAACAGTAGCAGGCTTTGTATCCTGGCCTGACAGGAATTTTTTCTTAGGTGCAGCTATGAGGATTCTTTTCACTAATGAATGAGTAAATATTGGACCTTAAGTTATAGTAATCACATGTCCAGGCCATGTGTCAGGTTCATTCATACACTAATGACTCCATTATTCCTAAAATGATATCCAAGCCCTTGACTTCCTTTTCTTCTTATATCTAAGTATTCCTTTTATATAGTTTAGAGAAATTTGATGGTGAAATTTTCAAGAAAAGAGTGAAAGAGAAGGAAAGTGCTGCTAAAGTCTAGATATAAGGTTTACTTCATGGAGCTAAAGTTTTGGATGGGCTGCTGA
Organism: Heterocephalus glaber; assembly: GCF_000247695.1. The sequence continues at coordinate 13,552,298 of NW_004624774.1, read as the reverse complement.
GATTTGTTTTCAAGGACTTCCTGGTGCCAATCACTAATCTCTTGTCTCTTTGTTGGAGCTTCTCTCTCTCCCTCCTTACCCAGATCTTTTATCCTTATCTGAGGGATTAGGTGGCATACATTGGCAAAGGATGAGCTTTTATGAGCAGGAGAAATTTGCAATTTTTCTGGAAAATGCTAGAAAGTCTTCAGACTTCAAAGAACTGAATCTTTACAGGAGATGCTGTACAAATACAGTAGTTTCCTGGATCACTTCAAGTTACACCCCTCCCAACTCTAAAGCTGACTTGGATTGGGAAATCCATCTTTTCTATCATTTTCTCCAGAAGAGGCAATGATAATTTCTCAATTAAATAAAAAATTCATTCAAAGCCTATTTCTACTTGATTGTAGCTCTTGTGAAAGGTTCAGAGGGAAGAGGATAACATCAAGCCTGGATGACTGCTGTTTGTAGGTTAATTTTCAAGGTCAACTCATTCCCATAGCTAATTGCAAGTTAAATAAGTACAAAATATTAAAAAAAAAGAGTTGGCAGAGGCTGATTTTCCTCACTCTCAAGAGGATTCCAAGTTCCTTTAGGAGCATCAGAATCTCCCCCTCACTGGGTCTGGATTCCCTTCTCAGTATATCTAACCAGATGCTGTAAGATCTCTGCTTTCCTTTTAGAACGTGAGAAATAAGGCTTTTTCATCTTCCCTCTCTTTTATGTTTTGGGAACCCCAATTAAAAGAGCTCAGATTTTCCTTTTCTTGTCTGCTTCAGCAGCTGACTTGCTGGACGGGTGCTGCGAGGGTCTCCTGCCTGTGGAAGAAGTTGACAGGAAAATCAGCTTGATTATGGAGCTGTCGACACAGCTTTCCCTTCAGACTGAGAGGGTCATTCAGCTGGAAGCAGCTCTGGAAGAAAAGGAAAGGAAGATTCAGCAGCTGGGAGCTGAGCAAAGTTGTCATCTTTCCCAAGAGGTCGAGGACCCCCCAAATTGTTTAGAAGATGCCCCCATTTTCTCTACTAGCCTTACTCCTGTGGTCTCTGATGAAGATTTGTGAAGATTCCCAGTTAAGGAAACAATAAAAGTGCATTGAGTCATTAAGGTAGTGTCTAGAACACAAGTAGCCTTTCAAGTTCAAGTCCATGGGTTTGAATGTTTTCTATAATGTTCATATTAGAAGGAAACAAAAGAAAGGGAAGCATTCAGAAGCCAACACTGAATGTTTCCTGCTTAGACAGAAGTAGTCACATAACCACACAGCTGCAGAATATTGTTTTTAAACATTCCTGCCTGGTAGCAGAGGGAGAGAGAGGAACGTAAAACTGGACAGGACAGAATTTAGCATTATCATTTTAGCAAAGGTCTGTCACACTGAGGGGAAGGGTGGCACCAATCCCGTGCTGTGAACAGATAGCTGTTGTGGAGGGCCAGCTTCACCTTCTTTAATGTTCCATGCAGTACTGAAGAGATGAATCTTTGCCAGCAGAGCAAATGGCCATAAGGTCTGTCCTTTCATGTCCCCTGGAGTTTATTTCTTTATGGCATTTTATAACATTAGCAAGGGTAGAAATGAGGTAAAACTAAAGCAATTTAAAAAAAAGAGAGAGCGAGCAACAGTCCTTTGGGAAAACTGTCCTGGGATAACATCTTCCTGGGAAAACAAACAGCACTGATTTTTCCCTCAGGACTACAACTAAGACCAAAGCAAAATACACTCCTCTGTTATGATTTTATCACATAGCTGTGAGCAGCAAAAAAATAATGGCAAGAAAAATGGAGAATGAGGAAAGGAAATCTGTCTTGTAACTGATGGACTAGAATGAATCATGTCATATTTCTCTCCCACTCACCTCTCAAGTGAACTATTTCCCTGCCAAAGGGAACAACTAGGCACTAACTGTTAGAAAGACTTTGGTACTTAGTATAATGGTATAATGTTATTCAGGCAGACTGCTCTAGATCTCTCATGACTGTATTGCTACTTCTCAATGTAATTCAACCCATTGAACAAATACTCATCAAAACTCGTCTATCTTTCAGGCACAATAATAAATAAAGTAAGTGTTAGAAGCTTAATGAACATGAGACTCACCACTGTTATTACCCAGGATTTCACAGACACAATAGAGTCTCCTTAAATGTAAGGCTGATTATAATGAGAAGGGACATGAGAGAGAGAAAGTGGGTGAGCATGGGCTAAACCTGATCAGTATTGCTTTCATAGAGATTCTCAAATCTACTAAGCAGCAGTGATCAGTATTTCAATATCTTTCTTGCTGAAAATTTTGTTAAAGGTGGTGTCTATTTATAGCCTTCACAGCTCTGTTTTTTTTTTTGGTACCAGGGATCGAACTCAGGACTTTGTGCTTACAAGGCAAGCACAATGCCACTGAGCTAAATTCCGGCCCAAGCTTTTTTTTTCCTACAGGGAATCAAACTCAGGACCTTGTGCTTTTGAGGTAGTCAGTGGAACCACTGAGCTAAATCCCTGGCTTTTTACAGCTCTGTACTTTTAAAACTACCAATAAATATTGAATTTTTTTAAGAAAGAGTGATCAGTAAGAATGTATTCTCCTGGCTTCTGGTTTAGGACCCAGAAAATGCATTTTAATAATACATGTGATGTGTCTGCCAGCAACTACATTTTAAAGCATGGTTGAAGGACTTCACGCACAGCTCTCACACTTTTGCTTCCAGACTGATGACAATCCTCAGAGGGGAACTGCTCCTTACAAACTAGGGTGAGTCATCTGTACTATTTAACTATGCACAATCTGGCTATGGATCCTGCCTACCTACTAGACAGGGTTTCCAAACTTGATTTTAAAAAAAAAAAATAGGAAGTAGTTGGAGTTTTAGATTCACACTGATAGCTTTCTGACTCTTGAGGTTTATTACAAAACAAACAAAATAAAACCAAATAGACCTTCTACTACTTTGTTTTTATAAAGAGCTAGAATCTGCCTGTATTTGTATATAACCTCAGCTTCCTACGTAGAATCCCATATTCTGTGTGGCTTGGATGTGGCCAAGCAGTAGACATTTAATGATCAAGCTGCCTCGGACAAGAGACTCCAAAAAACAGCATCATCAGATGACAGAGAAGTTGTTGAAACAGAACTCTGGAATAAGATCAGGGAAATGAAAGACTCAGACTGACAGATTGAAGCTCCTGTCTCTGACAGAATGAGGCCTCAGTGTCAAAATTCAGAAATTTTGTCGAAAATAAAGAAAAAAGGAATTCATGCAGACTTCACTCACTGAGATTCACAAGAGCCATGCTATTAAAAGTTCATATACAAATAAAAATCACAAAGATGTTATACCTCTACCCAAGAATTCTTGTAGGGTCTATCCTTCCTTTGACTTCTGCTCTCTAAGACATTGATGAAAATCCAGCAATATATTTTTGTTTCATAAATCTACCATGTTGGTGAGTCAACGCCTTACCCCAACATTCTCACCCTGAACCACTGCATATCAGAGAAGCTGTCATCTCCTGCTATGTTGTGGCTGCCCACTCCCTAACCCAACATATCTTCATCCTACCTCTCTTTAACTCCCCTAATCAAGGCAACAAAGGCAGTGGTATTAATAAAACTTTATTAAGTGCTTGGGAATAAATAAGATGGGATACAAAAATACACAGCTAGTAGTTACCACAAGTCTACACTGAAGATCTGAAGTTCTTGCTTTGTTCCCAGCAGATAATAGCTCAGCTACTATGTATTATTGGCATTTTACAGATATATTCATTTCCCAGAGAGAACAACAGATCTTCCCTTCCCCTAGTCTAAAACTGACCATTTGAATCCAAGGATGATTAATGGCAACAAGATTATTTTCCTCTTGAAGAAAATTGCAACCAACCAACCGATAAGATACGATTTTACCTCACACATTTCAGTCCTGTGTCCAAGAACCTTGGTTATTTGAGATTAAAAAAAAAAAAACACCATCTGTGGGACACCAACAATCCTATCAATACCTTATACAGGAGCAAATGTCCATCATATACACTACTTTATGGACTGCAAAGTATTTTCACGTGTGCATCTTCATTCAGGTATATGACAACTTTATCCTTAAGAAGTAGGTATTTGCATTCCCAAAATAAATGATCCTTTTGGGACTTTTCTTATATAAAGTAAGACTTCTCCAAAGATGAATTAAAATTTTAACTTTAGAAATCCAGTTGCTGGTAACTTATATAGGAGTATTTGTGCTAAAACAGCTTCATTCTCTGCCATACCACCATTGACTAAAGATGACACAGAACAGTACCACTATAAATTGCAGCAGAGAGCTTCTAACCACACTGGAAACTTGGATAAAATTATCCATTTAAAAAAATAGTAAGCATAGTGTATGCACCCCCATTCACTCAGCAAATATTTACTTAGTATTTATTATAAACTTGTACATACTGTATGCTCTATCCATTAAGTCAGATGTCTAGAATTAGAAAAGATTTCCATGTGGCATAATAGTTTCTTACTGTGCCTCAGAGATGTTTGCTATGCCTTTTAAATTTGCTAAATAGTAGCTTCAAGAAATGGCTCCTAAAAAGAAAACAGGAGAGAAGTTTTCCTTTTATAAATACATATATTATAATCAGCTTGGATTTTTTACCCACACACACACACACACACGGTACAGACATTCTAAAGAGGATGAATGCTGCTTTGCAGGGGCAAGTGACCTTCAGAAAGCAAGGTCATATACACCTGTAGCAGTCTGAGATTGAGGCACCTGGAGGAAGGTCTGGGAATAGAGAGGTGCTGTGAGTCCCATTCTTCTCCACCTGATCCCCAGCACAGCAAAGGTGTCAAGAATTTAAATTAATCTGATTATCCCCCAGGGGTTACCCAATCCTGCTATTTTGCCATAGAAACTTAGACCTACTTTATAAATGATTTATTACAAAGTCTAATAAATTGAAATACTGAAGACAAAATTTTTCTTTTTGCTTGGTGTTTGATCCTCAATTTTGATACAGAGCGATTATTTGCAGAGATGTCAGCATTCCTGTGAGTCAGGAATGCAGGCTGTGGAAGGGCTATCTTTTTATTTTTTTGGTACTGGGGATCAAACTCAGGTCCTTGCGCTTGCGCAGCAGGTGGCGAAACCACTGAGCTAAATCCCAGGCCCGGAAGGGCTATCTTTAATGGAGGGAGTTATTTCATCCATTAAACTACACCGATGGATCCCTGAGACCAGATCAAATATTGAACAGCCTCTGCAGTGATTGCTAATTTGAGAGAGCACATTCCCATCTGCTATATTTTTCAGTAAGAACTGGAGAACTTACTGCTTATTGAAATAAAAGAATTAGATTAAGAAAGAACCTGTGTCTGTACTTAAATTTCTTTTCTTTAGTAATTAAAATCAAAAACATCTGTTCCCTTACTAGGGTTAACCCTTACCAGGTTGGAATATTTCTGATTTTTCACCCCAGAAAAATATGTAGAAAATCTATGTATTGTAAGTCCCAACCTGCAAACATCCTATTACTTTACTAAATTCTCTCCAGGAGTAAGTCTTTAGATAAAATGAAAAATGTTGCTGTTACTAAGTGGAAAAACAGATATGAATCTTTTTTTTTCTTGATACTACTATATTTGGCATTCAATATGTTTGAATACATTATGGATATTTTTTAGATGTATCATAAGTAGGCACAATTAATTATGATGGTTGAAAATTGTGCAAGGAGCTGCCAATCTAAACTTCTTTAGCCCTATACCCAGATAAAGGAAAGAGAAAGTTAAACATCTGTGTTATTTTCAACTAACACTAATGATAGTGGGGTTTGTTATAAAATGTGTCTGGTGGAATTTTTTCTAGAATGAGCTCGGTTAGAATTTGCCCTAAAATAGGATAACTTACAAAAGAATATATCCACTCTGTCTTACACATGAAAGCATTCATAGATGCTTCTTCCTTTGCTTTTACTCCTAGTCCTGGGGTTTCAACCCAGGGCCTTTGCATACTAAGCACAAGCTTTACAAGAGCTAAGCCCTCCTCCTACTTCTTTCTTTTCTGATGACAGAAATCATGTTGGAGTAAAAAAGTATTATAGTAGTTTATAAAATAAGTAACTTAATTTTCTTCCCTGTCAGAGAGCACTTTATAAACTTTGCATTTTATTTCTTTGAAAGGAATCAGAATCACAGTAGATTGGGTAATAAAATTGTAAAAGTACTCTTTTTATCTTAAAAATAATCCACACACAATTAAGAAAACTCACTAAAAATGCATTTGAAAATGTGCAATACTTTACAATCTGACAGTAAATTTTAATATCTTTTTTTAGTGACTACTAAAAAAGCTATATAAATAAATGAAAAAGGATACAGACAAATCCACACTGAATTCTAAAAAATATTCAACCCAAGTAAAGGTAGGAAAAACAAAGCAAAACAAAACAAAACCCAGAGACAACAAACAGATAATAAAAAGTAAAATGGCAGAACTAAACCCTATTACAAAAGTAGCTACATAGAAATGTAAGAGGCATAAACATCAGGGGCTAAGAGAATACGGGAGCTGAGAGTACAGCTCAGTGGTACAGAGCTTGCCTACCATGTATGAATCCCCAGAACTGAAAACAAAACAAAACAAAACAAACAAACAAAAAACAGTGACCAACTGTATAAATCTAAATTTGATAATTTCAATGAAATAAACTAAGTCATTCAAAAGCATAAACTATCAAAATTCAGTCAAAAATAAAATAGATTATTCAAATGACCCTATAAACTGAATTAATGGTTAAATCTCAAAAAAGAAATCTTCATGCCCAGTGATTTCACCAGAAAACTCTAGCAAACATTTAAAGAAAAACTACCAATAAAAGATTGTGTTAGTCGGAGGTCTCCAGAGAAACAGAACCAGTAAAAGCTACGTATCTATTATATGGAAAATGCACATTTTACATACAGGAGAGATGTAGGAATTTCTTTTAAGGAATTGGCTTATAGGAGTGTGGCAGCTGGCAAGTGCAAAGTCTGCAAAGTAGGCCAGCAGGCTAGATTGCTGGGAAAAAGTTGATGCTGCGATTCATGTCCAAAGGTCATCTGTTAACACAATTCCCCCTCCTTCAAGGGGAATTAGTTGACATCCACCAATATTAGGAGAGCAATCTGTTTTACTTAATATTTTATATATTAATGTCATCTATAAAGTACTGTCAAACAAACACCTAAAATAATGTTTGATCTAATATCTAAGTGTCATGGTTTAACATGAAATTAATTACCACAAGGAAGGAATATGTTAGCATTTATTTTACAAACCTACCCCAATATCAAAACCAAACAAAGAAAACTAAAGCCAATATAACTCAAAAATTACTTAAAATATTAGCATATAAGATTCAGCAATAATGAAGAGTAATTATGGCCAAGTGAGATTTATACCAAGGATGCAAGAGTTGTACAATATTCAAAATTCAATCAATGTAATCCACCATATCAAGAAGAAAATCAAGAAGAAAAATCATATGGCTATATCAATTGATTCCGGAAAAACATCTGACCAAATTCAATATCCCTTCCTAACACTCTCAGAGAAATAGTGATAGAGAGAAACTTAATCAGTTTACTCTCTAATGAATTTATTCTCAGGCTGGGGGTGGAGCTTAGAGATAGAGCACTTGCCTAGCATTGCTGAGGCCCTCAGTTTGATCCCAAGCATTGAAGAAGATAAAATAAAAACTTACTCTTCTGGGGGCCGGGGATTTACCTCAGTGGTTCCAGCGCCAGCTTTGCAAGCGCAAGGACCGGAGTTCGATCCCCGGTACCAAAAAAAACCCAAAAAACAAAAAACCTTACTCTCCTAATGGACAGCACCTACCAAAAACTTACAGGTAACATCACACTCATTGAGAAACCAAATGCTTCCTCCCTAAGACTGAAAACAAGGCAAGACTGTCCAATTTCACTACTCTTATTCACCATAGTACTAGAAGTTGCAGCCAAAGCATTGAAACAAGAAAAGGAAATAAAGGCATGGGTATTAGTAAAAAAAATTAAATTGTCCCTGTTTGAAAGTTTGTAGAAAATCCCAAACATCTGCCCAAAAGATTTTTAGTACTGAAAGGTAAATTCAGCAAGGTCACAAATATAGGATAAAATATTTAAAATTAACTATATTTATATAGTAGCAATTAACCTATAATAAAAACAGCAAAATGAGGGAAAATACATTACAATGAATCATTCCCCCACCTCCTTGGTATTGGGAATAAAACCCATGGCCTGCAGCATGGTAGGCAACCACTCTACATTGCATCACTAGCACGTTACCATCCCTTTTTAAACAAAACATGTACAAGATTTGTAGGCCAAAAATTACAGTAATGATAATTATAATAATGATAATGGATAAAAATGATAAGGGATAAAATTACAATAATGATAATGGAAGAAATCAAAGAATATCTGAATAAATGCAAGGACATATTGTATTCATGGATTAGAGGGCCCCATATAGAGAAGATGTCAATAGGTTTAACACTGTTCCTAGCAGATCTCAGTAAGATTATGTATATTATTCTAAAATTTATTTGTAAACCAAAAGAAGTAACTAGAATGGCCAGATATTTTGGGAATATTTGAATTAATAATGGATAATAAATTTCCAAAATTAATGATAAGTACCAAATCACAGATCCAGGAAACTTACTGTGTCAAGTAAAGTAATACCAAAATTAAAACAATCTCTAGAAACTTATGCATATCATTTTCAAACAAACCAAAAAAAGCAGATACAAACAACTTCTGGAATGAAGCCAGAGGATAAAAACACCTTTCCTTTTCCTTTCCTCTGTGTCCTCCAACTTCCTAGCACCTTTCACTGTGCTGAATCTCTGTTGCCATGTAGACCCGTTGTGATGCCTTTCCTGATGGAAACACAAAGCTCCTTTTCAGAAACTAAAGCCATATACTTATTTGATCCTAACCAGCTGAGCACTAAGTCATTTCACATCCTGGGTGCACAGAGTACTGTAGATAACTAATGTGAATTCCCTGTAAAAATTCAAGCCTTGATCAAAGATTTCAAGCACAAGAAAATCCTTTGTGTGAACAGGAAACTGATTTGCGTACTTACTGTTAACTAGACAAACAACTTGTAAGTGAATTGCATTTGTTCTCTATGCAGCTCTATTTGTATAAAGAAGCTTAACTGGAAGATTAAGACAAATTCTATCTTAAAATATTGTGCTATAAACCATACACCTGCTCAGAGTTCAAAGGACTGTCATCTTATTACAGGTTGTATAAGCATCAGGAAAGTTTTACATGAAAAATAATTCATAGTAACAAACCTGGACATCTAAGGCAAACCACCCCCCACCAAGTTCAGGGTTTCTTGAGCTCTCAAAGTAAAAAGAGAAAGCTGGATTTATCTGCTTTCAGAAGGAAGGCCAATAAGATTGATAATGTGGAGCTCTTTGGAAATTTCCAAAGTCCTTTTTGGGTGGGGAACTGAGGATCTCTAAAAGGCAAGAAAACCATAAGCCACTTTGGGATTCTAGGATAAAAGTTGATTTAGGATTTTGCCAATTCCAGTAATAATGCTTATGAAAGAATGCTGCTTCCTAGCCTAGAGGGTGATTATCTTTTATTTTCTATTAAAGACACATAGGCTGAGAGAAGCTGGAGTAGATAGGAAGTATAAAAGTTTTAGAGGAGTAACAACAGCCTTCATGCTTTTACCAAGGCTGAAACATCCTGGGAAACTACCCACACATATGATAATATTAATATACCATACGTGCGTAGTGAGTGTAGTAAGGGAAGGCTCATTCATTTAGTTGTTAAGAAAATGACTGCTGTTTTTATTACTACCTGCAGTTTTCAAATTAATGACCTAATGCTGCACAGGATGAATAGACCACCTCTTTGAGGATAGTTGAATTTATTTTTTTATCCAAAGCAGGAAATGCTCTTGCTGGGTTCTCTCACTCTCCTGAAACTGCTCTGGGCATCCTGCCAAGGATTGCACACCAGGCCCCTATTCTTTTTTTATCTCATCCAATAATTTTGCCTTATGCTCCACTTCTTGCCTCACCTCTGTCTTTAATGTAAACTTGCATTTTAGGTAAAAGAGGCAAGCTGCTTCCCTGGCTGCCTGCTTAAAGCAGGGAAAAATAAGCTTGGGTAGATATAGGAATCAGTTGTTGGCTTTGTTTTTAACACACATGAGCACATAAAAATCCACTAATGCTGAGACCAGACTGTACACTCATGGGGCTCCAGGGTGATTGTGTTTCCTTTAGATGAAACAAATGGTCTTTGGGAACTTGAGCTATTCCTTTGGATTCTTCCTGTGTGGTGTGCAAACAGGTGGGTCATTCCTAGGCACCATGCCAAAACTTCCCCTCTCCTGGTGGGAATTAATAGAATGTCCAGTGGCAGCCTTCAATCTCCAGTCCCTTGCAGAACAAGGTTCCCAATCTTCTGGTAAATTAGGCTCTTTTTATTTCACTGACAGAATTATTTTTTATTTATTCACTTTCCAGATAAACTTTCTTTATAAAAGCTCTAAAAGGAAAATGGCAAAATGGTAAGCAACAACAATTCAGCTTCTCTGAGAGTCGGAGCTCAGACACTGGAAAATAAAAGCTCTAACATTTAAGCCTCTTAGTGGTTTCTTGTCCATTTTAGCAGAAGTTTCAAACCACCCAGACTCAGAAACATATTCATTATTCAGCCTGTCTCTCAAGCTCTCCTTTTCAAATGCCTGTTTTGCTTCTGGGTAACTAATACATTTCATTTTATAATTCAGCAAAACTCTCCTTAGAATAAACTTGCTGGAGTTTATCTCAGGTAGGTGAAATCAGGAAAGCTACATGGAATGCCACCTGTTGGAGTTTTCTTTGCTTTTTTTGTTTTACATAAGAAACTGCACCATGTGGACTGCCCTCCAGGTAGAAGCCTTTATAGGTCTTTATGTTGCCCACTCTCTCTCGCTTCCTGCTCTATCAGTAGGCAGTGGAGCACCCGTGTTCAAATTCTTAATGCCCTGCTTTCTACTTGTATAACCTTGGGGATAGTTCATTTAACCCCTCAAGCCTTGGTTTTTGGCTTAGTACCATGCCAAACACAGTTTTATCTGGTATTTTTTTCTGGATTTTCCCTGCAAGTCAGAGGCCATTTCCACCTAAACTGAGAGACAAAGCATTGCCACACAACTAACAAAGAATTGATGGTGTTACTTGACCCACTCTTTATAAGATTTCCCATTTTCTGTTGCAGCTGCTAAAATTAGGGATTCACTGACGAACAGTTGCTATTGACTCATTTCTCATCTTCCTGTGACACAATACTTATTATAAAAAGGGAGAAAAAGAGAAAGAAATACTTAACAAGTGGTGATGAAAACTTAAATGTTTATTTTATGAAGGAACCCTACTTAACGAAAGCTTTAGAGGATACAACTTTTTAAAAGCTGAAATAGGTATGCCTGGACTCCGAATGTGTTATTCAGCAAAGCACTTTGCAACACAGAGTAACACATCCCAGTGACCAACTGACTTCACTGAAAAGATTTAGTGTTTTGAAGAATTTTTCCTTCGCCACTAGTGTTCCCTTTCAAGACTGTTCTATGATGAACCCAGAAAAGCCTTGTCTTCCAAGTTGAAGCAGGGTCAAACTGTCTTGTCTGTGACATTATCAGATGTTTCCTGAATGTCATGTGTCAAAGGCTATTTTTATGCAGGTCAAGAAGTCTTTTGTTGCTACAGTAAAGAATAGTAGATCAAAAGCCCAGATATCAAATAAGTTAGAAAACACTCAAAGTTAAAAACTAATAAAAACAGTAGTTATCTTAAAGGGTCACAGTGAGGTTTAAATGAGATTGAATGTTACATGCCCAGCACAGACCCTAGCAAGCACATAGAAAATGCTAACAACTGTTATTTTTACCAAAGTGTAAAATAGCATTTTGAAATTTCAGAGACTATAAACGAAAATATGCAACTATGCTTATAAATATGTACTAATGGCCAGAGTCTGCCTTAAATATCTTAGCCTACTATAACATCTGTCTTGGTAGGGATCCTAGAAGTGAGTCCTGACTGAGGGAATTGGATGCCTGTGAGTTATTAAGGGAGTGCTCTTCAGGAAAAATCTATAAAGGGTGGCAGAAAGGAAGATTTGGGAGGGGAAAGGCAGAGTAAGGATGTGGACTAAGTCTGTCCTTGCCTTGATCCATAGGCAGATTCTGAAGCTTAAATAATGCCACAGTGTTGTTTCCCCTGGAGTTAAGGAACTGGCCTTTTGTTATAGTATGTCCATTAGTCACTTGCTGTAAATTGTACCCACCTGTCTCCCACATGAAATTTGGGAGCATGATCTCTAGTGCAAGGCAGTCCTCTTTCGGCTGAAGCAAGTCTCCAGAAAAGAGGAACTGCATTAGTCAAGTAGAGCAGCCATAGCAAAACTCCATGGACTATGTGGCCTATAAATCAGAAATTTATTTTCTCACAATTCTGGAGGAGGGAAACCCCAGATCTAAAACTAGCAGGATTGCTTTCTGGTAAAGGCCTATTTCATAGCTTGCAGATGACTGCCTTCTTGCTGTGGCTTCACAACTAGAAAAAGAAAAAAATATTTTTCTCTCTCCCTTTCCTTATAAGGTCACAGTCTATTGGATTGGGGCCCTACCTTTATGATCTCATTTAACCTTAATTACCTCCTAAAGACTATATATGCAGATACAGTCAAAGTGAGGGTTAGGGCTTTAAAATATGGACTTTGGGGAGAAACACTTCAAACCATAGCCAAAGGTATGTGTGACCCTTTAGCAGCCAACATTCACAGTAATTGAGGCATGGGTTCAATAGCCAGGTGTGGTAGCTGGTGTGTAAAATGATGCCAGTTATTCTCCTACCTGCATTCACAGCTCTTTAATATGACTCTCCAAGTCTTTCTGTGCTCTGTGTATCTGGGTGGCTTTATGAATTATTTTCACCAACAAAATGCAGTGGAGATGACATTGTGCCTGTTCTAATACTGGAGCTCAATTGGCCCAGGGTGCTTCCACCTGCTCTCTTGGAACTCTCAATAAAGGGAATCTAGACAAAAGTACAAAGTTAATGCCTACCCTCAGCCATCCTAGAGCAATAATTCCTAAGGCAACAGTTAAAATTGTTTACTTAGAGGAACTTCTTTGAGGAGTAATTGGTTCTATGATTTTCAAAATAATGTAAAAACTTACTCTGTCACAATGGGACACATTCTTCTTAATAAACATTGAATCCAACCCCTAGTCTAGTTCAATTCCTGTCTAGCCTCAAAGATACGTACCTAGGTTTAAAATCAGTTTTGGTCTAATGACATTGCTCTTACCTCAGTCATTAAAGAAATCCACTTGAGGTATACAAGTAAAGCATTATACTCAAAGTAAGAATTTCAGGGTTTGAGGACTGGTTCCTCTCTTTTTTTAAATTTATACAATTTGGAAAATAACCTATCTAAATCAATTTTCTTGTGTGTGAGATTATGAGGGTAATATTCCACAGCTATAGTAAAAACTGGCAAGAGCCTCAAATAAATATGAGTGTGAAAATCTAAGAAAGTGAAAAATGTTATACAAACATGAGTGAATTTGAGGGAATCTAATCTGGATAGTCAGGAGTCCTTGCTGTATAAAGGTCCCCAAACTTCCAAGATAAATCTAAAGTATGTTTTAAGAAATATGTTCAAAGCTGGACCTTTTATGATTATATTTCCTGAAACATAAATGTGATCCCCAGGTTCTCATGCTGAGCAAAAGACATTTAACTTGTGCCTTAGCCAGGGTCTCTGAGTGATCATAATGTAGGAAAGAGCAGCTGGTGGCATATCTCAGAATACTTCTGACCTGACTGAGACAATGGTTCTATGTTCCTCAACAGAGGGAATAATAAAAAAGGAAAAGTCTTGGGTACATGTTAAAGTCCTAAACAAAAAAGTTTGCTTTCCACTTCATATTGGTTTATTGGATGTAAAAGTTTACTCTGTGGGAAGAAAAATCCCATTAAAATATCAGAAACCACATATGATATGATATAAATGAATAAATCTTAGCAGAATGGTGATTTTTAAAATTATGTCATTGACCAAATTTCTAGAGTATAGTTAGCAGTTCAGACTAAATTGAAAGTAAAATGCAAGAGACCCAAGGAAGCCGCAAACTCACATAGAAGAAATACAAGGTCAAACAGATTTTCTTTTCCCAGTTGTGCTCCAAAATAATCCAAAGAGCAGAAACAGTGAGAACTAGGGGAAAGAGCAGGATGGAGATAGTTGTTGAGGTGATTAATTAGAGGATATCAAAACACTTACCTCGTGTCCACCCACATCCCTGTTGTCATAAACGAGTGGTTGCTTCTTAGAGTTACAGATTCCTGCTTGACCTCCAGATAGATGCAAGCCATGGGAGCAGCTCTTTGAAGTGGTATTTGGACATGGGAAACTCCGACTTCTGGAGGTTGGAGAAGCAGAGCAGGCTGAGGGTAAGCTATGGTTACTGTAAAGGACCTGGATTCCTGGCACTTCTGATCCCAGATGCAGGATCCCCACCCCACACACACTGCAGGGCTGGAACTCCTGTAATCAGGGCCTGTTGTGTGTTACATGAGCACTATGTACATTTGAAGTTAGGACCCCCATCCACAGCTATGAACAGCCAAACAGAATGTCCAAATATTTAGGAAAACCAACACCAAAGATATCATACATAGCAACAAAATAATAGTAACTATCAAGTTCTGAACTAAACAAGTAGAATTAACCCTTGGGGAAATGATAAAATCACAGGAAATAAAACTACAAAAATAAGCACATGAAATTAAATAAAATTGAAAAATATGCATAATTTCCTCAAATTGTTGTGAAGATAAATGTGCTCAAATTGCAATGAAAAAGCAGCAAGGAAGATCTCTGGAAGAAAAAAAAGAAATGATCACTATCTACTAATGATCCAAATGGCAAAATACACACAGCAGAAACACACACACACACACACACACACACACACATGCATGCACTTACACACAGCTGGAAAATCAAAAATAGAACTGAGTGATTATCCTACCATATGGTTCAGACAAATGAAAAACGTGTGGGAAAACCTGAAGAATGTGAAGGAGAAATTTGGAAGAATATTTGTTTAGAAGTTTTAAAAAGGAAAGGAAGTGGTGGAGAAAAAAATATATACATAGTAATAGACTAAAATGTATTTATCATATGTTCTGATGAAAAGCCCCAAATTGAAACAAACTCCACTAAGTTCATCTTGATGAAATTTTAGAACTCAAACAATAAAAAGACTAACCTAAAACACTTGAGAGAGACAAAGAGTGCACCAATAGGAAACAGAATCAGATTAATACCACTTGATAAAAAACAATAGGAACAGGGACCAGGGATTTAGCTCAGTGGTGCCATTACCTGCCTTACAAGCTCAAGGTCCCAAGTTTGATCCCTGGTACAAAAAAAAAAAAAAATATATATATATATATATATATATATAACAATAGGAACAATACCATCAAAATTCTAAGAAAATGATATTTTGAATCTAGAATACTATGCCTAGATTTACCTGAAAGATAAAAACATGTATTTATCTTTGGGGGACTTATGTATTGCATTCTTACTTAGAAAACATACCTTTTAAAAAGAATTTTCTAAAAGAATATATAAATATCACAATAAATATATTTCATTTTCATACATTGAAAGAACAGAACACTTCACAGGAAGAGACTTTAAAGTCTTAAAATCTCCATGGTATATTTACAAAAGCTGATAATGTATTAGTACAGACATATACTTACTATTGTAGAATTCAGAAATTATTTCATTCACCTTTAAAATAGACCTTCTGTGGATGAACTACCTTTTCCTCTTGTAAATCAAAATGGAACCTCCCATAGATTCACAAATTCCACCACCAAAAACATACACATATTCTCAGCTGTTCCCCATGCTTGGGATGGAACCCTGAGCCTCACACATGTTAGTCGATCACTGTACTACTTTTTTTTTTTGGAAGCAGGATTTCACTAATTTGTCTAAGTTTCACTAAGTTGTCCAGGCTGGCATTGAACTTGTGATCTTCTTGCCTCAGCCTTTTGATTTACTGAGATTACAGTCATGTGCCACCATGCCCAGCAATATTGTCTTTTTGAAAGACCAATTAGTCAAACTTTCATCAACACTTCTGGAAAGATAAACACAGAGAATGACATGTGTCTTACAAGCTGAGCTACAAGGCTTGAGCTGTAGTTTGAAGGTCATAGGGGAGCCATTACAGGGATCTGTAGGGAGAAGAATGACATGGTTACATTTGTGGTTTTGAGAGAAATCCCTTACAGCAATATGGAGAAAATGAAGAGAATGTAAGAGATACTGTACCAGCAGCACACTTTGTAAGAGCCCAAATAAAGCAGTGGTAGCAGCAAGGATAGAAGGCAGAAGGATTCTAGAGATTTTTAGAATGAATAAAGTACAGGCTCTAGTAACTAACTGAATATCAGAAGTCAGTAAAACCAGGGATAAGCCAATCTGGAGAGTAAAGAGCAGGACTTCATGTTTGGATGTGCTGAAAATGGGGAATCCGTAAGTCATCTAGAAGGAGGTTCTACATGGGCTATCAGACATTCATGTAGGCAGTGTGGAGGAGGTCCAAATTAGATACATAACTTTGGGGTTAATTTACTTCTAAGAGTAATTAATTGTGGGTCCAAAAATAGGTTTTGTCTTTGGTATTGACTGGGATCTGTGTGTAGTGTTAGATTGGAGACATATGGTGAGAAGCACTATGAGGCCAGGACAAGATAGAACAGGAATGAGTCAGGACAAGTCAACCATGCCACCTGTGGGCATAGGTGGGAGGTGTAGTAGCAGGCACACAGTACATTGGCTGACCACATGATAAACAGAGGAAGTTGTGGATGAGGGTGAGTTTGCCCCAAGGCAGCATGTAGCATAAAAGAAAATCATGCAGCCAGATGTAGTGGCACATACCTGTAATCCCAGCACTCAGGAGCCTGGAGCAGGAGGGTGGCCACAAGCTTGAGGATAGCCTGGGTTACAGAGTAAGTTCAAGGCTGCTTGAGCTGCATACCAAGACCTTGTCTCAAAAAAAAAAAAAAGAAAAGAAGAAAAAAATTGTGATTAAGTGAAATCCAGTGACTCATCAATACTTAAGACTAGATTTTTTAAAAGACCACCCTTAGCCCAAGTTCAGTAGGTTTTATCAGCCTGCATTTTACCTTTAAAACAAGAAATTACAAAGAGCTGCCTGTGTCATACCTGTAAAGTAATGAGGAAATTTGAAAGCTACAAATGTCAATTGACACCAATGCTTTATGACTACACCCACAAAATTTTTAAGTGAAAAAAATTATTAATAAATACATGGGTTTATTGTCCCAATTTTTTCAGAGGTGCTGGGGGTTAGGGATATGAGGATCAAATTCGTGAACCCAGGACCATTTGTACATGCTAAGCAAGTACCCTACCACTAAGCCACACCCTACATCCAAGTTTTATTAATACAAAATTCCTGTTCGTTGCCTTGTACCTTTTATCCAAGTATAGACCCAATAGCTATGGCCCTGTCCTAATTTCCAGAACAAATGCTTTCTTTGGCTAGCCTCAGTTTATTTCATCGATTTTTTTCTCTTCCACTAAGGACAGAAGTAGCCTACCATCCTTATTAAATTTAAATTACATTAAAAATGTATGTTCCAATGCTGAGTTCTTAGAGATAAGATAGTCCAAATCAGAAACAGGAGAAAACTTTCATAAACATCAAACATAAACTCAAATTGACCATTACAATATTCTTGTGTAGTCTCGTTTGTGTTTGGTACTGGAGATTGAACCTGGGGCACTCACACTGAGATATATCCCCAGTCCTTTTCATTTTATAAGCAGGGTCTTGCTATGCTGCCCAGGCTGGCCTCACATTTGTGATCCTCCTGCCTTGGCCTTCTGAGTAGCCAGGATTACAGGCATGTCCTGTCCATTACAGCTACAATATTCTTGAATCTTAACATGTGCCTCATAAGTGAAGAAATATTTTGTTTGTGTAATGCTGTACTGTACTAGAAGGCTTTCACCTACAGTGTGTTGATAACTGCTTTGATACCTTGAGTTACTTAAATGATTGTTGGCATGATCATTTATCCTCATTTTTCTGGGACTTTCCCTATTTTAGCACTGCTCACTAGGAAATCTCCAGGACAGTGGGTTTGTAACCTTATTTGTTGATATCTCTGAACTTTAATTTTGTTGTTTGTGCAATGGGGTGATTAGATAATCTGTAAAATCCAAGTCAGCTCTGAAATTCTAGTGACAAATCAACTATGAATGCAAAGGTGGCTTTTTAATATTTATTTATTTATTTTTGGGGGTACTGGGAATCGAACTTAGGACCTTGCACTTGCCAGGCGGGTACAGTGCCACTGAACAAAATCCCTGGCCACTAGGTGGCTTTTTTATATAAGACAATTTGTCCTGTAATGAAAGGCAAACTATTCAAATATAATGCCTCTGTTTTACAGCATAGTATTTTGTATTTCTATTTATCAGGGGAAAGGAACAAAAAATTTACTATATGCCTAAGGGACAGGAGTATTAGATACTACATAGCATACTAATTTAAATGCCCAAGATTCAATTCAACAAGATGACATAGGTGGGTCACACCCTCATCATTTTTTAGGGACCTATTAGCTAGAAGAAACTGGGAGATACAGAAGCAAGGGGCACTGCACAGCCTGGAACAGGTCCCTGTTTTGAAACCGAGCAGCTTCTATTTCACAGTTCTGCCCATCCTGGCCCAGACAACATCAGATCCCTGTCCTTTTATTCAGTGGCCACCAACAACAAAGGTCTTGAATAGAGATCAGCTTCTGGTTAGAATGAAAGCAGGGCTTTGTAAAGCCATGAATACAACATGCAATGACCTGGTTTATATGGGGCTGGTCAAAATAAAAGGGACGCTTTCTCTAGCTGAGCCCCAGAGGTTGCTTATCTCTGTGACTCCCCATATCAAGTCACTCGAAAACAGAGCAGGTCCAAAAGAGTATATGTGGTCATTTTTGCTGCCCCTCTATTCCCATGAACAATCATCTTCAGACATATCTGTTTTTCTAAGGCATAAACAGTTCTCAGTAGGGCTATCTGAGTTTTACTAGTATCATCTCTCTGGTAATCATTTTACACTACCAAAAGAAAACTAGCCTGTCCCTTTCCAATAAAGGTTGTCAAATCTAAAAATGTTTTGTTTAGGAAAATAATAAATGAAAACTATGGGACATTAAGAGGCTGGGGGTAGAGTTCAGTGTTAGAGTGTTTATCTCTCATACGCTATGCCCTAGATTTGATCCTCAGCAAATAAATGAATGGCATTAGGATCCTATGGTTAATGCCTCATAGCCACTGACTTGCTGAGGCAACTTAATAACTAGGAGTTAAGTCTAAAGTTCTTATCTGAACTTCTCCAACAGTAAAGGAAAGGATAGCCTGCCTTCTCAAGGAACTAAATCATGGCTAAAATGTAATGAATAGTGAATGTTCCCTTTAAAAAATGGGTGATGGATTCAGAAATGCATCTATGTTGTTCTAGCATGAGAAGAATATAGTTTAAGGATATCTAGTAAATTAAAATTTTAATACAAGGAAGATAATAAATAGAAATCTTTTATCAGGTAATCAAATCCTGAATAGATTTAAATTTATATTTCTCTCCTCCTTAAATGTACCTTTCTACATCCCATATAACAAAATATTTGGACTTAATATTCAAGATCCACCACCACTTATCCCACCCAGGATTTCCAATCTCATGTCAAACCTTGCTCTCTAACCACACTTCCATCTCTTCCAAGTACCTATGGGCCTTTCCACCTCTGTGTCTCCTTGTACAATGCCTTCCACCTGGGCTGTCCTTTCTACTTCTGTTTTCCTTACAAAGTCCCACTTTCCTTCCAGTCTTCAAGCCTTTCAATCTTTCCCAAGGGCTTCAAACTACACTGATATCTCCTGTTCATAAATTCTTATAGCAAAAATTGCTAAAAACAGCCATTAGACACTTAATCTGTTAGTTATCTTTATACACACATGTCTTACCTCTTCTGCCATATGCTTACAATCTTATGAGCAGTGACATTTAGATCTTGCATTTCCCCTTACTGTTATTAGTTCCCAAGAGTACACCATTCCCTGGAAATTAGGAGACTGGCCCATTGTCTTCTAGATTTCATCCCCATTGTTCCTGGTTTATAACCCTTTCCAAGGTGGGTCATAGAAATTCTAACTGTGAAAGAGACCAAGAGATGGAGGAAGGGGAAAGGAAGACAAGGGTAACACAAACAGATTAAAAGGTATAATGTAGGAATGAATTTGGGAGTATTGCTTCCCTTTCAATTTAATGAAAAGTTTAAACAGTAGTGGCAGCAGTTCCTCTCTAAATGTCTTGTAGAATTCAGCAGTGAAGCCATCAGGACCTGGGCTTTTCTTAGTTGTAAGTTT